>LQNK01000237.1:691426-759730 GCA_001586405.1 Phoebis sennae
TCCTCAGGTTTATTCTAATGGATAAAGTATGTGGTGATGTTTATTTTTTAATAGTTAGACCAAGCAAAGATCACCTGATGTTAAGAACTACCAGCCTAGAACATTCATAGCGGGTGATGGTGTTTGGTGCTCCTGAAGTTAATGACTTCGAATCTGAAAACAAACAACAACATAAATAAGTCCTAGCTCTTTACACGCTGTTTAATTGTTTCATTATTTATTTTAAGGCCCTGTATACTGAGACACAGTTTTTTAACTATTCAGAATACAGGTGCTCATCACAAGTATAATTGTAAATTCAACTTGCTCCTACATAATTAATTGAAATGTACAATTGTACAACCTTATTTTTGATAAATAAATGAATTTATAATGAATATTAAGCTAATCTTTTGAAGACTACAGTTCACATTATTTTAGACTATGTTAAGTAGATTCTTAAGTTCCATTGAAGCAACCGCAAATTGAATTTCAAGTCAAACGAATGTCCAGTGAAAGTTAATTCACACTATTTGTCAAATCAATACTCCGTGTCGCCTTAGCAGAGCACATTTTATGTCAGTCTTGAAATGTTGCGTGACAAAAATAAGAAGACTTTATATAAAAGGGGTTGTGTTAATAACATTACTGAAGCGATATAATTAAAATATAATAATATGTACTTACCATATTACTGTGTAGTGACACAATTTACGGTTACATATTTGTTGAATTGCTCACTTACATGTTTAGGTTACGGACGCAGATCGCCACTTAAGTCGTCTCCATACCAGCATTATGTAAAATTATCTAATCAATTAGAAATTATATTACAGTAAAGGTACAAAGAAATATATTTTGAAACAGTTTTAAACAGTTTTCAAAACCTTTTCACTACTCCTCGATCAACAATAATTCTTCTCAACACATCGATACAATAAACCAACAATGTAAATTATGTAGTTCTGTAGTGTATGTTACTGGCTTTTAAAATAAAACTATTCTAATACAAGCACATGCAGCACAATGTTAATACTGCATCAATATTATATTGCATCTGCATCAACGATCGCCTGAAATTCCGCCCGAAATATATAAAATTTTATTCTTTTTAAGGTTCTTATGAATCGTCATAAAATGTTTCAACCGGGACTTTGATGAATCATAATAACAAGAAATAAAGAATATAATAAAGTTGAGATTCAAACTCCCAAACCTAGATTAGAATATAACTAAGAACTCTTTATTGTACTTAAATGTGCATAAAATAACACAGTAACAAATTACAAACTAGAAACAAGTGCACCAAGCAATAAAAATTGGAAAAATAAATTTCATTATTAATTAGCATTTACGCGTATCAAAAATGCGAACAATGAATCAATATTTTTATTCCCAAATCTCTACACAATTATAGTATTTCAGTCATTATTTAGTGCGAGTGAGAGGGCTGTGCGAGAGGGACAGTGGACCAGAAGCGCCGCTCACGTCAAAATACGTGCTCAATTCGTTTTATTACCAGCCATTGTTGGGCTAGCAGGTTATTAATTTCATCGATGTCGATATTTTTTATATGAATACTTTTTTGTAAAAAGTGGTGTCAGTTTGTGTAATTTTTTATATCGCTGACAAATTGTGCATAAAATGCCTGATTGAAATTAAATTTAAGAATTATTGCGATAATGACTTTTGTGTCGTACGTAGATACTTTTCTTTTATACGCATTAGTTTCATTTTCTTTGTAAAATGCCATAATCCTTTTAAAATAAAAAAAAAGGATTACGCACAAATTATAATATTTTATAGAGTTTCAAATCAACTTAGCATGAAATAAAATAACTGTTTGTACCGAATGCCTATTATTATATTATAATGTATTTCTATATTTATCGTATATTAGCAAGTAATCATTAGGTTATTAGGCTTAATTACTTAATTCCATATGTATAGAATAACTAAAAAACTATAAAAATATCTTTCTAGCCATAGAAAATATTTTCACGTTCCTATTCCGAATTACAAAATATATCATTACACCCTAGTATCACAGCACAGCTATCGACAATTAGCCCCACGGAACATCACTAAACACCGCGGCACCATCAAAGGAGCCCACCTCTTTGATGTGGCCGCGGGCGCGCGCCTCCAAACGCCGTAAGCGACAAATCCATACGTCATCCTCCTGTCATTATAACGCCTCACAATCGCGCGGGGAATGTGGAATTACTTACGAGACAATATAAATTGACAAGCTTTATACCGATTATTTGTGATTCGAGTTTGAGTTAACAACGAGAATGTCAAGGGTTTGTGACGTTCTGATGTTTCGCTAATTGTAAATGGTAGACTCATGCTGTTATATTCTAATAAGCATTATTTTTATAAGATACAATCGTTTTAACTTTTACCTAATAACTTTGAATGTGGAAGTATTAAATTTACAAGCTTTATATTGGTTATTTGTCATTCGACGTTGCGTTAACGACGAGATTGTCAAGGGTTTGTGACGTTCTAATGTTTTGCTAATTACAAATTGTAATGACTCATTTCATGGCGCTCTCATTGGTTTTATTAAGATTTCCATATAGGAAGTACTAGCTGAAAGTAAAAAAAATAAAATTACTTATATGATAGTCGAAACAATATTAATTGACAAGGGTGTATTCCACAATAAGATTGTCAAAAGTTTGTGACGTTCTGATGTGTTACAGTGATAATAATCTATAATTACTTTTGACCTAATAACTAGGAATGTACCACGAGATATTATAAATTGACAAAACTTGATACTAATTTTTGTGACAGATGTAGTGAGTGAGTATTTATTACCTTTAACCTCATGCCTTCAGTAAAATTACTTTTATGACAATATCAATCGACAAGGCGGTCTATACTGATTACTTGTTTTCGCAGACCACTGTGAAATTTCATTGATACTTAACCATTTTCATTATACATTAACTAATGAAGACGAATGTCTAACGACTAACTGTACACTACTAATACTCTAATGTGTTATTTAAGTTGAGATAAATATTACAATTTTAGGAGATACTTAAAATTTTAAAAATATTATAGGAAAATCATGCGATGTTTAAAATTATGGGTTGAGTTGAGGTTTGAAGGATTTTATGCACATCATAACAGAACACGTTAAAAATAATACAAAAATATCAAAAATACTCTGACGGTGCTTAATAAAAACTGTCTAAGCTAGCTATACCTGTCCAATTATCGTTATATACGAGGAAATAAACGTACTCCAAATGAAACCTTAGGATAAAGACCAAGGTCGAGAAGATATTATAAAAAGCGATGTTTAGTGATCGCGGAATATCTGCATAATAAATGATGCGCTCATCAATCAACTTGACCAGAACAGTCTCTAGCCACCTTAGCTCCGAATCATGTAATTAAATAAATTTAACGGATAACCGTGCATAATTAACAAAAGCCGACGAGTCAACCTTTATCAAGGAGAAAAATCGTCTAATTCACACCTTAAACCCAATTTTGACGTACAAAACACGACCGGTCAAATTAATCAACTGGTCCCTAATTGTGGCGTATTTTAAAATGTTCGGAACGACAAAGTTTTGACAGAGGTGTTAAGATAAATGACCGCTAATTGACGGTCGAGAGGCGTGGTCCGCAATTCTAATGCACTAACATCTGTTGACCGATATAACACATTATAACATTAATGAGTCACGCTTGGGTTTTCTAATAAGGCTTAGAAGAGACGAGGATCATTGGAGGAAGGACCTCCGAGCTTGATCCGATGAACAATAGCTATTACGTTGACGGATGGCCTCTTTTCTGTGACATTTGTTGAGAACCATTCCGCTTATTAGAGAGTGAATGGAGACTGTACTTAACTAGTGGAATTCTCTGAGGTTTAATAAATTAACGTGTAGGGATCGTAACAAGAAGTTTGACTAAAAATCACCTGGTGTTTATTGTGGTATAACGGTAACCCACATTAAAATTTGTAGTTAAAGAAAATTCAATTTTATAATTATTTTTTCTATTTCTATACATATGAAGTCACGATTGACGTTGCCTAAAAGTTTTTTTTATATGTACATACCTAAACATCGAACCAGCAAAAGAAATCTTGACATAGTAAAATAAAAATTATTAAGTGTTATATGTATCTTATGTATGTTAAAAGAGCAGCAATAAATTATTAAATCAACTGTTTGGCAAAAAGTAATTGCTAGCCAGGCTTTTATCTATCTTCGTGCATCTTCACGTATTAATTAAATGTGAAAATTCAATTAATTTTTACTTCATAATGGTTATATAAAAATTGTAACATGTTAATAAATTACTGTCGCGTTGTTTGTTTAATGTAATAATATCAGGTGTGGCGTCGATGATGATTTTTGTCACGCCTTCAAAATGGACACTTAATTTCGTTATTTCGCTTTTATTTGTTATAATTTCTCCGCAAATGGTTCGGGTTAAGAGAGCTAAAAGCATGTCATGTAAAAAATGGAACGTCTTTATCAAATTCGCGATCGTGGGAAGATTAATTTGAGCAACACCACTTTATTATCGAAGTGTCTACCTGAATGAGTCAGCAGTCTTTCTATTAACTGGCGTCCAGTGTTGCTTGAGCTATTCTCCCGTTTGGCTTGTAGTAAAGTTGGGTTCATTTGGTTGGCTTGGAAGGATTGTGAGAGCTCTGGTTACGTTGGCCGTATTACACCTAATGAGTAGTTAGCTTTTCTTCTCTGAGTGAACGTGTCATAGATAATTCGATTTAATAGCAGGGTCCCTTTAATTATCGAATTAGGGACTTCGTGCGACTTTTGTGCTCATATCGGCTCAAATAAATAAAATTCAATAATAAAGTACTGCATTGTCCATTACATTTCGTTGGTGTTTAGTTTGAAGTACTTATTATTTAATTTTGAGGTTTTTTAAATGTATCGGTGAGTATATTGTATAATGACAATAATATTCTTGCGTAGGTTGAAAGAAGCAGAATCTGAGGAGTATAAGGATATCTTCCTTACAATGCCTGTGTATTGAGTATTGACTGACTCAGTAATAGTGGCATTATAATAAGGTTACCAAAAAAATTGTTTTTTTTGTGTACAGTTTTTTCAAACCTAAGAATAGATATAAACCATGAAAATTGTAAAGAAGTAGATTTAAGTAAGAAGTAGATTAAGATTATAGTATTCTTGACAATAAAATCTGATAACGAAAATATTGGTCTGAATCTGAATCTGATAGCACACATATTAATTATTATTTTCCTTATGCTTGCAAATACTTCATTAAATTAAGATTCGTTCATTTAAAACGCTTCCTTCCGAGCTATAAATATAATTTTTTTACCATTGAACTTTGCTATAAGGTCAACAATTTAAAAACGTTCAACTTTCCTTGATATTTCAGCATCTTCATGATTCCTTCCTGTATTTCAGATTAAGACTAACATTTTTTAAATTCTATAATAAATTGTATTTGGCAAAGGTAGCTTAAAAATTTTACAAATCGTATGAGTCAATTTTTCACCAATTCTCATATGAAAACTACAAACATATTTTTTTATATTAGGTATATATCTTTATATGAAAAATATTAAAAATCGGTCGATTTTAAGTTGAGATCTCGTCGTCTCGCGAGGCGGTCTCTGATTTATAAACAATACGTCAATGACGTAAGCTTCTTTAGCGGCGCAGATTTATTGCTAGGGCTGCGCACGCGCAGGTCATATTTTGTTGCTATCGATGTTTTTTAGGTCCAGCGAAAATTTATTTGGATATTATATTATTACAATAGCTGTTCCGCGCGGCTTCGCTTCCGTAGCATAATGTCTATGTGCATCAGGGATAATGTAGGATTCTTATGGTAAAAGAAATTTTTAAATCTGTCCAGTTATTTCGGAAGCTATTCAATTCAAACAAACATACACAAAATCCCCTTTATAATTTATAGTTTTCAATTCCACTTCTATAAGCAGTCGCATTGACAAACTGTCTAACTTAAAGCAACAACATTCTCGTATTATGTAATTTATGAAACAAAAATTAAGTTTTTAGAATATTAACAGAACAAAGATGGTTTATGACTACTCATCAATAATTCCTTGACAAGATCTGCAAATTAAGTATAGACAAACCAATTTCAAACTAGATTTTACAATTAAATTTAGAGACATATAAAATATTATTGATCATTACCAGTATAAAACGTAACAAATAACAATGAAAGAGCAAATTGATAGTTACATTTAATAAGACACACTATAAATCCTTCTACACAATAAAACAAAATCATTAAGTTACATTATGCAAACACTTACGAAATATCGATAAACACGCACACCACTAAATTCCGAACAATCTTGAATCAACTCGTTCGACGTCTCACTAACTCACTATACGAACGCATTAACTCCGTCTCACTTCTACCCACATAATATAGTATATTTGTCTCTTTCTCACGTCAATAACGTCTACCTTTGTAGTACCGCGGCGGATTCTTTGAAGTGCCGTGGCCACGCCCCCCCGGCGCCCGCCCCGCACTCTTTAATTCGTCACAAGTTAATGACAATGCTTTTAATTACAAACGGAAACGCAATTTTCTAACTGACACAGTTTTCAATTCTAATCCGCTTTCGAAGTCTTGTCACTTATATTAAGTCAAGTTACAACTAAGTTGAGATGAACAAAATTTTATTAAATTCAGTATTTGGGTAAGCAAGGAGCAAAATAATAGAAATAGCTACAAATAATTAATGTGATGTAATATAAAAATATTTTAAATAGCCTTTAAAAGTAGCAGGCTTATCTTATGTTAAGTGATTACTATTATCTGCTACTTATGAGCTCCTAGTGCCAGACGTGTTACTTTGCTGGTCTCAATATTAGGAAATAATTTATAAAAAACCAGTGTCTAATTACTTTTATTCCATATTATGTGCATTGTTTTAATATTGTAATGATTAGAAATAATGCCTTTGTCCAGCAGTTGGATGTGGACTACTGAAACCTTGTTTAAATCATTAATAACTGAGACTAAATAAAATTTAGTAATCTTTGATTGTACGATAGTAGAGCTTTTATAAAAATCAAAAAAGAATTACTAAAAATAACTTTACTTTTAGATCTAGCTTAGACAATTTACTGTTAAGTATTTACTTAGTAATTTGATATTCCACGAAAGAACTAATTTTGCATAGCACTTACAAATACACATTTATTCTATTGAAAACACATAAATTACTATTTTAATTTAATAACTTTTATTCCACATTGTGTCCGCCTCTTAGCGTTAATAATTAACGCGTGGGCGTCAAAGAGGTCAGCTGGTCCCGCAGGTATCACTGGATAGATTCAATGTTTATCCCACACAAGAAGATCCTTTTATAAAACAAAACATCTATTTCATCGTAGTATTTGTATCCCTTCCGATGTAGACAAAATGGCAGATTGAAAAACACACAAATGGAGATGATGGAACGCGAAGGGTCGAAAAGTCACTAACGGCCGTTTTAAATAATGTGCCAAAGATTATAGATAGATTGTTATCCCAGATCATATGACGTAAGATTGACAAAAGTCATAGCAAGGGCTATCCGTCGACAGCATATTGAAATGAAAGTAAGTGCAAATAGATAGATTTGTCCGACATTAGTAAGCAAAACAAAGGATAGATAATTAGATAGAATATTGAAAACGGCCGTTCATAAAATAATGTCTATTACTACAGTGGTAGTCGGTAGATTCATGAAAGATATTGAAAAATCATTCATATGCAAAATGTTATTTTTGTCGAATTTCCACCTATGTTCGAACACTTCGTTATACTTTTATTTGAAGAAAATCACATACTTTTACTTCGTTATATATTAGCGCGACACTTTCCGTTGACAATTTTGTCGAATTTGCAAGGCCTTCAACCTGGGGCATTAGTTAAATGGACAACGTCGCATTACAATAAGATAGAGTACAATTATTAGAATGAAAAACTTGTGTACTATTGAAATTACTATTTCCTTTACTCTTACAGTTAATCCAATTGCGCTTAGAATCGTTTTAATATACGAATCCCATTCCCGAATCTATTTCGCAATCCCATAAAGCTATTACCGTACTTCAACCAATCCCACGGTACGTACTTAGTACACTTTTCAATCTCATCACTTTGATGTTAATTTCTAGAAATCCTGCCCAGTCCATTCGTACGATAAGCAATGCATTCAGAACTCTTACGTAATTACTGGCGGCCTCTTCAAAGGAGCCGACGCATCGGGCGGCACTTCTGTACTCTAATAAACTGCCTTTTAACTACAACTCAAAATCAACTTAATTACTATGAAAATAAAAGTGTTTTTAGGTTGTGTTTGTTAAGCATTCTTAACACCTTAACGGAGTAAAGGGTGGTATCGGTTAGGATTTTGCCACGGATATGTCAAAAAGAGGTTTTATAGCGTTTGTAAGTGAGACCGCCGTGATCGAACTAGGTCATTGGGATTATTCTGAGCCTGATTGATTTTAATAGGTTCGGTGACATCGCGTTAGGTGTTCTTGTTAGACATGTTTTATGGACGTGGATTTGTTTTATTGGGACGTTACAAGGTATTTTTATATTAGGTGTGATAATAACTTGACTGGAACATAATGCAACGATTTTTTAACTCTCGTCTGAAACAGAAAGTGTTAGTCGACCAATTATTGTTGAAGTTAAACAAAATATGATTAATTAATTATTATGTTTAGATAGAATATAATTACTTTATTATAAAGTAGAAAGAGAAATAACAAAACATATACTTAACACGTTTTACCATGTTTACGTAAAAAAATCATAATAAACCGTAAAGATTATAATTTGTCTAAACATCGCGTGCTCACTGTACATGCTCAATTTTCTTTAACCAATGTTTATATTTTACAAGACTCCGATTTACCCAAACCACACACTGTGATAAACAAGAAATAATGACTAACTGACTTGCCTGAAATTTCGCGGGAAAGCTCATGTCAACTTTTTTTTTCTTTTTTGGATGGCGCGCAGGTTTTGAGAATCAACCTCTTTAGTTTTGGTAGCAAAAACTTACTTTGAATTAAGTAATTATGGTTTAAAAAGCTCTGCAAAATATCATAATACATACATTAAGTATTATTTACTCGTTCGCTATAAATCAATGTAGAATACTATAATTTGAGCAGATATAATGTACTCGAAAGCTATAAAATTGCCAAAGATATGATAATAAAATAAATAGAGCGCGATAGAAAAACAGCGAATAACCATCCAATCTTGCGCAAGCGCACTGAAATAATAGATCATTGTTTGGCCTTTATTATTACTGGCCACCCAGATCGGTTGTCCGTTTCACTCGCACACACACGGTGGTCCATACAGTAACGAGACGTAACTCGAAAGGCCGAATCACCACAATGTTATAACGATCATTTTTTACATGATTACCTCCGAGATACTCTTAATAAATCTCGCGGAACGAATAATCGATGTGACAGTATTAAAATTGCATTAATTCGTACTTATCGATGTATCGGAACGTCACGATCAACGATTAATCATTCGATGAAGGCGACTAAAGTCTACTTGAATTTTTCAATCAGTTTTACGACGTTTTTGTTTTAAATTTCATGGTTTTAAACTTTATCATGCCAAATTTATCAGCTAACTCATCAATATTAATGTTTCGATGGAATATGCAAGTCGTTATTTATATTTCCAATTAAAAATAAATCTATCATTGTTGCCATTGTTAGATCTTGGCAAATCGCAATGTTGTGGGAGTTAAAATTTTGATTACCTATGTCATTAAATTAGTATTTATAATATGAGATGCAACACTGCATTGGTGACATCGTTTTTCCTTACAATAATATTAAGTATGCTTTTTTAACTGGCTATTATTTAAGAAAATTTAGATATTTGACGCTTCTATAGTTAAATTACATTTCAATCAAAGATGAAATATTACAAAAGGGTCAAAAGGGTCAAACAAAACATAAATAATCTCATAATTTATGTATTTAAGTAATTAAATGGTTACTATTCGCTATTTATAGGCATGAACCTGACGACTGTTAGAACATTTTCAGATGTATAAAAACCACGTAACCATCTACGTAGTATTCGGCAATGCTTTTAAGCAATACTCAACAATACTCAAATCGAAAGTAGTTACACCATGCTTACGTAAGCTAATGCACTCCAAATCAGTAAAAATCACTCAATAGTAGTGACCGAGGATGATGGATCGCGACAGGCGCCATTACCTGGTCCATTTGATTTGAGTCATTTGAGTCATTTGAGCCATTTGAGTCGTTTGCCGTGTGAACTTTGGTTGAACGTTGATTTGCGCTGCGGCACTGACATTAGGCGAAATTATGATAAATACCGTATTGGAAAGCTTGCACGTTTTATGAGGAACTTTTGTGGAGGTTTGTGATTTGTGATTCGTGATCGTTTCTAGTTGTGTTTTTGCTTGTTGGAGTTATACGAAAATATTAACTAAAGGGAGTGATGATAAAAAAAATATATTATATTTTTCAAAATGTATGGCCGTAAATAAGAAAATATGTAGGGTTTTATGGTGGGAATTTGTTCCGGGATACGGAAATATAAACGGCCCTTCATGTTGCTTTTTAGGTTATCAATTCGTGTATTATATTTTCTCCTTCCTTGAAACTACAAAGCACTTGCAATACTTTTATAAGCGACGTTGATCAAGTTACATAAATACGCATCCTTCTTTGCTTCCTCAGTCAAAAAATAACGAGACACCTGCATAATTATGTTCCATTATAAAATACACGTGCGTATTAAATCTTTAATATGTAACGGATTTGACAAATCAAATAGAAATTTTTTACGACGCTAAATAAACATATTTTCACACTTTCTACTATGATTAAATTAACGTTTTAACTTCTCGTAATTTATTTTGATACATGTAATTTGAAAGCATATTCAAAGGAATGTATTGTTGAAAGTATAAAAAGTACCTTTATTCCTTTATTTCTAAAAATAGTCCAAGCATGAGTTTCTTTTAGCAAGTAAATATCTATTAAAATAATATAGAAAGAGAGGAAAGTCAACAATTTATGAAATAATCAATTAATTTATTGGAATACATACTTTGTTTATACCAAATATTCTAATAAAATTTATAAATGCAAATTGTTTGTTTGTTACCTCTATGGCTTATCTACCCATCCAATCTTCTTGTAGTTTTAAATAACTACAAATTCTAGGGAGGACGGTAGACATAGGCTACCTTTTATACCGAAAAAAGTATTACATATTCCCCTTAGATTTACGTAGGAATCGTACGCGCGCAAAAAAAAAACGTACTCTCAAATTTTTTCACCAGTAATTCTTAAATGTCATCAAAACATAAAACAGTAATAAGGGTATAATTATGATTGGAAATATGCTAAAACATAATTAATAGGCCCTTTATTAGATTATAATATGGGATCACAATATGCTGGTATCATTAGATATACTAAAACTTCTCATCAAGAAAACACGATAAAAAAATTACTTAATTTCATCTACTTATAATATGTCATAGCCCTTTTACATGATACCTACAATATATACACTTAATAAGTTATATTAGTGTTATTGACATTCTTAAGTACCTAATTATGACAGCCTTCTAATCATTACGAAATTTCATCAAAATCCGTCCAGTATTTGCGGCATGATTAATACACAAATATCCCAACTTGTTTTTAATATTAGTAGGACAAGAAAACATTTCGCTCTCTATTAAATAATATAGGTACTTATACAAGTATAACAAATGACTTCGTTAAACAGGTTCCATCAGGATAACAGCGTCTGATAATCATTGACAAAAACATAATCTTGTATAAATTGCTATTCAGTTAATTTATTAAACGACACATTATAACAGACAATCTGGTTTTGCTGATGTAATTCTAGTACAAAAAAAAATTTTTGTGTAAACAATAGTATACCTAAGTTTTCTTCCTGATAAAATAAATACAGTTAAGGCTGCTTTGAATTTAACACTAGCAACCCATTTTTTCTCTGTGTTTTTTTAATTTCTTTAGGATCATAATTCATAACGTAATGCCTATTTGTAAGAATCTTCACATGCCAAATTGTGGTTAGTATAATCTTGTGTTTGTTTTAACGCGAGTACTTTCCATTTTAAATAAAATACTTTTTAAAGGATTTTAAACGCGGTTTATTATACATTATTTTACATTATTATTTAACCCGACGTTTCGAGCACTTTACAGCGAGCGTGGTCACGGGAGAGTCTCCCGTGACCACGCTCTCTCTCCCGAAATAATGTATAATAAACCGCGTTTAAAATCCTTTAAAGAGTATTTTATTTAAAATTGTGGTTAGTGTATGTAAACGTCACCAAGGATATAATAATAAAGTAGTTATAGGAAAATAAATTGATACCTATTTTAAATGAACATTTCATTATATTCAATACTTCTATTGTATGTATGCTCTATTTGCTTTGTAGCGGATAGTACACGGAATAGACAATATTACTGTATCAGACGGTTTTTGTTGCATGCGTTCGATGAAATATAACTTATAAATTACTTCATCCAATAACAATGAAATTGGTAACTATAACTACGGAGCTTCAAGTACCATCTTCTTTCTCTGTCTCGGGCGGGGCCATCACCGGTGAAACCCACGTATTTAGACCTCTCGTGGACCTCTTGTGAGGTCCCGATGGTAATTTATTAAGCGGCCCCACAGCCTTTCGAAACCTCCATCAACCAGAGACTATGAATTCTTAAAATATTATTATTTCCCGCGCATAACGGTGCGAATTCCACCTAATTAAGACATTAAAATTTAATACAAAATTTGTATGTTAATTCACCATTGCTGAAGCTTTCCCTTATCGTGTATAACATCTATTTTGAATTACATTTGTACGTTTATTTAATGTTTTATTGCGTTTTCGTGATTTCGAATTTTTAAGGCGGCAACATTAGAGCAAATGTGAATTGGTTATTATTTCAACACCAAATTGCTGGTGGGAATATTTAATAGTCAATTTTCTGTTTAACAAAAGCAAAAATTGTATTAAGGGTTCCTTAATAGTTGCGTTTCTACAATTATTAAGTACTTGGTGTTTTTAGTGGGCATTATTATATTATGTAGATAGCAGATGTAGGAGCGTTAATGGCAAAAATTTTAATTAAGACGTTAATGTCCAGAAATGGAACTTGAATTAATTTAGGGCAATTAATTTTTGTAGATATTAGATGATATCAATTATATTAGGTGGAAAATAACTCAGTTAAATGTATTTAATGTGTTAATACTTCAGTTTTATTGGTTCAAGCCGAAGTTATAATTGCATATTAAAGATTAATCGAACACCCGTACTTCCTACGTATTCATTTGATAAAATTACCAGCCTTGAGATTGTACGTATGTTCATATAATCATATAGGTTCTAAGTATTTTTGGGCGGCAGTTATCATCATCAATCGACCGTAAAATCCGAAACAATTTGTAAAGTAAATAATTTTTATTTATTTTCTTATCGTATTATATTCTCGTTAAACAAGTTGCAAAGAAATATTATGATATTATACCATTGATAAAACTATGGAAAATTTTTTATTTACCTAAATTCAGATGTTAAACCTATCAACTACCTATCTTTCAAAAACGTTATTACATCTACGATACGTATGATGCCATCTATGATATTATTTCTAAAGTTTTTAAACTATTCTACTTGTCACTAGATGGCACACCGCACAAAGACAAAATTATAATACAAATATAGGAACTTATTATAATGTTTTTTATAAGTAATTTTAACTAAAATCACAAAAAATGTCACATAGTAATTTTTAATAATAAGGTTTTAAAAATTGTCCAAATAAAATTTAATTGTAAAACTAAAACAATAGCAAGATAAGCAAGCCTTGTGATGAAAGATTTAATTAATAAGAGATTAAAAATTAAAAAAACATCTTGAACGTTTTTTTATTTATATATTTAACGTTCTACGGAACGATTTTTTTTTTAATTTATGACTTGTAAAGCCAGTTTTGTGATGACAGTCGACAGGTCAAATGTTAACAACAGTCAACAAAATAATAACAATAGCCATTATTGATATTCGTATTTCGTTCACTATTTTACTATTTAACATTCAAGAAGATATCTTGTCGTATTATTTTCCCTTTCTTACTTTTAAAGACTCAATAATTATAGTGTTTTTGTTCTAAAAAGCTTAATTGATGTAAAAAGTTTCTCGTGTTTACTACGGAATTGGTAAACAGTATGAATCCGCAGCTGATAGAAAAAGTAATCAAATCTCAAAATGAAATCTGTCCAGAGTTCACATATACCAACCCTCTCCTTGATCATAATGTGACAAAAGCATTATCAAGAACCTTTATCAAAATACTCACATCGGATCAGAATACGACCGTAAGTAAAAACTTACGGCTATCGATACTTGAAAATATAAGAAAGTTATGTACGGTTGAACCAGAAGAACATGTCCGTTTCAATGAGGAGCACGCCGAACTTTTAACAAACTTTTATAAAGAACACGTTTTTAATTCTCGTGGAGGAAGAAAAGAAGGTAATACTACAGATAAAGAATTAAATGCATTCCTTATTCGAAATTTTAAGGAATTGAATATAGACTCAAGCCATAACATTCAAGTAAATCCAGAAGTAGCGCAAGCCTTAATAAACTTGAATAATGATGAAGCAACAGCATCATTCACTAATGATTTAATACACTGGAACACAAATAATAAACAAGCGAAAACATTACTCAATAATTTATGGAACCAAAACCCAAACAGTGTCAATATTAATGACATTGTTATTAAAAGTAAACCGGAAATAGAAGAACTGTTATTGAATTTGTGTTTAAAAAGGCTGGAGAGTGAAATAAATTTGGAATCTGAATTATCAAAAGATGAATACCAGAGATTGTTAAAAACATGTGCCATAGCATCATATTGCTTCCAAATATGTATTAGTATATTAAACTTAATGTTTATTGGAACAAATTTTGATTTGAAAATTCAAGAAATTATCACAATGTTTATTAATAATGTTAGAATTAATTGTCCAGAAGTTTCTTTTTCATCTTTATATCCTACACATTTATGCCATGTTGCTATGCTCTTGGATATTAATTTAAATGAGTTATTTTCGCCAATAAAAGAGCAATATATGGAGACTGCTTTAAAATACTTAAGGGGTGTTCAAGCACAATCTGAGGGTGATTATATATTGCTGATGTCCCATTTTCCTCAATGGTTTAATCTAATGTGATGTAATAATTTCATGTTTATTACGTTAATCAAAATTTTCATTTTTATATCTTCAAGTACTAAGTCATCTTTTGTCCGATGTAATAAATCTTTAGAAGGCGGATGTGACTTATACCCAAGACGTCTAATGTTATTCTTATTCACTATACTCTGACCCAATAAGGCTGTCTATTTAAGCATGTAATTGCATAAAAGATGATTAAGTAGGATATATGGTAAATAAATGATGGTATTTATTTTTATTAGTTTTATTTAATTAAAAAAAGTTATAAAGTGTAGAAGGTCCTTTTTTTCACTTATGGAACCAAACATTTATTAGAATGATTGGTCTGACCATTTGTTAGTGTACTATAATCCAATCACAACTTAAACCTAATAAAAGGAAGGCATTTTCATACCATTAATTCAACTACCCAACTTTAGAAAAAAATATTAAAAAAGAACTACATTTTTCAGCAATGCGTTTATAATAATGCTAATCTCTTCAACTGAAGGGTCAAGTTTTCCCTTTTAGGTCGGTAGCCAAAATATTTTTCGCGTAAATCGTAAGCTTCATCGCACTCTAGATATTTCTGGGTCTTATTGAAGGTATGTGGCATTTTCATGACATGCCTTTCCACTGTTTCCCAGTATGGTAGTATGGCGTTGCATATAGCACAGTGATAAAGGTTTGGACGTATCTGAAAATAAACGATTTATTTATTTAAAATATTTATGGCGGAATATTAAATTCATCCGAGTGGCGAAGCATAGCTCGATAGGTACCGCCTATGGCCAAATTACCGTCCCCATCCATTATTATATGGAATTAGCTGAGCTACGCGGTTTCACCCACGTATATATCCCGTTCCTGTTGGATTTTCGTGATAGAATCTGGGTTTCAAAGAATCTGTACAAAATTTCATCCAAATCGAACCAGTAGTTTTAAGAGCCTATACAATTCAAACAACCGAAAAAATTTAATGTTTCCTCTATAAAATATTATTATTAGTATAGATCAGAATACAGGGGTTCCCAACTGTGCGTCACGACGCCCAAGGACGAAGCGTTGCGAGAACTTCATTGCTTTCGACGAAGCAATGGGGGGAGGCCCCCATTGTTTCCAATATGACAACTTTGATATTGAGGAGTAATATTATTAATTAAAATTGTGTATTTATTTTGGTGGTCTAATAAATCTTCTCTTTCATAAAAAAATTAAAACTAATGTATTATAATTTCTAGATAAAATAATTCGATCACACTCACGATTCTTATGAGCTCCAAACCATCATCAAGTACCAGCATAGGGCATGATAAAACTTTTTCTTTATGAGCTTTGGTTTTCATGTGTTCTGAAGCTTCTTTTGCGTCGACTGTAACATCGCAAGCGTAACACTTTACTTTAGTATTGGGTTTCCCTATTTCCTTCATAATCATAAAGGACATTTCTGTCACGGGCATGTGATCTTTTACATAGTACATTTTGGTATGTTCGACTCTGTATATATTAGATAGGAAAGCAGTCATTTTCTGTTTCGGGTAGGGGGGGTCTCTACGATTTCTAGCCTTTTTCGCACCGACAAGTTCCAGAAATCCCCTGTGACGTAATCCTTGAACGTGATCCATGACTTGCTTCATGTGCCCAGATATAGACAAGTCGCAGATTGAGCAGAATGCCCAACTACCGCCCCGGTTCAGTTTAATAAAATTCTCTCTTCCATACACCGCAAGTTCGTGCCTCCTTTTCCCGTGATCTATAACCTCGGCAAACGTTACTTCGTAACTATCTTTACTTTCACTGTCGATCGACTCCCCATTTTCGGCAGATAAATGTTTTTTTCTATGATGTAACATATCATCGAGCTTCGCCTTTATTGTCTGTTGACATTGTTCGCATTTCGCTTTGTTATTGGCCGTGTCAATAACAAAGAATAACTTTTGTATCTCAAAAAGAGCCTTAGCTAGTCCTGGATCATTTTTTAGTAAAGTACGATCAGTTTCATTCAATATGACTTTGGACTTAAATGTAACATCGCATTCTCGAGTCCAGTGTATTTCCAAGGATGTAGTTGGAAATACTTCGCTGCATAAAAAGCAGTACAATATAGATTCAGAAATCTGAAATAACGAACGAAACTTTATGGTAAATGGAAAATGCGCGATATGGATGTAAGTGCTTTCATTTAACAAATCAATACTTTTTTGAAAAAATTAATAATTTAGCAATTAAGGTAACCTTATATTGTGTACAGTATGATATCAAAAAAAATTATTCAGAAGGTTTCAGGTCGGTTATAAAATTTATCTACTAATGTTTACGCTAATAAAACGTAGCTAAGTATGATGAAAGTTGACATTATTGGACCTATACAAAAACTACTTAAAATAAAAGAGAAGAGAGCATAATTATTAATTGCTATATTAATTATAATTAACATTATTTCGTAGTAAATTGTAAGTATAATATTACCTGTCTGTAATAATAGTCCCCAAAACGTTTAGTTTCACATCCAATCAATTTTATTAAATGAACATTCAAATTAATATGTATAACTATGTCTTTAATTGATCTTTTGCACAATGTGCAATAATCATTTTTTATACCATGCCAGTGCAGAACATCCATTTTAAAATTATCAATGCTGAATGTTTCATCAGGATTTCTTGTTATTGCGAAAGACTTCTTCTTTACTGCAATCTCTGGATTTTTCTTGATATTTATATGTGAAGTTAGTTCTTTGTGCTTGGAAGCATTCATCATTACTTTGTTGCATATTTCGCAGTAATAATCGTCTCTTACCTGTACAATGGAATTAAAACTATTGAAGAACGTAGGTGCTATATATGTCAAAATGGGAAACATTCATATAGTGAATTTAACAATTAATTAAAGATCCATTCTTTATTTCTTAAACCCGCATTGTTATGAATTTTAGCTCATCGTTATGTAAATAGTAATTCGTATTTTATTATTTGACATACTTACTTTGTAGATAAATTCTTTTCTTAACATATATACTTGATTTTTGACCAGTTTTCGATGTTTTTCCCATTTAAGATGTTTATCAACACTTTCTAGATTTTTGAATGATTCTTGACAAAGTAAGCAATGGTAGTCTATTTCACCGCAAAGTATAAAATTTTTGAAATAAGTATTCATTTTTACTTAGAAATGATAAATTCAACCACAAATGTTCCACCAATTTCAACTGAGGGTAGTTTAAACCAAGTTTAAACAGTTGTCTTGAATATTCTTTCAGAAAATAGACAAAAGAAATCTAGTTGTCATTAGCCATAGACAAAATAAAGCAGTTAGTATATAACAAAGTAACATTAATTTTGTTAATAAAATTACTGCATTATAGAACATTTTATATTTATATATTTTAAGGAGTTTAGCTATTTCATAGATTATAAAACATATGCAGATTATAAAATGAGTTGAGATTTGAGAGCTTGAGATTGTCAAAGTCAGTAATGTCAAGTGTCAAAAAAATCGTGTCGATGCCCGACAAAGCGTCGTAGCATTTTCTTATAAATACAAATCCCAGTAGTGATCAATTACAACGGTGAAATTTAATTATAAATGTTTAAACAGTATCCTGCTAGATAATTTATAATAAAAACAGTCTTTATCTCTATTTTTGTTCCAAAACAGTGAAGTAAAAGCCGTAGCTATTAGTGCAATACCGAGCTTGTTTTGGAGTCTAAAAATGAGCAAGCGGCGTCGTGCATCGTCCGTCGCAAGCCGGGGAGCTGACGGTGATGACAGTGATGATGTAGAATTGAGTAACCCAGGGCCGCCGCCGTCGAGAAAGAAAAAGAAATTGGAACCGGTAAGTGCAATATTGCGTATAAAGTCAAAAGGACGCTTTTATTGGTTTATTCCCATAAACATTCAAGTCAATTTGGATTCAGTTCTTGTTTATACGTTGTCATATGTTTTAATTTTGTTTTTCGTACTAGAAAAAAAATATAATATACCACTTAAGAATAACCCTCAGTATTTCTGTCACTTTGCCGCCGAAGTAACGCTTTTGAAGGCAATTATGATTATGTGTATGAATAATATGATGTAAAATATTATTGTCTTCCATATACATCTATGATTTACAACCAAGTACACACATTTAGTATAATTTTTCATCTAATTTTATGGTTTTGTATTTCTAGAGTGAAATATGTCAGCAGTTGTATGACACAATAAGGTCATTCAAGAAGGAAGACGGTACTCTGTTGTGTGATTCTTTCATCAGAGCACCCAAGCGGCGACAGGAGCCACAGTACTATGAAGTGGTGTCGCATCCAATTGACTTGTTGAGGGTAAGCATAAAATT
Organism: Phoebis sennae; assembly: GCA_001586405.1. Taxonomy (NCBI): domain Eukaryota; kingdom Metazoa; phylum Arthropoda; class Insecta; order Lepidoptera; family Pieridae; genus Phoebis; species Phoebis sennae. Next base: position 711,051 of record LQNK01000237.1, read on the forward strand.
TCTATATACATTCATAAGTCAGGGCAAAGAGTGCAATACATTTTAAATCATTATTAATTATTTAGTTATATTACAATGAATAAATATTTACATAAAATTTAATGAGTGACTAGTTTTTAAAGAAGGAGTTGCAAAAATTCACATTTTTATTGGCCTTACATATCTAAGTATGAAGTGGAGCTGCTACTTAATTTTATAATCAAGAATCTAATAAAATAAATCCAAAAATTTATTGATAAAATCTGTGATGAAATTGCTATTTTAAAAATAATTTTATCTTCCAACCAGGTTCAACAAAAACTTAAAACTGACACATATGAGGACATAGATGAACTGTCAGCAGATATAGAACTCCTTGTGAATAATGCTAAAGCTTTCTACAAACCTGATTCAGAGGAGTACAAAGATGCAATTGAACTGTGGAAGTTATACACTAAACATAGACAAGCACTTGAGAATGGTTTGTTACTGTTAATATTATTTCCCTTTACCCAATCCTGAATACAAAACCAATTTTTCTTAATATTTTTTGAAATTGCTTTTCCTTTAAATTCTGTTCTTTAAAAATAGTCCCATATACAACAGTCTAGATTTATCTATGGTCACTTAATAGATTTTACTTTTATTTATTTTTGAGATATTATTTTATTAGTAGAGTGAATGTAGATTGTATGATGTGGTTACAGAATTGTTGTTTTTTTTGTTTGTTTATTGTAGAAGAAGTCAAGGCAATAATTAAAAAGTAATTTAAAAAATAAGCAACACTTGAGTTAGATATGATTAATAATTTATTTACAAAGCATTGTTGCATACTATCTGAAAATAATTTAAAACTTATTGATAAATTTATGAAATTATACACATATCTTAAGTCTTTTGTAGTTTGTCATAAAAGTTATTACAATGATATACATATATTAAGGTGAAGAAATGAAAACACCCAAAATGTCCCGCAACGGTTCGTCAAGTAGGCGGTCAGATGTAGCTGAAGATATGTCCGAGACATCAACAAATAATGAAGAAGACAATGTACTTGAGGAACTTTTCAATGCTGTGAGTTTATTTTCTTATATAAATTGTAATCACCCATGCCTTGTCTATTTTTAACATCTCTCCTATAAGGATGCCCATGGTTACAAAAAGCAGTTTACTACTATAACTCTACTTATTTCATATAAACTGTGTTTTAATTTGTAGTTTCTTAAAATTTGTGTACTGTAAAGAACTTTTTTGCAATATTTAAAGTTTCATTTAACAATAAACTTAAAAAATATACTAGAAATGGTATAACATGTTCTTTGGGAATAAATACTTTGAGCTTGTTTTTTTTTTATAATTTACAGTTACACAGTTCATTTAATTTTGATTTTACCATATTTATGATTACTAGCCTAGGGCTAATTTAAATTAATTATTGTTGATAAAAATTGCTATGAATATAAAATACTGTGTAAATTTTAGGTAATGTCAGCAAATGCAGACAGTCGGCCACTCTACCCGGCGTTCCAATTCCTACCCTCAAAGAAGCGATACCCAGACTATTATGACGTCATTGACTCGCCAATAGATTTGAAAACCATCGCGCAGAAGATACAGGCCAGTGAATACTCCAATTTGAATGAATTGGAGAAGGATTTGTTGTTGATGGTTAGGAATGCGTGTAACTTTAATGAACCAGGCAGCCAGATATATAAGGATGCTAAGATGTTGAAGAAGGTAAAGAAAAATATTTTTTTATATTATTTTGGGTGTTTTTTTTTTCTTTTGTGAATAAAATTTAAAAAAAAATGATTAATGTAACAGAATGTTTGAATTGTATTAGCCATAACAAAATTTCTAGCTGTAATGGTGTACTATTTTTTTATTTATTATATTTTGGCACAACCTACAGCTATAAACTATACAATAAATATATTTTCTAACCCACTTGATAATAATAGGTGTGAAACGACACTAGATATTTCACATGCTGGGTTACTATAAAGAAAACAAATTGAAAAGTAATGAAACATTAAATTATAAAAAATTACTTTTAATATAGCATTCTATTAACAGCATTCATTTTTATTTTTATAATATTAATAGATAATATAAAACTGTCATGAATACTGTCGTAATTTTTAGATAATCCAAATGCGCAAACAAGAAATTGAGCAGCACGGACGCAGTGGTCCATCAAAAACATCGGAGAGGATTCGGAGCAAGCGTTCCTCGCGAGTTGTACCGTTACTGTCCAGTCGGACTATGGCGATATTGGAACCGCCGGGATCGGATGGGGAGCCCGAGGTCAAGGTGGGAAGATAATATTTTTTTTTTTTATTTTAAGTGTCAATTTGTGATTGACGTTGCTGCGTCTCCCGTTGCTGTCTCCGTCGTAGCGCTCCATACTACATCATCTTTCATTTATAGACTGTATGGAAGTCTATAAATGAAATTTAAGTAAAATTGGGAACTTAAGGCAACTTTCGCCTATGAAATTAATTTGCATAAAAATATATTAATTAGTATATCTATCGATTGGTGAGGTTATACAGGGTGTATTTTGTTGCAAAAATCAACGATTAATCAATTTTTAAAAAATACAATGATGCTTTTATTTTCGTTGAAAACGACTAGACTCCTTTCAGCATTTTTGATATCCCTCATAGTTTTAGTTTTAACCCAGAAAACTTGCTTCACAAATGCAAAAAATGTAATATTTGATTATTCTTACTTCATAAAGTGTAAGTTAAAGTCAAAACGTTTACTTTCGAAATTGGTCTCTTTTGAGGCACTTTTAGAACGTCATATACATTAACATAATCAATCTATATTTTTTTACTTAGGCTGTCACACGGTAGTGACAGCCTAAGTAATTCTCAATATTCAATCTATATTTAACAGCATTCAGAGGACAGTGAAAGTGATGAAGAGAAAAATGATAATGAAGATTCGCCGCAATGGAAACTTCTGGAATCAGTCAAGAATCATTTAGGGCCAAATGGTAAGTATCATGGAATTTTCCAACCAAAGATTTGTTGACTGCCAATTATTTTTTATTTTGGGCCTGTTTTTAAGCTTATCATAATTTTCTAAAGTTTAATGTCTTAAGAGAATTTTTTTTTTCAATAACCTATCCCTTGATTTGCTGTCTACGGCCGTAACCATCTCAATCTCAAATCACATTTCTTGGTCAATATGGAACAGTACTACCAAAAGTTTCTGCTAGGATGTTCTAACTTGGTTCCAAAATAAAATAAAATCGTTTAATCAAATTAAAATTATATTTAAAAAATGTTATTAAACTAGCGATTGTGTAAAAATAATATCTGTAAGCTTATATAAGTATAACCTGTTTTTTAACCTATTGTTAACCTTCTCACTAAGACTCGGCAGCATCCTATAAAAACCTTAGTGGTTTGTTGGCTGCTGTCCTGCAACTATGTATCTTTTTGTTTTTTCTTTATTAATAAAGATATGAAAAAAAAAAAAAAAAAAAAATACTGCAGATTGCCCTTTTCAACAATCTACTATCGATTTTTATACATAATTAATTTCAGGCACACCACTCGCCGATCCATTCTGGAAGCTTCCATCGCGTCGCGAATACCCGGACTATTACAAAGAAATCAAGAACCCTGTTTCTTTGAACCAAATAAAAAATAAAATTCGGCGAGGGAACTACGGGACGCTGTCCGAAGTGGCGGGCGATATGAATATCATGTTTGAGAACGCTAAGCAGTATAATGTGCCTTCTTCGAGGTTGTATAAGGACGCTGTTAAGTTGCAACGGTAAGAAATCTGTATACATACTAGTTTTCGTCCGCAGCTAAGCTGTTAATTCCGAACAGTAAAAAGTAACCTATCACCAAATTCAGCTAATAGTCTATATATATATACGAAATTTCATCAAAATCCTTTCAGTTTTTGTGGTGTGATTGACATACAAACATCTAAACTTTCACATTTATATTATTAATAGGATAAACATTACCATGTATTTTCAAAAATTTCTTTCGTACACATTTTTACTAAAATTTTTTTTATCTAGCTGTCATACTTTTACTTAAAAATAATTTATCTAATATTGATGTTATTCTGTATCGTGTTTAAAATAGAAAGGTTTCCTATATTTATAAGTAAGCATATTCTACAATTTGAATGAGATACATATTTTAAATTTTAGGATAATGCAGCAACGAGTCCAAGAGCTACTGGACATAGTTCAGAGCTCGTCCAGTGACGACGAAAGTCTGTCCTCCGTGAAGAACCAGTCTCAAATCAACACACCTAGACCGAGAGGTCTGTTATGTATTATCAAGTTATCTAACAGAAATTAACTTAGCACAGATTTGTTTAACACATTTTAATTTTTTAACTCTTTTATAATTTGTTATTGTATTTTTATTTATTTATTTATTTAGCCCTTTATTCAGGAAATTTTACAATATTACTAAAAGTTTATACATATATTAACTTAGTGATTCATTCCTGTGTGCCCTTTGGCGTAGGCCTCCTCCAACCTCTTGCAATTTGTTATTGTATAATTGTAGTATATCCTTCAATATTATCGGCTCTTAGACGCACACACCCGCTCTTCACCGTCGCTCACAATGAACTGACCGTGTCACGACCGCATGTACGCTAGAGATGACATTATGGCTTCCTTCTCTTTCACTCACAGACTCTCAGTTAAACTACATCAATTTATTTCTTTATTTATTTAGCCCTTTATTCCGAAATAATTACGATTTTTAATTAAAAGTCAGATTTCTAAATTATATCACGTTTTTCGGTGTGCCTGGTGGCATAGGCCTCCTCCAACTCGCGCCAGTGTACCCTGTCTTGTGTCACCCTGGTCCAGTATGGTTCTAGGGTTAGACGAATATCGTCGGTCCTTCTCATTTTAGGGCGCCAATTCTCGTCCGTCCCTAGCCTTGATTTTTTTCTTATTTTATGGCTTTATTAAACTTAAAGTACCGTTGTTATATTGTTCCTTGGGAATTTCTATCATATGTTTATTTATAGCGTGAAACTATAAACATCCTAACATTGCAGGTCGTCCACGCGTGAACCCCATTATCCCAACGCCCCAATCTCCATCCTTAGCGCTCAAACCCAACATGCCTCTGAAGAAGAAGCTGCACTACATCTCCAAGCAGCTGGTGGAGTTCACCTGCTCCGACGGCAGACAACCCATGCTGCTGTTCATGGAGAAGCCCAGCAAGAAGCTGTACCCGGAGTACTACAATGTGATCGACAGGCCCATCGATATGCTCATGATTGAGGCCAATATTAAGGTAAATATATATAGTAATATATGACGCAAAAACTTTGGACCCATTTTTACGAAAATTGCGCGGACGCAGAAGCATAAAATTTGGTACACTTATAGTAAACTATAAGTGCACATAAATGTGTAGGAAAAGTTCAGAAAGAGAATAAAAAAATAGACTAGATGTGTCCGTCAGCTTCGTCCGCATACCTCCTATTCCGGGATTTCCAGGATAAAACAATCCCTGTACAAAATTTCATCCAAATCGGTTAAGCGGTTTATCTATGAAGAAGTATGGCGAAGTTTGTCTATCAGTTACCTAGTTTCCATAGTACAAGCTTTGCTTAGTTTGGGACTAGATGGCGTACTGTTAAATGTTCGGGAACATTTATTTACATTTATAGTTAACAATTCCATTTTATATTTGAAACTTATGTTTCAGAATGACCGCTATACGTCCGTGGACGAAATGGTCTCTGATTTCCGTCTGATGTTCTCCAACTGCAGACAATTTAACGAAGAAGGCTCCATGATATACGAAGATGCGAACCTTCTAGAACGAGTGCTGAACGAAAAACTTAAAGAGTTAAACAATAGTTATGAGAGGAAGACTCCGGTGAAAACCTTCAAATCTGCTAAGTCTAGACAGTTGACTCCGTTTGAACAGAAGCTGAGGACGTTGTATGATGCTATCAGGGATTATAGAGATCCTAAAGGTAAGATACTGTTTTTCATAGTTGCGATGGCCAGACGATTGTATATTTGTATGTAAGAATTAAAAACATTGTCCAACGATAACTGCGGTATCTATTATGATGTGGTTTTTGTAGGTAAATAAGACCATATCTTTATTTTTTTATTTATTTACTTTGTTGATAAAAGTACAGGTAGTAACTTAAATACCAATAAAGTAACAATCACTCAAATAATTAATCCACTGGAATAATAGATGAAATTGTAGGAGGCAGGTTAAAGTGTAAAATACTGAGAAAGAAAATATATAAATATACAATTTTAAATATGGATTGTGCAAATTATATACATATTACATAAAATAAATTACTATATTTGTGACACATCATTCATTTTAATTTGTCTTTCAGCTAACCGCCAATTAGCCCTTATATTCATGAAGCTTCCAAGCAAAACCGAGTATCCAGACTACTACGAGCTCATCAAGAACCCCATAGACATGGAACGCATCGCCCATAAACTAAAGAACGCGGTGTACAGCTCCGTGAACGAACTGGCCTCTGACTTTATATTGATGTTCGATAATGCCTGCAAATATAACGAGCCGGATTCGCAGATTTATAAGGACGCGTTGATTTTGCAACGTGTTTGCTTGCAGACGAAGCAAATGTTGAGGTAAGAAGCGAAGTAACTTTTGAGGAGTATGAACCGTAGGCACGGGTATGAATTATTTTGTTGTTTGACGTGACGTTTGATGCTATTACCATACTTAGAAAACTATTAATTGAAATTACTACTAATAAATTTATTCTTTTTTCTTCTGACAAAACGTCGATGAGTAATTATTATTAGATATTATTCTCGCCTAATAATTGATGTCAGATATTTATGCCGCCTACGTGTGTCAGATATTATTGAACTCATCCTTGCGGCAGATATTTTTGCTAATCTGTCCATGGTCAAATATATATGGTTATGAGTGTCTTTTGTTAAATAATAACGCGTCGTATATGTATTTTTTCCATATTAGAAAATTCCATAGTCGAAAACTGGTCATAAAAATGAAAATGCTTAACTTATTTCCAGGGAGGATGACGATGCAGTACCAGATGTGCCGGCCGCCGTGCAAGAGTTACTTCTGAATCTATTCACTACTGTGTACAATCACCAGGATGAAGAGGGCAGGTAAAATGATTCATTGTTTTATACTACATAAAGTTGACAATGAAGTTGAAATGCCTTTATTTGGTATCACAAAGAAAAAATTGTAGGAAATAAATACACTTAAATGGGTGGCGTGATGCCAAAAAGGTCATCACATCGGCATATGTTGGAGAATAGAATCTCCAACTACTGATTTTCAGTGACACCGTTATATATTTACTCAACCATTATAATGTTGCAGTTGTAATAATCTGTTATAAAATATGAAGACGCAATATTTGAAATATTAGTGTGTCAACTAATTTTGCAAATAGTTTGCTTGTCTGCTGTACCATAAAAAAAGTTTAAGAGACTTTTTGAGTTAATTATTAATGTATAAATAAAAGCCCATGGACAAATAATACAAATATTTGTATTTTTAGTTATTTTTTATTATTGTAAAAATTCCCCCGATATGGGTTCCTGAAACTGTTTAATTATGTTTTTTCCTAGGCTTATAAAACAAAATTAAAAGTATATAATATTTAAATTCCAGGTGTTACTCCGACAGCATGGCAGAGTTACCAGAACATGATGAAGCATCGAACGGGGAGAAAGTTCGAGCCATTTCACTGGACCTGGTCAAGCGTAGACTAGACAAGGGCTTGTATAAGCGACTCGACCATTTCCAACAGGACATGTTCGCTGTTTTTGAGAGGTTTGTTTTAAAATTAATGTTAAAAAGGTGGTGATTATAACTATTCAGGCATTTTTTTTAATTTTTTTAAGGATATTTAACACATTACCATCTAGTTGTACTACAGCAACTAGATAACTGATATACACACATAAACATGCTTTTTTCATACACTCCCCATTATTCTTCTCAATCGTTGACAGTATATGTATACAAGCTTCCGCTTGTGTGAAGTTTTATAGCCACACACTCATTACCCATGTGTGCACACGCACACTGAAATAAATAGACTTATCAGGACAAATTATTGCAATCATATTCCACATTTTCAAATTCAAAAATTGGTGAGGTGCGTCGTCGTGGATGGCACTATTTATAATGCAGATGTATTATGCTGTTTATGAATTTTATTAATTTGTCCCCCAGAGCTTCATTTCATTTCATTTTTCATTTCATTTTCATTTTCATTTTTCAGAGCACGTCGCCTCTCCCGCACGGACAGTCAAATATTCGAAGACTCCGTAGAACTGCAGGCGTACTACATAGAGCAGCGCGACATCCTGTGCCGCGGCACGCTGGTGTCGCCCGCGCTGGCCTTCACGAGAGACACCATGACCACCTCCGTGGAGCTGGTGAAGCAGTGCAAGCTGCTGCAGGAGAACGACGAGGATGACGAGACTAGGTCAGTGAAAAGTTACAACTAAAAAAGTTATTGAAAGAAAACTAAACAGGAATTAAATTGATGAAGGCGCAAAAAAAGGAATTTGCTTATGAAATAATTTATTTCTTAGAAGCAAATAACTACAATTAATAGGTAGATGTGCTGTTCTGCGACAACGATGCTAGGAATGGTCTTGAGTGGCATCGCTGTAATTTTGTGTTGATGGTATATTGTCTATTCTTAACACAGGCATACATACAATTTTGTGTACTTTGCATTTGTAAGTAAATATGAATATCTACGTTTGGAAATTCCTATTGTCCAAAAATGGAATAATGCACTGTTAGTTTACGTTAAACTTGGCTCTGACACTCCTTACAACACTTTTAAATATTATTCAATAGATTTGTATTTAGATCTGAAAGTGCAATTAAAAAACTCACCCTGTATAAATGTACACTTATAGTTGGGTAATAAAAATGTTTATGATAAAAGAAAAATTGTACTGTTGTTGTTTATTTTCTTTAGCCTCAATCATTTTTTTTTCTCATCAGGTCCAGTACAGACGAGTCCCTCCCAGCCGGTGGGGCTCCGCCCCAAACGCAATACGGCAAGGGCGAGTTCGTGTACGTGTCGGCCGAGAGGGGCGCGCGGGAGCCGGCCATCGTGCAGATCGCCAGGCTCTTCACCAACGCCGACCACGTGCCCATGGCTTACGTCAACGTGTACTATAGGTGAGATATAATAATAGCTCCCCAGACCGATTTCGGCCATGGTGGCCAATCTCAACAGAGACTAGCCAGCTGCGCAGGAGATATTATAGTGCACAAGTGTACGCGCGAACACAGATGCACTCTCTTTTCCTTTTACTCTCATAACCCGATGGGACGGCAGACCGACACGACCGGAGAGAGATCAGGCGCAGGACCGACGGCTTTACGTGCTCTCCGAGGCACGGGGGTGTGTTCCAACACCGCCAACTTCCAAACTCAGGGCTGTTACTATGATTTCTTTGTCAGAAAAATCCTAATAACATTTTTTTTTTTGGCCCCACCCGGGAATCGAACCCGGGACCCCTCGATCTGTAGTCAAAGATGCAACCACTAGACCAACGAGGCAGGTGAGATATATGTAATCGTATATTAAGCGTAGGAAACAAGCCTCATAATTGGACCAAGCTCGCAGTGAGGAAAGTTTCATAGTAAAATATTTCCAAATTCAAAAATGACAGCTGAGAGAAGGATGAAAGCTATCGGCCATCGTGCAGATCGCGAGGCTCTTCACCAACGCCGACCACGTGCCCATGGCTTACGTCAACGTGTACTATAGGTGAGATATATATAATCATATATTAAGCGTAGGAAACAACCCTTAATAATTGGACCAAGCTTGCAGCGAGGAAAGTTTCATAGTAAAATATTTCCAAATTCAAATATGACAGCTGATAGAAGGATGAAAGCTATCGGCCATCGTGCAGATAGCCAGGCTCTTCACCAACGCCGACTACGTGCCCATGGCTTACGTCAACGTGTACTACCGGTGAGATAATAGTAATAATATAGGCAATTGTACCAAGCTCGTAGCGAGGAAATTTTTTGGGGAAGTCGAAATCCAGACAGCGAATTCGTGTACGTGTCAGCGGAGAGAGGGGTCAGGGATCGAGTAGAGGGCTTTTCGCTAACGGCGACTACGTGCCCATGGCTTACGTCAACGTGTACTATAGGTGAGATATACAGGGTGTCCCGTTATGGAAAACACTATAAAAATAATAATGATAAAATAAGTAAATAATATCTTTAAAATCTTGTAAGACGTCAATTCATTAGCCATACAAAATAAGTTAATTTTTGTCAAATGACTATTTTTTTTTACTTGTGCATTACTTTATGTAGGATCTTATTCTTTTACCACGAGTTGCTTGGAAGAGATCGCTCTTTTACGATATGCCCGATTAGTTTGTACTGTATCTTTTCCCTTACCATGTTGTTAACTTTAAGCTTTCGTGTGAAATAGAGCATTTATTCATATTTTGAATAGGTATTCAGTATTTTACCTAAAATGGCACATTTATGTTATGTTCAAACCGTTCTAATTTTTGTGATGTTATTTGATAAATTTCATTTATTTTGTACTCAGATTATGAAATGTATAATTTATACATTTATTTTTTATCTATCTTACTTTTGCAACACTTATTGTGAATACAACGGATCGCAGGCCGCACGAAACGTTCCACGTGCGCACGCGCAAGTTCCTGCAGCAGGAGGTGTTCAAGACGGAGGCGCACCGCAGCATCCCGCTCGACCAGATCGTCGGCAAGTGCTACGTGATGAACGTCAAGGAGTACTTCAAGTTCAGGCCTGAAGGTAGATATATTTCATAAAAAAATATTAATGGTGTAATTTAAAGAAAATCGTTGGATTTTTTTATTTTATATTTTTATTTATGTAAACTTTCTCGAAGAGTTAATTTTATCTAGAAGACAACGGTAAGGAACTCGATAGTTACTGTTTTATAATATATAGATGCAAATGTTAACTTTGTTGCATTGTGCTTTTTGTGCAATTACATATTACAAAAATGAAAAAAAAAATTGCATGTATATTAAGTATACAACAAGAATTTTTCATAAAGGAGTGAAGAGTAAGAGACAATATCAAACCTCTACTTTTCTATCATTATGCTAATATTCCTGTTTAGATTATTTCAAAATATGGCCCGAAAACCAAATAACGATAAACACAACACCTTTTAGAGGTTCACATTCTAATTTTGTTTAAATTTATCATTACTTCGCTTTTGGTCCACATTTTTGAAATAATCTAAACATGATTTTTTGGATAATAGAAATGGGCAATAATAACAATTTCATAGTAGCACATGTTTTTCATCAATTGAATTCAATGTAATAAAGTTAGATATATTGTACAGGTTACGCAGACAAAGACGTGTATGTGTGTGAGAGTAGATACAACTCGAAGAATCGCTGGTTCAAGAAGATCAAGGTATGGGAAGGTGCTGAGAAGGAGGTCACCCTTGTGCCTAGAGAGGTAAATTATTATTCATTTGTATGTAATTCTGTGTTTTTTTTTAATTTGAGTGTCATTGTAGCATTGGAAACCAAGATATGATCTAAATTTGTTGATGTTAAAAAAATCATCTTAATTATTACTTCATAATGTCCGCAACTATAGTAACTTTTTGGATAGTAATGATGACTGAAACTTTGGTAAAAGCCTTATTTTGTCGGTTGCCTACTTTGTATTTTGTCGGTTTTTCAAAAATTATATGATGGTTTTCTTATCCAATGCTACAGTGAAAATACTTATGTTTATAACAATGTATGTTGCTTAATTGAGTCGCACATCGCATCACAGTCTCTAGCGCAGCACTGTCTATAAAACAAGACTTTCTTAAAACTTTGAATACAAATAATTTTTCATTAGGAGTACTATCGTTTAATTAAATAATACGTAGGTGTTTATTTATGGTTTCGATTTCTGAATTAGTAAATAAATAAAAAAATACATTCAATATGGTTTACCGTATAAATCTAACCCTAATATCTCCTTCAAACATTTATTGATATTTCTTCAGTTCCTTTGTGCTTTTAGTATAATTTTGTATCCACCCTCTATAGCTTTCCTCGGTATTCTAACACAAAAATATATTTTTTTAAATCGAACTAGTATATCCAGAGTTTACTATATTCAAACAAACAAACTCTTCAGCTATATATTATTAATTTATTAGTCTAGGTTATATACATAAGGCATAAGGCACAGCTTTTCTATCTATATATATCTATATAAGGTGGTCATCCCCACCGCTTTCTATTAAACTGCCGTTTACGCTTTATTGTAGTTTATATAATAATTATAAAATAAACACGCATTTTTACTTATTATTTTAACGGATCACTTTCATGCATACAAAAGAGAGCGCTGCCCAGATCATACATCGAAAAAAAGGTACGCCGATGAAAAATGTAGATATTTTTTTAAATTCAAATTAGCTTAACTATCTACTTGCGTATGTTTGATTCCTTGTAGTTGTTACGATAATATCTATTTTTGATTCAATTTATAGTTTTTTTTAATAGAATATTATTTTGTGATACGAACGATGGTGGGGATGACCACCTTGTGATAGACAAACAGGAGTACCAAACTGTGTGTCTACACTTATTTCATATATTAATAATAAACCGCGTTTAAAAACCTTTAAAAAGCATTTTTATTCAATAAAAAGCATTTTTTTCACCCGCGTATATCTCACATTCCCTTAGGATTTCCGGTATAAAAGATTCTCGGGTTTCAAACAATCTCTTTGCAAATTTCAATCCAAATCGGTCCAGTAGTTTCGGAGCCTATTCAAACAAACAAAAATCAAATCTTTCCTTGTTATAATATTATAGCAAATATAACTTTTTCAGACACCGCTAGAGCCAAACAGAACAGTGTCTGTGTTCCGTGAAAGAGTCGAAAAGCACAAGGACGAGTTGGCTGAGCTGGAGGTGCTTGAAAATGTACAGGAGAAGGAGAGACCGGTGAGTTGTTACTTTATACACGTACCTAGGATTCTATGGCCATTATGATGTTTTTATAATATATTATAGTAGTTTATACTATCCAGTGTGGTGACGGGTTAGAATACATGTGTCGCCACCCCATTCCTACCCGTGGTTGTCGCAAGAGGCGACAGAGGGTAATTCTGCTGCATAACATTTTCAGCAATAAAAGAGTGGGAGCCGAGCATTGCTTGCGCCAAGCTTGGCGTGAAGAAGTATTTTACTGTATTTCGGGCGGTGAGCGGGTCCCGAAGGCTTGTATACTAAATGCTTGTTATAAAAAACAGTTCCAAAAAATTTTGTTACCCTCCCCAATAAACCTATTGTCCTACATTCCTTATTTCTTTAGTATCTATACTGTCGGCCTATACCGAATAAAACAAGCAGTGAGTATAAACCGTGTAAACTATTTAAAATTATACAATGGCTCACTTATCGTTAAACAATTATCTATACTGGACACAAATACTAAAAAAATAATGTTTACTTATTGAAATTTTTTCAACAACGAATGTCATTTTTTCCTTTTAGGATGTTGTGATGTACAATCCTCTGGGCACGGATGACGAGAACACATACTATGAACAATACAACACGGTTTGTTCTGGAGTCATCAAAACCGGTGACTATGTATACGTGGTGACCGATGGAGGGAAGCAAGTCATAGCACAGGTGGACACTATATGGGAGACTGGCGAGTGAGTGGCTATTTATTAACATATATATAACAGAGTATGCTCTAGAACAATGTATACTATATCTACATGTTTCGATTTAAATAACTCTAAGTTTTTATGTGTACACTGTTGGTATGGCTAATAAATAAATAAATAAAGCACATAGGTAGAAGTTACACTTTATACAAAGTGCGCTAGGGTATAGATAAATTCATCTATGAAGATGTGCCCACTATTTTTCTCAATCGTTAACAGTATACTAATCGTATAAACTAATGCGGGTAACACACTTATATTTTTAAAATTTTCAATTCTTTGGCAACAGAATAGTTAGTTATTGTTAAGTACATAAGAAAAAGAACAATTTCTATTTCTCAGCTAACTATTGTATTTGTATTGCAGCAACAAATGCTATTTCCGCGGTCCATTCCTAATCTTCCCTTCGGAAGTGGTCAATATAATCAACAAGGTAAGCACTTAAACTATTTAACATATACCAATTAAATTATGAACACTTGTAACCCATATACTTGGCGCGGTAGATGCGGCAATGGTTTATTGCGCCGGAGAGTGTGAGTTCGATCCCAACGAGTAGAAAATGATTATGTGATGAACATTGTAATTTTCTACTGTCTGTTAGTTAATTAATGTATGTATTGCAAAAAAAAATGAATGTTTAAGTATGTCTATCAACTATCTAGGTACCATAGTACAAGCTTTGCTTAGTTTGGGACTAGATGGCGTTGTGTCAAAAGTCCCAGAATATTTATTTATCTATATAGATGCTTCATCATAGATAAACATCATAATTTTTGTTTGTGTTATTTTAATATGTAGTTTTATGCATTGTTTACATATCATATTTCCTTTAAATACTTTTTCGTTACTGTATAATAAATTGACTTAAAAATATAAATTTTACAGCCATTCTACAAGCAGGAAGTGCTGCTAACTACAATGCACGACACCAGCCCGCTTGTTGGTATTGTTGGCAAGTGTGCAGTGCTCGACTATGATGATTATCTTAAATGTGAGTACTTTTATTAATATATCTATTTTGTAGTCGGTCCAATGCTGGACGTTTAAAATATACATTATCTAATATACATACATAAATCATTTTTAATTATAATATATTTTTCTCTTATAATATTTATTATGTCAACACTAAAAGTGTAATTGGCAAGTGCGCATTGCTCGACTATGATGATTATCTTAAATGTGAGTACTTTTTTATTTATTTATTATTATACAATTTCATTTTCAAACACTTCTTGGTCGGTACGTCCATATCGGTGGTAGTCGCCGGATTGTGCTACAGATGCCAGCGACTGTATCTATTCTATAGGCGGTCCATAGCTGCACGTTTAAAATACACAATTCTCCTATAAAATTTATGATGTCAACACGAAAAATGTAATTAAGTAAATAAATATGCTTGGTACACACATAATATTTTTATGATAGTATTTATACAAATTTTTATTACGCCTTTGTTTTTTTTCATTTTTCATAAATCTATTCTATAGCCAAGATAAATAAAGGTAATTTCTGATTCAACCTTTTACAAATCGGAGGTATTTAATTACTGTATGGTTTACTTGATAGATTGTATTGTGAGTTCTTGATGGAAATGCATTTTAAGTATGGAATAAAGAAATCATCGATGATTTGTTTATTGCAAGATTTTTGGTAGTAATTAAATAAAGTTGACTAATAAATAGTGTAAAAAAGTCTCTAATTCTACGCTTTATGGTGTTTATCTAAAACATGTTTGTATGACAGGTCGTCCAACAGAGATCTCAGAGAACGACGTGTTCGTGTGTGAATCATTGTACGACGAGTCGAACCGCATGGCGAGGAAACTCAAGTCCGGCCTCAGGAAGTTTGAGCACACCAAGGATGTCACCGTTGATGAGGTATGGAAATCAATTAAATTAGTAGTTAGTTGTATTAAGACAGTTTATACTCAGGTCACGTCTACGAGGAGAGACGTGGCCGTTAAAACGTCTCACTCGCCCTGATGAACAAAGACCTTCGAATCGGTCCGAAACTGTCGGTCTACACCAAGTCATCAATTATCGTTAATTTAATCGCGGTATGTAACATACTAGCTGATCTCAAAGTCTATGTTAGTTGTGGATAATGTAGCTTTCGAATGGTGAAAGAATTTTAAAATGGTTCCAGTAGTTTTTGAGCGTATTCATTACTAACGAACAATCGAAAATTTCCTGTTTATAATAGGATACCTGTTCTGCACTCCTCCCCCATGAATTTGCCGCCAATTAAATTGAAAATTTTCACCTATTGAATTGAAATTCTCCGGTTATAAAATTGAAAATTTCTACCTTCAAAAGACGTCAAATTCCATTAAATTGGAATTTGCAGCCCTTTTGAACATGTCCGTGGCTTAAGCCCAATCTTGTAACACCTCGCCCCCCCGCCCTTCTCCCCAAGCTTCCCCTAGATCCGTGTCTGATAATTAAATATATTTTTGTTATTGTGCAGGTGTACTTCTTCCCCAAGCCGCTGGGCCCGCCGATGTTGGCGAGCGCGCAAGAGGTGGGCAGCGCGGCTTTTTCACACAAAGCCTTCACGCATTCACTCAATTCTGATTGTATGGTAAGTTATGTGTTAGACATTTTCAATAATGTTACAAAATCGTTAATTTTTTGGTGTATATGTGTGGGTAACGCAGTCATTTCTTTATTTATTCACCGACTTACAGGAATTCTAATTGTAATAACAGCAACATTTGCATAACTAATTGTTTTTTAACAGATTAACTTTACATTGCATTTCATTCAATAATAATAATAATTTCATTAATTTTTATTATTTTATCGATTTTATTTAAAGGGTATTTGAATTTAAAATTTAAAATATATCTGCCCCATCCCATTCCTACTAAAAAGAGATACGACAAATTGGGACGTTACTTTTTTTATTAAGTTACATGTAATATGATAAGGTTAAGAGTCTATTTAAGATATGTAATGACATCTACCAACAATTACTTTTGCAGGATGTGAAGCCTCAGTTCACGAATCTCATAAACACGACAATTGGGAGTCAAGATGTTGAAATGATATTAGAGAATTCTTTGGATGATTCCTCGCTCGCTTCGCCGGCCACGCCCTTATCTATAGGTAATCATTATTTAAATAATATATCTATTTGTTAATTATGTTGAAAAATCCAGGGTACTGATTCACAAATTAAGTATCCTTCGAAATGTGTATGATTTCGTTCCAATTTTCGATAGTTTCCGATCGTAATGGCATTTGTGAATAGGGGCCCTGAGAGGTGTAACATGAAATTATTATCTGGTTATTGAAATAGCGAAACAACTTGGTAGATCACAAATATGTACTCAAATTCTAAATAGATGAGACATGAGCCACAATCAACTAAAATTATGTTCGAAATCTTTTTTAAATACTTAAACAAATGAATCAATATTAAAGTAATACGATTCAGTATTTTGTTGATTTTAATTTTACAAGGGTTGTTACAAAATAGTCATATATTTTTTAATTATTTTTTTTATCCATTATTTTTTCAGGTGGCAACAGCAACCCCTACAACCCGTCCCTCATCCAAACGCCGAGCCAAGACAAGAACACCAACCAAGCCACCCCGGCCACCGGCAAGAAGAAGAAAGAACAGAAGCAGAAGATCGTCACCGGCTACATACTGTACTCGAGCGAAGTGCGCAAGGCGATCGTGGCCAACAACCCTGAGTGTACTTTTGGTGAGACATTTGTAGTTGTTTATTGTACAGAAGAGAAGAGAAGCAGAAGATCGTCACCGGCTACATACTGTACTCGAGCGAAGTGCGCAAGGCGATCGTGGCCAACAACCCTGAGTGCACTTTCGGTGAGATATTTGTAGTTATTGTACAGAAGAGAAGAGAAGCAGAAGATCGTCACCGGCTACATACTGTACTCGAGCGAAGTGCGCAAGGCGATCGTGGCCAACAACCCTGAGTGCACTTTCGGTGACATATTTGTAGCTAAATAAATAAATAAACTTTCTTGATTACATTTGTGCACTTATAAATTTGATAAATGTGTCTTGCGACATTGCAGCAGGTTCGGCTTATACTGACAATAAAATCTCGCACAGCGCTGGTTTTCAGCTGATGTATAAATGAAGGTTTGTATGAAATGTGTAAAATTGGGTTCAACATTTTATTGTACTTTGTACGCGTTTACTCGTACAACTACAAAACATAACGCGAACAAAAGAATAGAAAACATTGAAACAAGATATAATTGTACCTGCATAACGCACATTAAAAAATCTAACGCAACTTTACGTAGGGAGAAATATTCTCCCTCTTCTATATGATATGGGGTCTGTGATGTTGACATAATGCATTCCACTTTCATACACTTTCGCACTTAGTTAAGTGTAAACCTGTAACTATATGATATACTTCCAACTATATGATAATTTTCAGGTGAAATTTCGCGTATCGTTGGCAACGAATGGCGCTCGTTGCCCGCGTCCACCAAGCAGTGTTGGGAGGAGCGCGCGGCGAGGTGTAACGAGGAAACCGCAGCTAGGTTAGCTGAGGAGATGAAGGAAATTGCGCAACATGTGAGTGCTTTTCAAAATCAAGAAAAACTAAATTTATTTTGTACTAGCTGTACCCCGCGGTTTCACCCGCGTAACTTCTGATTAAATGGCAACTCCGGGATTAAAAGTAGCCTATATGTTATTCTGAACCCTTATCTATATGTATACCAAGTTTCATCACAATCGGTTCAGTAGTTTTTGCGTGAAAGAGTAATAAACATCCATACATCCATACTTACAAACTTTCGCCTTTATAATAGTAGTAGGATAGTGTCATTGTTTTCTTTACTTGTGTGATTTTTTTTTCATAATTAAAAAAATCCTTTCGCAATAGGAATCTTTGCATTTTGTAGATTGCGTCTAGGCAAGCTAGAGGGCGTTTTAAACTCAAATTTCATAGATTTTGGATAGTGACAGTGTTCGTTTCAGCGTGCGATATATCTTAAACAAACCCTTCGTGTTTATTTACGTTGCTGAAAGTAAATTAAAAAAAAGAAATGTTCGTTATGTGAAAATGCCATATATTACACACTAGCTGTTGTCCGCCGCTTGGCTTGCATAAAATTCGTTGTCGTAAAGTTCGATGAGAATTATCAATGAGAAATATCAAGATCAGTCGCATAATGTGACGTGACTGACACACAGACATGCAAATTTTCACATTTATAATATTAGTAGCATGTTTTACCAAAATATTCACGGGTTTTTCTCAACATGTAATATTCTTTTTAATTATATTGCGCACAATGCGGTGAATTACATTATTGATATCTATATATCTATTTTAAACTTGTTACTCTATCTTCATGATGTAATTACTTATTGTGCCTAATAATAAAATAAATACCTCATTATGTAATATTTTTCTTCCCTTAGACAACAATGGAGATGACATACGAGTGTGCTTGGGACACTTGTGATTATCAGTTTGAAGATATTAACGATTGTATGGAGCATTGTATTGGAGAAGGGGGCAACAGTAAGTACCATAGACAATATACTTTACATTTATTGAGTTTATTATTGATGAATTGTATATTATCATTGTTTTTAAAAATATAAACAGAGTATTGATTCCATGAAAATATAGGTAATACAGTATAAATCCAGAATTAAGTAATACAGTATAATCCAGTATAGTCCAAAATTAGTATTCATTGTAATGTGTTTGATTTCTTTCATTTAAAAACGGTCATTACAGATCTTTTGTATCTGTATGTATCCCCGGATAATAACCTGTAGTTTTTCGATACTTGTATACTAAATAAAGTGTACTTAAAATAGATAAAGACACTGAACAGTTTTTTTCTGAACAGAATGATCATTGTGTTGTTTGTTATGGTTACAAAATAAAGAAATAAGTTTTAAAATTATAAGTAGGTGTTAAAAATATGAAAATACAGTGCAATATTTGCCATATAATTGAACGATTTTTTGAACTATTAACATTACTAACTATTAAGTATATAATATTCATTTTACTAATACTATTAATTTGTTAATGCTGCTAGTGATTGGAACTTTTATCGAAACCAAGAAAAGTAAATTGGAACGTGAGTATATTTATTATTAATTTGTCTTTTCATGTTATTATTATTCTTTTTAATTATATAGTGTAGGACGCGGTTGTTAGCTCACATATTTGAGAAATTATTTTTCTAATTTCTAAAGACAGAATTATGTGCCCAATTAATTGAACTTATAAGATAAATAATATTTTTATTGAATTGAGCATATTGCTCTGATAAGAATGATGAATTTAGTAAAAGCAACATTTTGTTGTGTAAAGCGTACCGTTTTAGTGGTTAATTTTATGGTTATTTTAATGATAGATAAGATTCAATTATGTAGTAAAAAAAATGTGAATTTCACCTCTCTTTAGTGATTACTTTAGTAGTTATACCAATTCTACAAACATGTTCTAAGTTGAACATGTCCTGAGTAGCATTACCAGGCTCACAGAACATTTTAGGAGTTGTTGTTGAGATTTATGCAGACTTCCATTATATTTACAGGAATTTTGTATTCCATTATTTCCCAAATTAGCCTTATAATGCTAATTAATGCTAAGTCTACAGTAGATAACAGTTACATTACTAGGCGCACAAAAAATCGTAGATGTTTAAAATTTAAAAGAAAAGAAATGTGACCCGTGGAGCACACCTAGTATTAAACTTACTGATAGTAGCAATGTGTACAATAGTAGAAGTGCGTTCCATCCTCGACTATGTTATTACTTTCCACAAGGTGAAACGATAGTCAAACACTTCTTTATTGCGGTATAAAAAAACATTACTTGTGTAATTTATTTAATTGAATACCTATATTTTCTTTCATACCGAGACACTAATTCATTTTACATCAACCGCTAAAATAAATTGATGAGAGATTGGAGATGTTGCTTTAGATAGCAAGTACTAGGCGTTCAGAAGATTGTAGAAGTTCGAAATTTAAAAGTATTTGTCGTCCACATGCTCGTCGGCAGCGGGTCACGTGCAGCAGCACTACCGCGGCGGCAGCGCGAGTGCGAGCGGGAGCGAGTACCCGTGCCTGTGGCGCAGTTGCACGCGGGTGCGAAAGGGACAGGCGCCGTTCCCGAACCTGCCACGTTTGTTGAGGCATGTGCGTGATTTGCACGTGAATAAGGGCAATGGAAGATTGATTGCGGTGCATGAGCGTTCTAGGTAAGATTTGGAAATATTTTTTTAAGGAAAAAATTTTTTCTACTAAAATATATTAAGTAAGAGCTATTTGCACTCTTAAAATATATTTATCTTGGACATTATTCTATTTTTTTTCTCGCATACGTAAAACTTTTACATTGATCTGAATCAAACTTAACAGTGATATATTTTATTCATCAGAATAACAAATAGGCCTAATTCCAGGCGAGGAAAGGCAAAATGCATTAATATTATAATTCAAACAAGGTTTTCAAATAAATTAATAAAAATAAATAATGTTTTTCAGAAACTTCATGCCGTCCAGTAAGAAGCCACCGAAGACGTACACAACCACTTTACGCGGTGGCGTATTATCGCCGGGGGGTAAGATTTTTAAGACATAATTATTCCATTAAAAATTTAGGAAATTATGTTTTTGCAATAGTATAAAGTCAAAGTCAAAATCAGGGGTTCCTAAACTTTTTTAATCCGCGACGCACTTACGAGTTCAGTTATATGTTTAGAAGACGAGCGGGGGGGATTAAGGGGACAGATTATCGGGACGCATCGATGGGAGGAGGGGAAGCAATGAAGTCCTCGCGACCCCCTCTATGCTTTTGCGATGCACAGCTTGGGAACATCTGGTATAATAAATTTTAAAAAATCTATAAAAAACGCTAAATGAGCATGACATTGAATTTCTTGTCAGTTCATCACGGTAAAAACAACCTTCAGAACGATGTTTGAGGAATTTGTAAATTGAAAAGAGCTCCAACAAGTTTAATTCATTATTATATATTAACACAAAGATCATTTTTGTGTCTGTTCTTTGTGAAATTCGCCATGTTTTTCTTTTGTAAAAATTATTATTATACATTACAATAAAGATTATTTGTGTGTCTGTTTGTCGCCATGTATTTCTAAACTAGAATGTTATATTGCAGCATCGTTATCGGGCATGTCACCAATGGCGCGCAGCACGCCGTCGCCGGGCTGCGGCGAGGGCGGCGCGGGCGGCGCGGGCGGCGCGCGGCCGGCGCTCGAGCCGCTGTTCGTATCGGCGCCGCCGCGCGCGCAGCGCTTGACGCACTCCGACGCGTACATACGGTGAGACCCTAACTGCATCTTTGACTACAGATCGAGGGGTCCCGGGTGGGGCCAAAAAAATGTTATTAGGATTTTTCTGACAAAGAAATCATAGTAACATAACAATCATAGACATTAAAGAACTGTGACATTCGATGCGAACGAAGCGGACTTGAAAGAAAGAAAGAAAGAAAAACATTTAATCGAACACTGTCGGTCTGCCGTCCCATCGGGTTATGAGAGTAAAAGGAAAAAACAGTGCACTTGTGTTCGCGCGTATACTTGTGAACTATAATATCTCCTGCGCAGCTGGCTACTCTCTGTTGAGATTGGCCACTATAGCCAAAATCGGTCAGGGGGAGCTACGGTGAGAGGCGAATAAGAGCAGGAAATTGACTAGATATTTGCTGTTTGATTTTTTTTTTGTCACAGCGGGCAAGCGGAGCATTCGGTTCACCTGATGTTAAGTGACTGACCGCAGCCCATGAACATCTACAACATTAAGAGCGTTTAACGCTTCCGCGCGCTATTTGACTCAAAAACTGCACTTTTAAAAGGTATAGCAATATACCATACACCTTGCACACATTTGAATGTCTAAAATATTAGAAAAAATTGTCGTTTAAGTATTCAGTACAAAGTTTTAATATTATATTGCAGTAATTGTGAAATAGGACAAGATAAGTAAACGAAGTTTTAAGAATTCCAGTTTCAACACAAATCTTCAAGCTTAAAATGTCGTAAATCACTGAAATCCCAAGAAATAAAAAATAACAATATTCTTTTGCAATCCTCAGAAAAACAAAAACAAAAAATGTTTTATTTCATACAGAAATTAAAATAACTTACAGAAGTGGATATTAACTTCAATAATACAAAATTTTATAATTACGAATTGTATTATTTGTAATGAATTTTTCTCTATCTAATGTATCAGATGTTAGTTTCATTAACTTGATGCCACGTAATTACATCCTCAACGATTTGCATTATTCTCAAACATTCTCATTTCATCTCAGATACATCGAAGGCCTTCACTCAGAACAGAAATACATTACACCCTGGGAGAAATCTCTCACACCAATGCCGGCCAACCCAGACCCATCTCACTTCAACATGCACAAGTTACCCACACACTGGATGACGGAGGAAGCCATCAATGGATATCTCGCACAAGATAAGAATTTAACTGAGAGTGACATTCAGAAAATGGACCAGAACACCAAGGTACTTAAGGGGCTGTGTGCGTTGAGAGACTTCATGATGAAAGATGCGTACGCTATTTATAAGTCGTTTTAATTTATGTATCATTTACACATTTCTGTATGACGCAATACTTTTTCTATAAAAATTTTTTCTCCTAATTTTTCATATACAAAACGGAAAGAGACAAATGCAAATCGTTTATAGTTTATATATTACAATGTTCATTCAAGTTGTACATAATACACCGTTGGCGACACATTAGTACCATTTGACATTTAAAATGAACGAAAATTAAAGGCAGTGTACACGCTAAGATTTCGTATGTCCTATGAAATCGCGTACTATCTTCATTTGTGAATTAGCTATAGTGTATCGGCAGCCAATCGCTGTCCAGTTATTTTTTTTAATAGTATTTTGTTCTGTATTTTGATTGTGCCTATCATGACTTGTAAGAATCAGATACCATAGGACTGAAAGAAAATCGACTAAAGCAGGATCAAGATCTCAAAATTAAAGATTGTCAGTCACATTATAAATATAACTATGTTGTGTTCTAATTACATTTGATGGGACTTTAAAAAATCATGGTTAGGACATATGTTAGGAGCCATGATATATAGTTATTTAATATCATTGGTCAAGTGTATTTTTAGGGTTATATAGTTTTTCTTTTATATGTTTTAACTAAGAATCTTATATAAAGATAAGTAAAAATCATATTAAAACTTAAAACTAGTGTTTATATTTGATTTCTCTTTATTTCTTCCCTTTTACCTTATCTATATAACTTTTATAAATGTATAAATAAAAACTTAAAATAGTGGTTTGAATAAAATACCTTTGTAAAGCTTAGTACAAATTTATTACATTCTTATAAATATGAAAATATATCGATACATATTGTATTGGCATAACTTATAGGCGAATGGCGATACATGACTAACAATATTTAAACTCCTTCCACTTCCTCTTTCATGAGTCTTACTAGCTGTGTGAATTTTTTACCCTCGAATATGAGTACCTGCAAAAGAAAATATTACGTAATTACATAAAAAACATATTTTATATTAGAGTAATATATATTAAACATTGTTTTTACACACAGGTTGTTTAATAAAAAAAAGGATTGCATTGTCGATTATTTGATGGTTAAGTCTATTAAAAATGGAACAAAATTTAATTAGTGCCAATTGTGTATTCTTTTTCTTATTTATAGAAGAAAATGCAATGATAAATATTTCTTTGTCGAAGTAAGAAATAAATTTTTTTACACATTTGAAGACACTAAAACACAGCATAATTTGTATTTTTTACTAATTAAATCCATTTTAGTACAAAAAATTATAAATTCTTTCAAAACCGATTAATTGAAAGTGACATAAATGTCCAGTTAAATTATTTTTGTGAACTTAAATAATATTGTCATCTAAACATACCTTTCTATAAGGTGTCATAGCGCCCCCCTCATAGTCCCACTGCGAGAGCTCGGCTTGCTCTGTGACGTCAACGTCGAAGCTGGCCAGTGCTTGCTCCATCAGCGGCTTCTCCTCTTGGTTTGCGAAAAGGACGTCCGTTTCGTCTTCTGAAAAATAAAATCATGTCATTGATAAGTAAATGAAATGGATTTTGATGGAAATTTATATACAGAGAGATTGTTGCCTGGATAAGATGATAGGATATTTTTTATTGATCTAAAGACCCAAAATTTATCGAGAGCTAAGCCATGGATATAAGCTACTTAAGAATATAAGGTGTTCCATAGCTAGTGTTTTTTATATATTTACAGGGCATTCAGACCAATAAATCATATTAAATTAACATAGCGTCAATGACCCTTTTTATTTTATATATTGTGTTAAAGTCTTCAATTTAATCTTTGATGAAAATTGAGGTTTTTGTAAGTCAGAAAAATTAAAATGCCTTGATTTATCACTACAAAATGTTATTATTCTGTTACTATAATCACTATGAATGGATAACTTACCACTAGTTTTATAGGTTTTACATATCCATACAAGGTACTGGAATGTGTAAGGCATATTCCTCTTGACTGCTTTATCTATTTCTGACTGAAGCGAGGAGAATAAAGGCACACTGATTGCTGCTGGAATGTTTAGAATCCTGAAATAAAATTGCCATATTAAATAAAAGCAATACTACACTGTATGCAACAGTCAAAGGACACATTAAACAAAACTAAATTAAATTAAATTAATTACACTTAACATTATAAAGAGGAAAACTTTGTTTGGTTGTGATGAATAGGCTCAAAAACTACTGGACCGATTTCATAAATTCTTTCATCATTTGAAAGCTACAATCCACAAGTAATATAGGCTATATATATAACATAATGCGTGGATGAACTAGTTATAAATATGAATGTTTAAACTTTCAATATTTGTGTCAATCAAGCCATAAATAAGTACTGGACGTATTTTGATAAAATCTCATACACGGATAGCCTGGATATTAGCTGGGTTATGGGAATTCAACGCAGTCACATGCAGCTAGCAAAAAAAAAAGTTAAAAATACATACTTAACAAAAAATCTATTAATGTATATCTATGCTGAATTCATGATTTGATTTTTCAGTGATATTTGATTCATCAATAAACATAAAAGCACATACCTCTCATTAATAACAAGACCCACTTGGCTGTTCTCATCTGACAGGACCTTGTTGACTAGGGCTTTGGTCTTCTCATCAGCATTCCCATCGGCCAGTGTGGTTAGCAGTGATCGTATTTGTTTTACACATGACTCGTCCTAGAAAGAATCAGAGAATATAATAATTATAGAAATCACAGTAAACTCATTCATTTGTTCAATTTGAACGAAATTAATCAATATAATCAATTAGTTTTTAATGAATAATGAATTAATGCCAACACTGAATTTTATTGTAATTTTTATTTTGCTTATAATTTATATGAATTAAATTTAATTCATAGTATAAAATCTTTTATGTTTTATAATTTGCAAAACTTTTGTATCCCCTCATGTCTTTGTTATTAGAAGCTTAATATGTTAAAGATCCTAAAATACAAGCTTTTTCTACTTTGGGTCGGGAAGTAATAATTGTAATTTAAAGTAAATAAGTCAATAAATTTTGTATCATCTTACAATGCAGGAATTGTGCTTTTGTCAAAATTTTTCATTAAAAGACTAATTATTCACAGAAAATTCCTAATTGCATGGTGGTGGCCTGTCAAAGAGCATTTTTCATTAAAATGAAAATATTATTCTTAAATCAAATCTTATTGAAAATATGAGTTGTTTGTTTTATTTACTAAGATCAGTTATCCAAAGCATAATGTTTATTTAATAAACACATTGAAATTGTATTGATTGTTTTAAAAACAATTTACTTTAGTACACTACTAGTACAAATATTTGTATGTCACATAGTATGACAAAAATGATATTGATATTTTATAAAATAAGATGCACTGACCTTTCTTTTAGTGATATTAATGACTGTAGTGACCCCAAACACCCCATCACCAACATCATCATCATCGTCTTCATCAATCCCATCATCCAGGCACTGCTTCACAACACTTCCCACATAGTTTTGAGCTAAAATATTAAGTATTTCATTGAAATTATAATAGTCATAACTAAGATATTTTTTTCTTTAAATTGGTAAAGGTTTTTTTAGAATCTCACATAATAAATCTATACATATATAAAACTCATGGGTCATCTATCATCAAGCCCAAACTGCTAGAGGGATTGGGCTGAAATTTGGCATGCAGGTAGATGTTATGACTTAGGCATCCTTACAGAAAGGATTTTAATCATATCCCACAGAAACGAGGAAGACAGATATATGTGGGTGAAACCGCGGGGCACGGCTAGTATTACAAATTAATTTCAACATAATATGCAACCTACCGATATAAATAAAATGACACAAGCTTATTTTTATACTTACAAATGATTATTTGTGCAAGTGCTCCTAAGTCAACATTAGATTTCAAAAACAACTGTCTTAACAATTGTTTTATGCCATGAAAATCGCAGTCTTCTGGATTCCGGCCCTCGAAGTCTGCCTGCAGCTCCTGCGATAGACATTGTTTTGATTATAAATAATACTATATTTAATTATTAAGTTTTATAGATTTAAACAAATTAAATATAAGAATTAAGTACGTAAGCAGTAATAATGAGGCTTTCAATTAGTAAATTCAATTAGCTTAGTGTTAAAAAAAACACCATGTGCCTTATAGGTTATGTTCAACATACCTTCTCTCCAACGTAGTTACCGTCGGAATCAACATCAGAATCTCTGTCACTGCCTGATTCCTGTTCCTCCTCACTTTCGCTCTCATGTTCTATCTCCTTGTTCCTTTTGTTAGACATGTTCACGTTTTCTTGCCGACACCAACAAAAACAAAACTGACGAATGACTGACGGCTGAATATTGATTCAATTAATGACAGCTAGAAATGCCACTGTCAATGTTGACCATAGATAATATGCGTTCTTTTTGGGAATCACAAAGCCTTATTTTTTTTTATAAGTTTATTTTTGAACTGGGAAAAAATAAACTTCAAATTTCAAAAAAGCTAGCAAAATTTTATGTTCTTAATTCGAATAATAATTTAACTTCAGTTTTTTTTGTTTTTTGTTAGTACAATAATTTTTTAGATTAGATATTAGTAAATAAAGACTCTTTGGTGAAATATATTTTATTCTCATTATAATAATTATTTGAAACATTAACGATGTTAATCAAAAGCATTAAGGCTTCTTACTCTCCTTTAATTTAATATCTTCTTGTTAATAGTGAAGGTTTAAAATATAAATATTTCTTTGAAATTACGGCTTATACTCGTATGTGTTAATCAGGAGTGTAAAATATGACCATGAAGTCTTTATAATCTGAAATTAATAAAATTATGAAAATCAGTGTCTTTGATCTATGTGCGATGTATTAAGTTGCAAAGTTACTATTTCCAAATATTTTTGGTAATACACATTTTTTTTTATAGTTACCGTTGTATAACTTTCTAAGCAAATGACAGCGAGTCCGTATGTTGTAACTTGAATTTCACGTTGAGCTCTGAAAAAATTTTAAATGAATTGATATTGAATAACAATATTTGCATTTTTACCACTTTGCTGGTTCAGTTGTTAACAACACCTAAACGTTACAACTGACAGGTTCGCAGTTATATCCATTATCCCTGGAGCAGACAAAAAAAATGTCTCCGGCACAACAGAATGATCACTTATTTGCTTATAAGTTATAAAGAAAATTGTTTATAAGGATAGGAAGGAAAACGGGAATTTACGTATTTGTATTTTATTTGAAACCTGTGAAGCATGATGAGGATTGAGCTTCTAATTTTTTTCGACGCGTTGTACCATCCACTGTTATATAAAGCGTCTGACACTTTCTCGCTCTGAAAAATAAATGTTGAACGAAGAATAATGTTTATATTAATAATATATTATTAAGTAAAATACGAAGAGACAGATATGTAATTCATATTAAAAGTTAGCGGTTGGTTATTTAAAATATACGCATTTGGCAAGCATATGTTAGATTTTCAATTTTTTGTATGAATTAACTTTTTTTAACAATTTCAATATAATATAGCAAAATTAATCTTGATAAACTATACCTTTGAATATTTGAAGTACATGTATTTAAAATGTCAGAAAAATAATGTGGATCCAAAGTTAAACATGGGTTTCGCAAGCAAAAAGAAAAAACAATCAACATACTGAGTCAAGTAGCCGTTGTCCGTACCAACACAAAATCCACACTTGTAAAATATTAGATGATAAAAATACTTTGTAGGTAAATTCATTCCACTTTTCCACAAACTGAAAGATGGAACAAAATAAAAAAAAGTTCCTAGTTTAAATATTTATGTTCTAAAAAATTGAGATAGAGTAAACTGCTAGTTATTATTTTTGTGTAATTCTAGATACTCGAGCAATTATTTATTAATATTCAATATTAATAATACTTAAATTATATTACTTACAATACAACAAAACCCGCAAAAGCAGATTATCACTGAACTCGTTACAAAGTTGACCATCAAGGGCAAGTTAAACATATTTTCAACATCTCCCGCTAAACTACAAATAAATTTAAGAACGCATGATTAAAGAAAATAATTTTATTCTGCGCATAATTTATCTAGCGTTGTAGAAAAGTAATAATAAGTATATAATATTTTTATACAGATATATCTGTAATACCAGCTAATGCATTGGTAGAAAAGTTATAGAGTAAAATATGTTGGTAGACCGGTAATCACTGAAAAGTATTTTTATTGCATTATGGTGCGAATCTAGGTCCCAAAAAGATATGGGCACAACAAATCATAAAATGATTATGCGTGATTTGGGACTATGAAATTAGATTAAGGGTGTAAGCTTAGCTAGCCTATTCAAGCCCCTCCTCGGGTGTACTGATATTTCTATAACAAAGAAAGTTACTACTAAGTTCGCGAAAGTACGGTGTCACACTCACATACACAAGTAATAATGAGTCTAAGCTTGTCTATACTGCACACTATGACTTGTTAATCATTATTAAGTTGAGATAAATAATGATAATCCATAAGGATTTGTAAGAAACTTAAATATGACACACCGAATCAATGTTTGGTGTCGCACAACATTACGCTGAGCTGCCTCCAGGTGTATTTTCTCCCATTCCTCAGGAGAGCGTCCATCTATTGCATCGTCTAAGCGTTTATACTCTTCGCTATATTTACCTGTAAGTAAGTAGTAATAGGATGCTATTTTGGATCCTTATTCCTTACCTATATTTATATCAAGTTTTATCCAAATCCGCCCAGTAGTTTTTTCGTGAAAGAGTAGATTCAGAGAAGACAAACATAGATCCATACTCGCAAACTATTCAATTTACAATATAAAAAGGAAGGAAATTTTTTTTTTTGGAATCTGAAAGGTTGATCAATAGTAAAAAATAAAAAAAACACATTTTTTCAATGATTTTCAATAAAACAAAACTATTTTATAAGATTATTGAACCAATGATGAAATGAATCCCCCACCCCTCGTTTGTTTTTCTGCAAGACCCATTTCGAAAATTTTGTCATTAACGTATAACACTTCACAGGCCAAAATCCGACACAGCTGTTGTAGTGCATATGGCGTTACAAACAAATGGACATATATGCGATCGAAAAACATTCTTCTTCTGTCACATACCTAAAGGATAACTCCCTATAAGTTGTCTATCAACAGGTACATATATCATCTTTCGAATGCTGATCGCCAGCAGTTCCAGCTGTGTGGCGATGTTGCTCGTCATGAAGAAGAACAGCAAATCCGCTGAAGTCATCACTATAACCGCGGAATCACCTGAAATTATTTAATTAACCTACAAAAAGAGTAAGGAATAAAATCATTTAGATTTCATTAAATGTGTTCATTAGTGATCTAGATTATTAGTATAGCTATATTATTAAACGGTAACCGTCCACAGGGCAATATCGTACGCATCTGATGCATCGATTCTATGCATTTTAATATTAAAGATATTTAATTAGAGACTTTTTTACACTATTTCCACTGTTATTCGTCTTAAATCATAAATAGTGGGCACAGTGTAAAAAGTATTTTATTCAATATTTAAAAAATGCATTTCATTTTTTGTTTTTTTTTTGTAAAGAAAGTAAAATAGAACAAATTACAATAGTGCTTCCACTGTTACGCGTCGTACGGATCGCAAATTCTATACAAAGAATGCATCCGATGCATTCTGTCCTGTGGACGCTTATTCTCGAATCTTCGAAACTATCGGATCCCTTTTTTTAATAAGTTGAAGATACTTTTCACGGATTCTTTTGAGATAATTATGTTTTTCTAGAAACTCTAGAAGTTACATCCATATTCACGAACATTACTATGAGTTCTCTCAACACATAGGCCCCCATAAACCATTCAGAGACAAGTGTCGGATTGTGACATCATAATATAAATCTATTTAGAAACAAGTGTCGGTTTGTCACTTACTAATTAAATTAAGTTTTATTTGGAACGCTGTGAAAAATGTCTTATTTCGCAAAGTATTATAACTTTACTTACACAAGTGTTGTTTGTGAATTGGATCATATAATTACAACTTAAAAAATTCTTACATATAAACGTTTGCATAATCAAGGTGAATTCGTAAAAGCCAGGTTTGAATTCATCATACGGTAAATAATACTGAAATGATAGTATCAATGGTACATCTTGTCCCAACATTCGCTTTATAATCTGTATGTATGGCGGCAGAGTGAATAGCAGCATAACCGCGATGTTGGACCAGAAATAGCCTAAAAGAAAGTTTGTTTCTTTGCTACTTACGTTTGATTCCCAAAGATCATCGTATGTTATAATCTTGAAACAGTCTTACCTTTAGTAAACAAATTATAGCTCTTAATAAAATCGCTGATAATTGTATGTTCCTCCTCAGTCACGGAATCACACGGCCACATGTTCCTGAGCTCCGATATGATGTTCTCGAATACTGGCTTATACCAGATAACTTTGAAGGACTTCGATAAACCTAGGTACCATCGCGATCAATTTATATAATATTTTTAGTTATTACTTTCTTCAGTTTATATTAACGCGGTTATTTTCCACATAAAATAATATAGTGGAATTCAAAAAGTAAAAATGTGTTTTTCTTTAAATCAAGAAGCGACAAAAAAAAAGTATGTAGTATATTCATCAGAGTTAATGTAGGATTCCAATGGTACAAGAATACAGATAAATGGAATAAACAATATAGATAAATGCAACAAAAATCTAAATATAATCTTACCAATAAGCACAAATCCGCAACACGGCATCAAAACGAAAAAGTCCAAATACGCCCCTTGTTTTAACGTTTCCACCATGTCGAGAAATGGCAGCGTAACTCCGACTATGGACCAGCAATATATAGCCCAGTAATATATCTTACAGAGAAATCTACAACAAGTTTCATTAATAAT
This sequence comes from Phoebis sennae, assembly GCA_001586405.1. Classification (NCBI taxonomy): domain Eukaryota; kingdom Metazoa; phylum Arthropoda; class Insecta; order Lepidoptera; family Pieridae; genus Phoebis; species Phoebis sennae. Next base: position 743,270 of record LQNK01000237.1, read on the forward strand.
TGTCTATGAAAAACCCGACTGAATTATCTTTGAAACAAATCAGTCCCTCCCCCTTCTTCCTAGAGTTTCATACCTAAAAGGTTTAAAAGAAACTCCGCTATCTATCTGTCTGTCACCGGGATGTATCTTATTAATCGTGATAACTAGAAGCTGAAATTTTCATAAATTATGTATTTAGATGCCGCTATAACAACAAATCCTTATCCTTACTTATACTATAAATGCGAAAGTAACTCTGCCTGCATGTCTGTCTCTTCTTCACGCCTAAACCATCCCGAGAAAGGACATAGGATACTATTTATCCCGGAAATCCCATGGGAACAGGAGTTATACGCGGGAAAACCGATGGAGAGTCTTTGCTGTCTTTTGTCTATCTAACGTCACCTGAGAAAACAATCTATCCATAACCTTTCATACATTATTAAAAACGGCCGTAAGTAAAGGTTATTGGTACCTGGCACGTGCGCTATCTTCATAGTTGAGGCGAATTCCCACCATTGTGCAGGCAGTCCTCGGCAGTTCCAGCAATTTGTCATAATCGCTCAACTTATATTTATGCATCTGGAAGCATTTTCTTTATCAATATGCTGTATATTATTGGAGTGGGTCTCCTTATCGAATTATAATGCCCCCCCGACCAATAGCGATCATGGCGGATAATTTTAATAGAGATCAGCCAGGTACGCAAGACATATTATAGTGCACAAGTGTGTGCGCAAACAGGTGTACTCTCTATTACTTCACTCTCATAATCCGATGGGGTGGCAGACCGACACGACCGGCGAGAAATCAGGCGCTGGAAAGACGTATAAAGAAGAGGTTTTTACGCGCACTCCGAGACACGGGGCTGCTATTGACATTTTTTAGGAAAAACTCAATACAATTTACGATATTTCAAAGTTTTTAAAGAGCCAGTTTCTTCATATAAAAAACTTTTTTTTGTTATATGTAAGTAGTGTATTTTCAATCCAGTCCTTAAATAATCATTATAATTTAATTAAACAATTTCGGCATTTTAACATTTACTTGCAACTCTAACTTTTAGGTACCTACTTCAAGGAGGAAATAAATTCAATGGAAGCTCTTTTCTCACAATTTTTATCGTGTACTATATACAATAATATTTGCGAATGGAACTAAATAAAGAGCGCAGTTTCATATCCAAAGGAGTTGCTGACACCTGCTTCATGACCCTTTTCTCAATTTATGATACAGACAAGACATCACATATAATTATACAAAGTTTGTATGTTCTTTTGTCGTTCGTTTTTGTTGCAAAAAAGGTGTCGTCAAAAATATTTTATCAATTAATCGTCTAATATTCTACAGTAAAACTAACTTGATCTCCATTGGTACCCCCTGCTTCAATATCTGAAGTAATTTCTGCCATAGTGTTAGCCTGACGCTCGAAGTCTACATTTTGTAACCTTTGTCCTTTATTTATATACCTACTTACGTAATATAATTACATATGGATATTAATTACAAACTAGTATTGCCCGCGACTTTCTTTTAATGCTTAAAATAGTTGTAGATTTCAAATAAGAGTTCAGAAAATGTGAAATAATGGAAGTACTTTTTACCCGTGTTGAGACGGGTTAGCATACGTGTTTCGCCACCCCATTTTTAACTGCGGGTGTCATAAGAGGTGACAGAGGTTAATTCTGCTGCATAACATCTTCAGCAAGAATAGAGTGGGAGCCGAGCATTGCACGATTAGCCCAAGCTCGCATCTGTGAAATCACCACCCAGTAGAGGATCGGCGTGAAACAGTATGGCCTGTATTTCCATCCATTCCTCTGTTCAAGTGTGAAACAGTATTGCCTGTATTCCCATCCTGTTCTTCTACTCTCCAAATTTCCGCATCAGTAATCCGCTCCTTATCCCCTCCCGCCAGCAAGACATACGACATTTCGATTTTTCTGGATGTTCATGGGCTGCGGTCAGTCACTTAACATCAGGTGCACCGCATGCTCCCCTTGAGATTAGCAAATACTCAGGATATAGTTTTCACTAGATTGCAGGTTCTGACTCCTTTCTGCAGACATTCTGAATTTTAGTTTTACTTTGGTTCTTATTTATTAAAAATTAGTCAGGACAATATTTTTGTATGTATCTAGGAAAAGTATAGGTGTGTCTAATAAAACTTCTATTACAAAACAAAAGATACAATTATTTTAATTGAAAGTGAAATAAAATGCCATGCAAGTGTTCCTCATACATAATTGTTGTCCGAAAATGTCATGTACATGTGGAAAGTTCACACATACACTGCATAATACTGCTCTTCTTAAATCACGCATGACATACGATACGCTCGCCAGTACATTAGCTGAATTCGCATCGCTTTTCGCGCCGCAATCCCCATCGCCGGTAGCTGTGGCCACCTTTATACATTGTCTTACATTTGTTTTTATCGCCCATCGCTTGCCTCGTCGCATATCGTACCGCAATTCGCATCGCGGTTAGCTGTGACTGAGCAGCAAGACTTTAGATATGCGTTTAACACTGTTGATTTTGACGTACTGTTGAGCATGTTTCGTTCTAGAAACCTTTCTCCTGTCGTGACCGTTTGCTTCCGAAGTTACTTGCATGGTCGACAGCAGCATATTAAAGTTGGTGACTCTTTATCAACTTGGCACGTTATAAAGGCTGGTGTACCTCAAGGTAGTGTGTTGTCATCTCCAGTCATATAAATTGCGTTCTTTATGGGATTCACAAAGCTGTTCATTTTTCTAAGTAGGAAAAATGAACCTTCGAATTTCAAAAAACCAAGCGCAATTTTGAATTTCTAATTCATTCATTAATTTAATTTGATTGTTTGTTTTTCGAAAATGTTTTTTTAGATCAGAGATTAGCAAAAATTAAAACTCTTTGGTGAAATATATTTTATTCTTATTATAATAATTATTTGGTGGATAATTTAATATGTTCTTGCTAAAAGTGAGTAAAATAAAATACAAATAATTCTTTGAAATTACGGCTTATACTCGTATGTGTTAATCAGGAGCGTAAAGTATGACCATGAAGTCTTTATAATCTGAAATTAAATAAAGTTATGGAAATTAGTGTCTTTGACCCCGTCACGATTAGTATCATGATATATTGAACATCGCACATAGAAAGTAAGTTACTATTAACAATTTTTTTTGGAAATACATATAATTATATTGTAAGGCATGTTTTGTAGCGCAAATAAAGTATAGTTACCGTTGTATAACTTTCTAAGCATATAACAGCGAGTCCGTATGTTGTCACATGAATTTCTCGTTGAGCTCTGAAAAAAATTAAAATGGATCATTTTTTATTGTATGACAATATTTGACCACTTTGCTTTTTCATTTGTTATTAGCACCTGAACGTTATAACTAAAAGATTCGCGTTTCTATTCCTGCAGGAGTCGAAAAAAAAATGTCTCTAGCGCAACAGACTGATCACCTATTTTCTTATAAAGAAAAATGTATAAATGAAACGTTTGTATAATTCTCTCTTGTATAAAACTCTCAAAAGGAGAGGAACTATATAGGAGGATATTTGTATTTTATTTGAAACCTGTGAAGCATGATGAGGATTGAGCTTCTAATTTTTTTCGACGCGTTGTACCATCCACTGTTATATAAAGCGTCTGACACTTTCTCGCTCTGAAAAATAAATTTTGAACGAATTAAATATGATGAATATAAATTATTATATGACACAACGAAAAGACAATATGGTTGGCTAATACTAGTAATATTTTTGATTTTCAATTTCTTGTATGGAATTTTTTTTTATCAATTTTAAAAGATAGCTAAATTAATTTTGATAGACAGGTAAAAGCATACCTTTGAATGTTTATTATACTATAATAATAAATGTCAGAAAAATAATATAGATCCAAAGTTAAATATTGGTTTCACATGCAAGAAAAAAAAATTCAATCAACATACTGAGTCAAGTAGCCGTTGTCCGTACCAACACAAAATCCAAACTTGTAAAATATTCGAAGATAAAAATAATTTGTATCTAAATTCGTTCCATTTTTCCACAAACTGAAAGATGAAACAAAATAAAAAAACAAGTTACAAGTTCATATTTAAAAAAAATTGAGAAAGAGTAAACTGCTCGTTAGTATTTTTGTATCTAGAATACGAAAACATTTATTAATATATAAATTATGTTAATAATACTTAAACTATATTACTTACGATACAACAAAACCCGCAAAAACAGATTATCATTGAACTCGTTACAAAGTTGACCATCAAGGGCAAGTTAAACATATTTTCAACATCTCCCGCTAAACTACAAATAAATGCATATTGCACAATGAATGAATTATTTAAGAAAAAAAAATCAACACACAATTTATATTATAATATTTTTATAGAGATATTTTCCAAGGATTGAAAAAAGGGAAGACCAGCTGAAACATTGGTATTGATATAGTGAAATTGGTAGACCGGTCACCATGGATTGAAAAATAGATGTAGGCACAACAATTATACACAAAATATATATTCGTGATTTGGACTATGAAATTAGATTAAAGGCTTAATTAATCTTCTATTCAAGTTCCTCCTAATGCATAATAACAAAAAAGTTACTAAGACGATTGCGAAAGTATGGTGTCACACTCTCAAATGATAATCAGAAACTAGCCATGACCATACTGCACACTAGTATGCACTTGGTTAAAATTAACAAGTTAAGGCAAATTATGGTAATCATTTATAAATAAGGGTTTGTACGATACTGGAAAATAATCTTAAAATAGAATATGACACACCGAATTAATGTTTGGTGTCGCACAACATTACGCTGAGCTGCCTCCAGGTGTATTTTCTCCCATTCCTCAGGAGTTCGTCCATCTATTGCATCGTCTAAGCGTTTATACTCTTCGCTATATTTACCTATGGTATTATAATATTTATTAAAAAAAAACTGTTGTAATCTAAATATCAGATGAAATAATAAAATATAGCCTATACGGAAGAATCCCTCTAAGTAATGGTAAAATAAATTTTGAAATCGGTCCTGTAGTTTTTAGCCTATTCAATACAAACATACAAAAATACGAAGGTTTCCTAGGTTTCCTCTTTATAATATTAGTATAAATTGGTACAAATTTATCTTTTGAGTACTATGACTTATAAGTTTATTTTTTGTACGTCCTTATGAGACCATATATTTAAGTATTAGCCTTTGTAATTTCAGCTTGGTATCCTAGCCCATTCCAGAGATAAAGAGTCTTGACAGACAGACAGACAGACGGACGACGTGATCCTATAAGGGTACCGATTTTGGTCTTTGGTATTTAAGTATTAGCCTTTGTAATTTCAGCTTGGTATCTTAGCCCATTCCAGAGATAAAGAGTCTTTACAGACAGATAGACGGACGACGTGATGCTATAAGGGTTATGATTTTGGTCTTTCGAGGTTCGGCACTCAAAAAATACCTAAGGGATAACTCCCTATAAGTTGTCTATCAACAGGTACATATATCATCTTTCGGATGTTTATCGCCAGCAGTTCCAGCTGTGTGGCGATGTTGCTCGTCATGAAGAAGAACAGCAAATCCGCTGAAGTCATCACTATAACCGCGGAATCACCTGTAAACAAAAACTAACAAAGAATATCGTTTAGATTTTATTAAATTTATTAATTCGTGATTGTAACACTAACCGTCAACAAGTCAGTACCGTAAGTATCTGATGCAACGATTTAAAATTTGAAACTAAACTTTTAAACTTGAACTTTACTTACGTGTTGTTTGTGAATACGAGTGTTATAATAACATTTAAATATTCTTACATATAACCGTTTGCATAATCAAAATGATTTCGTAGACGACGGGTTGAAATTGATCAAACGGTAAATAATACTGAAATGATAGTATCAATGGTACATCTTGTCCCATCATTCGCTTTACGATCTGTATATATGGCGGCAGAGAGAATAGCAATAGAACAGCGATGTTGCACCAGAAATAGCCTAAAACCAAGAGAGTTGGTTGCAAAAGATCTTCTTTCAGTCTTTCAGCAACAAATTCACCTTAATTAGTTTGAGTCGAATATCATATATTTAGACGTTTCCACGCTATCTTAATATAAAGGTAGGATTAATGCCGATTTCTCGTAACCGGTTTAAGCAACGAAATTAATGTTATACCAACTAATTAGCAACAAAAAAGCAAAAAAAATTGGTGCTTTTTTATTTCGTCGATTTTACCCAGCGTTTTTAAACCTTTCGAATGTTATAATCATGAAAATAATAATAAAAGTCATTTTACCCGTGTGGCGACGGGTAAGAATACACATCGCAACCCCATTTCCACTCTTGAGCGTCGTAAGAGGCGACAGAGGATAATTATTAATTATGCTGCATGACATATTCGCCGTTAAAAATGTGGGCAGCATTGCATGATTGGGCCAAGTTTGCACCGGTGTAGCTACAACCCCCCCAGAAGAAGATCGGCGTGAAGCAGTATTGCACTGTGTTTCGTACGGTGAGCGGGTGCCTGGAGGCCTGTATTCTCTCTTTACTCCCTCCCCTTCCTTCAAACCGGCAAGGCATGTGCGACACTTCGTCGTAGATGTTCATGGACTGCAGTCAGTCACTTAACATCAGGTGAACCACAGTCTCCGCTTTCCTGCTATAGCATAAAAAAACTTACCTTTAGTAAACAAATTATAGCTCTTAATAAAATCACTGATAATTGTTTGTTCCTCTTCAGTCACGGAATGACACGGCCACATGTTCCTGAGCTCCAATATGATATTCTCGAATACTGGTTTATACCAGGCAACTTTGAAGGATTTCGATAAACCTAGACACCATCACAATTTATTTACATAATATTTTTATCAAGTACTTTCTTGCGTTTATATTAGTATTTTCTATAGTGAATAAAATGATTTTTGAAGGATTAAAATGCAGTTTATTATTTAACCCGAATTTTCAAACACCTTACAGAGAGCTTGGTCTCACGCGACTAAGCTGAAATCTACCTGAGCCTCAATTCTGTTATTTTAATAAAATTTCACATGAAAATTCAAATGACAATCAATTACAATCCAAATATCATTGTGACAAATTCGACATTCTGCTACACTTAAGCATAATCGTAATAGCATCGCAATGGACTAGTAATAAACATTTACTATTATTAATGTCCAATGGCAATCGAACTGTATTTCGATCGTATGTCAATGATACACCATTGGTCTTAAATAGTTAACAGAATACTAAATCTGTTAAGATATAACGAGAGGGTCCAATTGAGATACGATTTTAGCATTTTTAAATGAGCAGACTTGGGACCAAGTTAAAACGTTGGTTTATATAATAATGTATTATATTCTCCCTACGATTTCGACCAATGAAATACAAGCACAAATATTTAGAAACACAAAAAATAATCATACCAACGAGCACAAATCCACAGCACGGCATCAAGAGGAAGAAGTCCAAATACGCCCCTTGTCTAAATGTGTCCACCATGTCGAGGAACAGCAGCGTGACCCCCACTATGGACCCGCAGTATATAGCCCAGTAATATATCTTCCACAGAAGTCTACAACAAGCTTTATTAATTAATTATGAAAAACCCGACTCTTGTCTAAACGTGTCCACCATGTCGAGGAACAGCAGCGTGACCCCGACTATGGACCCGCAGTATATAGCCCAGTAATATATCTTCCAGAGAAGTCTACAAGGATTATTAATAAATCTATGAAAAACCCGACTCTTGTCTAAACGTGTCCACCATGTCGAGGAACAGCAGCGTGACCCCGACTATGAACCCGCAGTATATAGCCCAGTAATATATCTTCCAGAGAACAACAAGCATTATTAATAAATCTATGAAAAACCCGACTCTTGTCTAAACGTGTCCACCATGTCGAGGAACAGCAGCATGACCCCGACTATGAACCCGCAGTATATAGCCCAGTAATATATCTTCCAGAGAACAACAAGCATTATTAATAAATCTATGAAAAACCCGACTCTTGTCTAAACGTGTCCACCATGTCGAGGAACAGCAGCGTGACCCCGACTATGGACCCGCAGTATATTATAAGAGAGGGGATACTTTCATTGTCAATAAAACCTCGTTCTCTCATAATAATTATTTATTTGTACTGAAACAATAATATAATAAATTAAAAAGAACACCATCATATAACACATATCACTTTCCACCGAAACACTTTTCACTTAATCACTTTCACTTGATTACTAATTAATCCACCAAAATAATAATAAATAATTCACTTTCTACTTTAAATATTATAACTTTCGATAAACAAAGATGTGCACAGTATGAGCACCTCTGACGGGATGACCCTAGACTGCCACAGTCGGGTGTATTTATTTGGCTCTTGGAGTGGGGCGATGATTCACTTGTTTACACCAATAGCGCCACGTGCAGTGCAGTCGTTTTTTACAGTTTCAAAATAACGTTTCGTTTAATGCGCCGACATATATAGCCCAGTAATATATCTTCCAGAGAAGTCTACAAGGTTTATTAATAAATGTATGAAAAACCCCACTGCATTATCTATATAAACGGGACCCTATTACGAGGCTGTATCTCATGAACAGTGGTAACTAGAAGCTGAAATTTTCATAAATTATGTATTTCATTTGTTTCTAACAACAAGTCCTTATCCTTACTTCCCTACTAATATTATAAATGCGAAAGTAGCTCCATCTCTCTCTTCTTCACTCCTAAACCATGGACGGACTAGGATATTATATCAATATAGTTTGAAATCCGAGAAAGGACATATACTTTTGTCCCGGAAATACCATGGGAACAGGAGATATACGGGTGAAACCACTCGCTAGTATTAAAATAAAATAAAACTGTGTGAAATGGTGTGCACGTATGCAACCAAGCTGATTGACGGCCATTTATAATATCCTATCTACCCCTTGTTTTGCTTACTAAAGTCAGATAAATCTATCCATTTGCACATACTTTGATTTCAATATCCTACCGACGGATAGCCTTTGCTACGTCTTTTGTCTATCTAACGTCCATTGAGATAACGATCAATTGATGATCTTTGATACATTATTGAAAAGTAAGTAGTAGGTTATAGAAGAATAAAAAATAAAAAAGTAGTAGGTTATTGGTACCTGGCGCGTGCGCTATCTTCATAATTGAGGCGAATTCCCACCATTGTGCAGGCAGTCCTCGGCAGTTCCAGCAATTTGTCATAATCGCTCAACTTATATTTATGCATCTGGAAGCATTTCCCTTATCAATATGCTGCATATTTTGCAGTGGGACTCATTAACCAATAATAAAGCGGAAAACTTAGTTTGTTCGCTGTAGTCTTCGAAGCTTGATTTAATTTCAACGGTCATTAATAAGATGATGAAAAAGTAAATTATAGTGAAGAGGATACAAACATTGGAATGCCTCGTTTTATATCTATGAGCCCATAAAAGAGTATTCGAATAGTGAAGACAGAAATGTAGGTGAGAAGAAAAGAGTACAAATATTTATCTGATTATGATAGGCAGGGTCATGAGATAGGCAATAAATTGATATCTTTTATTACGCTACACAGGTGAAATCACTAGCACAGCTAGTCTCGCAACATTTTCTAAATTTAAATTAAGAGTTGGATATAGTTAATTATATATTCAGGTAATGTTCCTGTAGGACGACATACAGGATGTCGCCTAAGGGCAGGGCTCGGCAACCTTTCGAGTCTGTAGAGCCAAAAATAACAATTAACTAAATATGAAAGCTTTTAAAGAACCACTATAATTTTCTTTCCCAAAAGGAAAAGCATAAAGTTTTCTTATAAAAAAACTATTTTCTTTTTCATAAGAAAATTTCTCTATACATATAAGTAGTATATTTTTAAAACAAATATATTTAAGCCATTCTTTAAAGAAACAATTTCAGCATTTTAACGTTTACTGGCAACACTCAACTTTTAGGTACAAGGAAGAAATAAATTCAATGGGATTTTAAAGAATTACAAAGATTCTTTACAATTTTAAAGAATTACAGCTTCATATTCAAAAAGGTTGCCGACACCTACTTTAGGGTCATCCTTGGGCTTATAACAAAGTATGATCGTTAAACCCTTTTCCTAATTTATGGTACAGACAAGACATCACAAAATATGGCACATATAATTATACAAAGAATGTATGTTCTTTTGGCGTTCTTACAACCGGTATTGCTACTTAATATAAAAAATACTTTTAAATATTTTTTTTTTATACTGTAAGACTAACTTGATCTTCATTAGTACCCCCTGCTTCTATATCTGAAGTAATTTCTGCCATAGTGTTAACCTGACGCTCGAAGTCTACATTTTGTGACCTATGTCCTTTATTTATATACTTTATATACCCACCTGTGTAATTACGTAGGTATGTATATAAATAAAGTTTGTAATAAAAATCCATATGCAATTAAATGTAATTTCACGTGGATTTTTATTACAAACTTTAGTATTGCCCGCGACTTCCTTTGTTTTCATGTAAAAAATAATTATCAAAATCAATTAAGATTTTAAAAATCTGCATGTACTTACCGTGAGTGATTTTCTTGTCGTATATAAAGATTAATGTTGTTGATATTTTAATTACTCCAGCCACATAAATTTAACAAGGAATCCTACATACTGTGTTATTGCCTACACACAAAAAATGTCATAGACATACAATTAAAACACTGACAATCAATGCCAACGGTGGCTTTATCGTTCGTTGGCAATTTCTTCAAATCAACCCTGCACATGGAAATTCCGTAAAGAGAAGAAAACAAAAGAAAATCAATAAAAAAAACGAACAAAACGAGTTACAGCATGTGAGATATTTACATATTTACACAACTAAGAGCTAAAATAATGAACTTCTGAAGAAGTCGAAATTACGAGCCCTTTTGATGTTGCTTACTATCACTATTTACAGCTGACCAGATTTCACAGGAAAGGAGGCATTGAAAAAAAATCGTGGAATACGCAGAAACACAGGATTTTAGGTTCTGACTCCTTACTGTAAAGAAACGATTACGAAGTATAGTTTTACTTTGGTATTTATTAAAAATCAGTCAGGACATAATTTTTGTATGTATCTAGGCAAAGTATAGGTTTTTCAGGAAAAACCTCTATTATAAAACAAAGGATACCATTATTTTAATTGAAAGTGAAATTAAATGTTACGCAAGTGTTCCTCATAATTGTTGTGTATCTGGAAATGTCATGTTCATCTGGAAAGTTCACACAAGCGCTGTATAATGTTTTAATTATTAATAAAATGTGTATAAGGATCTATAGTTATATTTATTTATTTTTAATTAATAATTTATCTTTTAAACAATCTAGAAGATGTAACCCAACTAAAAATAAATTTGATTAGTTGCTTAGCTTTATTTCAACCTATAAATAATCGTGATTTGCAAAAATGCTTTCGTTTCTGTCTGTCATGCTACTGAATGAAGACACTAATTGATGTAGTACCTACCAACAATTGTGCGTGACTAGGTTTTGCCTTACCAAGAAAAAAATTCTAGTATAGCAAATATAAGTTTCAAGAACTGAAAAACCATAATTAGCATGCATGATGCAAACATGATGTACTTTATTGCTTCCTTATCAAGTCCCTTTAAATACAAATAATGTTGCGATTTCCCTTCATAATAAAGAAAACTTACAATAAAATCGCTTGTCAGGTTAGCAAGAATTCGTATCACTTGCAATATAAAAGTCCTGTATGGGGGTAACTGTCGACAGCTTGAGGGGTGAAGTTGGGTCGTAGTCGTAAAGTAGGCATTTTATATGTCTCGTTAGTTCCTTATACATTTGTGAGGAAGGTATTTTGCTGCATAATGAACGCTATTCAGTGTTACTTTCAAATATATTTAAAACATATTAAAAACATTGAGTTGAAAATTAAGTTTAATTGAGTAGGTCAGTATGTTTGCCAAAAACAATTATCACTGTACTATAACCAAAATCAAAGTCCATAAATAAAATAGGAAGAAAATAAAAGAATAAAATGCGTTAATTACTGGAATCTTTCTTGTCTTCATTCCTAGAAATTATATGTAAATATTCATTACTCATACCGATTAATATATTGTTCCCTGGAAAATTACGTTTATTACACTTTCACACTCGTGTCCACAATCTTTATAAAATACTTAATAATAATCTAGTCTAGTTTTTCCAAAACAATAACATCGTTTACATGTTTAAATACTATTTTTCGAATAAATTTCTATGCAAGAAGAGATTTAGCAGTATTTTTTGTTTATTTCGAAGACAAAGTGAAAAATGACCTCATCAAACTTTTTCGTTTAAGGTGATAAGGAAATATAGTTTGTTTATTTGTATTCTGTACAAAAACAAAAGGTGGTTTAAATAATGGGTCATTCTTCCGTAAATTGTTATTTTGATAGTGGATTTCATTCTTTCAACTGTCTTATAATTACAAAATGAAGGAATATTTTTGTTTTGTACGCAGTAAACTTTGGCCAATAAGAATGAAATGGGAAGGAATGTGATTGCAGAAAAAGGTAAGACATACCGGTATCCTACGCAATGTTAATAACAAATTACTTTTTTTCGGGATGTTTGGGGTTTGTGATAAAGGACCATTCAGCTTCTAACGTAAAATTTATTTGGTCTACTGAATGTTGTTATTATTAAATTATTATATAAACTAATACTAGAAAATTATTTTAAGCAATCGATGTATGGTTTTAACATTAATGGGTTTAAGAAATAAAACAATTTATTATACATTAGAGAAATCACTACATAGTATAAAACAAAGTCGCTTTTTCTGTCATGTGTCATGTTGTATGTCCCTATGAACGCTCAAATCTTTAAAACTACGCAACGGATTTTGATGCGGTTTTTTTTAATAGATAGAGTAACTCATGAGGAAGGTTTTTATCAGCATTGCACCCGTGCGAAGCCGGGGCGGGTCGCTAGTACTATTATAAAACAGAAGCTCTATAAAGTACAAACAATAATGGGGGACAAATTTTAAATAAAAGAATAATACGATGTGTATGAAATATTGCTGTATTTGTCATATATAGTTCAAGAAATTTGGGTAACTTTTCGTCAGCACTTAGTTATAAGGATATTTCACGGTTGCTGTCAGAATATTTGTAATAGCAAAGCAGGGAGATAAATAAAAGACAAATAATCAAATGTTTCTTTTATTTATTGTTCAGATTTATAAAGCAGTACAAGTATTATTTGTTTTGATAGAATTTATCGTCCTTAGTATATGTGAAAGTTATAAAATAGTGACATAATTTTGATCTTTAAAGGTTCTTTAAGGTTTATACGTATTGATCAAAAGTGTGAAATACGACCACGAAGTTTTAATGATCTGAAAATTATAATTACATAATTTTACTTGAGAGAGCATTTGTACGATACTCCTCCATATATTATGAAAATATATTGGAGGAAAGAAATGATGGCTTTTAAATCCTTACGTCCTTACTAATTCTTACTTATATTTTATATGCAAAAGTAACTATGTCTGTCCGTCTGTTAATCTGTTCCATCTGCACACCTAAACTACTTAGCCGATTTGGATGAAATTTTGGACAAAGATTGTTTGACGCCGACGGGAGATATAGACGGGTAAAGCCACAGAGCACTGCTAGTATTCAATAATTTAATCTTAATTATCTAAGGCGTTTTGTCTCTATTCCTGCTTACACCTTTTATAAAAATGACGCTAGGCAGGTTATTTCTTGACACAAGAATCTTTCATAGTTTTTAGTTAATAAAGCAACTTACCGTAGTATAACTCTCTAAGGAAATAACGGAAAAGCCGTAAGTGGTCACGTACACTGCGCGTTGAGATCTGAAATTATTTATTTGTTGAGTTACCCAAATAAGACCTGATTCGGATACTAGTAAGTGTAGGGGGTTTATCTACTTGTCCCTAATGAAGAAAAAAAAAGGTTGGAAAATTCATTACCACTACTAGCCCCCTATTCACAAATGCGAGTCTGATTGGAAAGTCCCGAAAATCGGAACGAATTCATTCAAATTTGGATAGTAACGTCCGATTTTCGGCACTTTCCGATCGGAAACGCATTTGTGAATAGGGGGCCTGTCCATCCATCTGTCGCCAGGTATCTCAAAAACACACACAAATTATGTATTTTGTTGTCGTTATAATAGTTAGTGTGTCGTTAGTTAATCATTCTTGCGTGAGTCCGACTCGCACTTGGCTGGTTTTGTAATGTATTAGGAAGTTTTGCCATGTATCGTTATTTACTTTTTATTTATTATATACAACATATACTTAAACTCTGCTTGGATGATAAGATTAGAAATACATGTGACATTCATAAGTAAAGCAAATTAAAGGTTAACACCATATGCTTATGAGTGTAAGAGTGAAATCGTCATATTATTAGTATTATTACTTTTAAGTTTGCATGGACTGCTATGTTTAAAACAAAATTAATATTTTTCTATTTATTATTTCATTATTTAAAGAAAAAGACATTTTTATACTTTAAATACCACTATATTATATATTGTTTATATAAGAATAATATGCATTTTTATCAAGAAGTATCATCAAATTATAAAGTATAAAATGACTATTTCATAATAAAATAAATTAAATGAAATATATAAGTTTGTTACGTTTCGTCGACTATAACCGAGACAGCTAAAAGCTAACTAAATTGTGATATAATTCCTACCTCTGGAGCATAATTAGGATTAAACTTGTAATTTGATTAGAGACGTTGTACCATCCGCTTTCGTATAGCGCGTTGGCTACTCCCTTGCTCTGTAATATAAATTAATTTAAATATTATACAGGTTGATTCTTGAAGTGGGCTCCCAAACATCCTAAAGTGTGAGGAATATCAAAAAATCATGAGGAGCGTTGAGGCCGATTTTGACGACAGTAAGAACTGTAGAATAAAAATAAAACGTTTCTTGAACTTTGGCCTATGACATTAAGTAGTAGACTAAAAACATTAGTTTGCAAAAAGTTCATTTATTTAGAAGTTCTACCGGGTTGGGTTCGATTTCTGGCTCGGTATATTAATGTTTCAAAAATCCAATTAAAAAAAATCTATAAATACATATAATATTGATATATATTAATTATAAATAAATACATACAAACGTGATTTTCAGCAGTTCTGTGAAAATTTGTTCTGTTTGGTTAAATTGTTTGGTTCTGTACTTTATCAAACTCTTATTAAAAGACATTAATTGAGCCAAAAATAAGTTTTGTTTCTAAAATTCTTTTTGAAAAATACTTACGGAATCAAGAAGACTTTGTCCATACCAGCATAACATCCATATTTGGCTTATAGACGACGTTAAAAAGAATTTATAAGTCAATTCATTCCATCTTTCCAAATACTGTAAGCAAACGTTAGTATATTAACACCAAATATGAACACTAGGTTACAAAATACAGAAAATTTCGAAAAATATGATGACCAAATTTTTCAAAATATAATAAAGCTAATTTTACTCCTTCACATCAAGCCAATAAAATTAACCATCGTCTTTAACTTTTGTAGTACGAAATAAAAGCAATAAAAGGGCCTCTTGATAATTTTCTGCAAATCGTATTTCTGAACATTCATTCACAGGATAAAATAAAAGAAAAGAAAAGGATTTTTTAATTAATATATATAAATACAAATTATATATACCCTAATTATACTATATATTGGTATATGATATAAAGATACATACGACAATACAAATGCCGCAAAAGCAGATGATGACAGAACTGTTGAGAAAGTTCACCAACATTGGAAAATTGAACAAGTTTTCGACTTGTTGTGCTAAGCTGCAAAATAAAACAAAATCATTTTAGTTAATATCCTTCAAAATATGGAATTATTTTTGTACTATTATAAAATATATAGTACGGAATATATAGTATATTTTTTGTGATTTTACAACTAAAAGTTATAGAAATAAATTTAGAAAAAAGTGTATTTATAATGATTTTGAGAGACGAACGGTTTGTGAAATAAACCATATGCAGTTCTTTTTGCCAAGATGGCCGACGAAGACAAGGCTTGCAACAAACTTGGATTAACCTTTACAATAAAAATGCGTCCTTTAACAAACGCAAGGTAAGGCTAAAAATGTTTCATTTCAATGGACTTAAATGTTTCATTATAATATTTATTTATTTATTTACTAGCTTTCCGCCCGCGGCTTCGCACGCGTGGGCTACTAATTTCTGTATTTTGTAGAGGCGCACAACAAAAGTCTAAAATAATTACGGTCGCATGACCGCTGATGTATGCGCATGTCTAAAGTTTTTTTTTTAATAATTTTCTATAGAAATAGGTTTGACCAAAATCTGACAGTACACGCGCCTCTTCAAAATACAGAAAATTTTAGCCCACGCGAACGAAGCCACGGGCGGAGAGCTAGTTATTTTTTGAAGGTTTTTAATAATTCATTAAGAGTTTTTATAG
>LQNK01000237.1:770656-786363 GCA_001586405.1 Phoebis sennae
ATAGTTTCAAAGCCAACTTTGGCAGTTTATATTGGTCATCATATTCCCTTATATCTGAAACATCCTGTAATATAAAATTAAACATAAATGCTCCTATCATGACTTATGAATTATGGATGTTCATCACAAACGTCGTATACATCATTTCATTTCATTCTCAATTTTTTTCATATTTTTTTTAATTAATTCAGCTCTGAGATGTAACCATAACAGCCGCCAAGCTCAAGCTGAATAACAAAAAGGCGATGGGGCAAGCCCCGAAGGAGATGATAAATAATATTGATAGAAATTAGCAAAATTTGACTAACAATGGGAAGACACAGACTAACAAAAAAAAGTTCAGTTAATAACTTAAGAAATTCATTACGTTGATGAAATATCAAAAACTCTTCATAAAAAATATACTTAAGTAAAAACAAAATCGATATTAAATAAAATGTATTTGATTATGATGATTTGTTTATGTATTTGTATTTGTATGACCCCTAAAAGAAATGCCGTCCATAAAATTTTAAACCTACCTGAAAAGTTATAAACTTTACTTTGTTTTTCTTGGAACTGGAATTGTCTATAAACTGCGCCATCGTTGGAGAAAGTTATTATTAAGGTAATCTCCTTCTTTTATATGTTTTGGAGTACTGTAGAATTATAATTAATTATACGTTAAATGTTTCGTAGGGTCTTATTCGTTAAATATTTCGTATGTTTGTAGGGTCTTATTAAATTAAGGTGTTATAGTGCTAAATGCTGTAATTAGTTAAGTGTTAGTGTTGTTGTGACGCCCTCCATTATATTCGTAAATTGATAATGTTAAGTATTTTCTTGTTTTCATTAATGTGTAGTATTATACCTTTGGTAATTAAAGACTCTGATGGATTTTAAATAGGAGTTATTCTTAAGCTTTGTCCATTCAAAAGTAGTTGTAATAGAAGATAGCTCACGAATAGCATATATCGCATGCTGTATAGCATAACAGTGCTATTCTACTACGGGTAAAATATTGGTGTAAGAAATTAGGGCCACTTAGAACATAGTTTGTTTTTTTTATTTTCTCAATTTAAATTTACCGTAAGGACCTGTCGAATTAAATAAATATTTTATCCATAGAAGGTTACGTTTACAAGAAACATCGCCTTTATTTTATCATGAAATGTTTAACATTCCTTACAATTTGAAATGAAAGTGGGCGTAAAGCTCTTTGAAAATTAATTTCTATAAATAAAATAACGATGTTTGTCTCGAAAACAGATAATCGAGGCAATCGATGAAACATTCGAAAACACTATTTCCACATTTATTATAATGATAACTGTGTAAATAGTGTAAAAAAGAGTTTAATTCTACAAAATTTTATAAAATGCATTTCCATCAAAAAGTGACAATACAGTATATCGAGTATACTAAAATAGTTTTGAAACCACCAAACACAAGTGTATAAAATTATTATTTTTTATATTAAAGGTAATATTTTCAACGCAATAACATTTTTAGTTTTTCACAAATATTTGTAGTTAAGACTTAACAAAGCGAAATTGGTGCACAATTATTGATATTTTACATAAAAAGGGGCACCTTGTTCAGTCTAAAGCCATGGAATTGTAAAAAGATTGTTTCATTTATATCACGTACACGATTTAATTATGCCAGTCGTCGATAACAAGGGAATTCCATCATAGCTTATTGAAGAAAATTGTTTTATTCAATACGTTTTTCGCAATCTTGGACGCTTTAGATCAGGGAGTCCAGTTAATCTGTTGTAGAAAATATCAACTAACACAGTTTTTAAATGTAGTTAAAACTTAGTATAATTGAATTTATGTGTACGAATTGAAATACACTGCTTTGCTAATATACACTAATATTATAAAGAGCAAAGCTTTGTTTTGTTATATTGTTGACGGTTTTTACTCACTCTTTAATATTGTAAACATCGGATTAAGGCCGACGGTTACGGACCGTTTCAAATTATTGCAAAAATTGCAAATTATTTAACCATTCGAAAGCTTATAGTAATATTCAATAGACCGTCGTATCAACTGCGTCATTCGGGTCGTCAAAAGAAAATTACCACACTAGTTTATAATATCTATACTTTTTTTTTACCATATAAACATTAACTGAACTTATATGATATAATTTACATCACAACACAAATACAACCGCTTAAATATGCATAAATGACAAATATACAACCGGTAATCGTAGCAGCAGCAGCAAGCAGTTCAAGATAAAATATTATTGTCTATTTTCAAAGTCGGTAAGAAAATGAGTCTCAAGTAATTCGCATCAATAAAATTATTCACTCAAGCTTGACACCGCTAATGGACGAACCTAGTAATTCGCGGGCTTCAGGAATATAATTTTCAATTTAAGTGTTAACAGGTGGGGAATATACAATTACACCCGTATTCTAAGAAGTTTCCATAATACTCTACTCAACCACGGCTAAGGATACCTCAAATGACGTTGAGAAATTTTATTCGGTATTCTAAGATAAAAGTTACTTCACGACTACTTGGTACTCGACTACTGGCAAAATCCATCTCCTGTGGAAAGGGAGCCATTAATTTCTAAAAAAGATGTAAAAAATAAGTAAAATATATGTAGAAGAAAAGTATGACATAACTGGAGGATCCACCAAAGAGGCCGAATAGTGACCGAGGTTGAGTGGAGCCGAGGAATGCTCAAGGTACGTGTTAGAATACGGGTGTTAGGCTCTAAGCATTATAAATTGGTTTGACAAACAAATTATAAGCAATTTATGTTTAGACAACATCACGGTTGAACCTTTATTTGGCCTAGTGGGAAGGGTAAATTTCGACCTTTCTCGCAGAGATAGATAAAATTATATGAATAACTAGCTGAGATCCGTGCTTTCACCCGCGTATATATTCCGTTCCCGTAGGATTTTCGTGATAAAACTGTCCTATACCATTCCTGGGGTTTCAAAGAATCCATGTACAAAATTTCATCCAAATAATTGAATACACTGCCGTACACCTTCTTTACTGTTACATCTTCCTGCCTTGTTTTTTGTCTTTATTTTATTTTACTTTTTTTTAGAATTTTTATTATTATTTGAAGTGTACCTGTGTGTTCTTGTAATAAATGTTTTTTCTTTCTTTCTTTCCAATAGCCTATTCAATACAAACAAAGAAATCTCTTTATAATATTAGTATAAACATCGATTCCTAGTGGTATTACATTTATATTGTATTCACACAGAGAACGGGCGCGGGTCTATCGTAGACCATGACGGGGTGGGGTTACGGCATGTCATTTTTTTTGTATTTATTATATGAAAGACTTACGATTCTAAAGCGTGTGCTAATCGCCCCAAATAATGTAAAATTCGTTAAGAATTTTTCATATGGGTTCAGTAGTTTTGGAAACTATTCAATGCAAATCAAGCAATCAATACTTTTTTACCTTTATATTTATTTGCACGTGTTCGATCCCGTATCATGATGTTATATGCCTATGTTACTTGTGGATAATGTAGCATTCGAATAGTGAAAGAATTTTTAAAATCGGTTCAGTAGATTTTGAGCCTATTAATTACAAAAAAATAAACAAAGTTTCCTCTTTATTATATTAGTTGTAGATTTATACACCTAAAACTGTTTTAGTCATAAAATTAAACATCCCGTTGATTAATCCTTCTTATAAGGGTACAAAATAGATATTAGGATAGTCTTAGCAATCATAGGCCGCTATGGCCGAATTTCAGAAGGTCATTATGCCGTGCTACTTCTAAACGATATTAGTATCGCGGTCAATAGATAAGACAATAATTACTAACCTAGAAGGGACAAAGGAATTCGGTTAATCAATTTTCTGTAAGTAAATATTAGCCGAATTGTTAATTGTTATTTGTATGAGTTACCGAAATTACTTCCTTAATAAACGACGACTTGTTTGGAGAGACATAAAGGTTGTGAGGGTATAGGGTGACGCGGATGGTATAACCTTTTTTGATAATACAAATTAAAACTTTCAACATCCCTTCGAAAACGGAGGTAAACTAAACATTTGACATATTTTTCTGAACCTCCACAATTTCCACTAGCGAAACCACATAGAAGGGTCTATGTGAAATAGGTTAAAAAGGCTTCTTCTGTTGATTTTCGAGAAGTTCCCTAGAATATCTTCCACATGGACGATTCCACAGAATAAAATCAAATTCTATAGGACCACGCTGATACTCTACTCTTTAGAAAGCAAAAATAATTTTCCAAATCGGTCTATAAATGCTGGAGATATGCGGCCACATACATATAAAAAATACGATCGAATTGAGAGCCTCCTTCTTTTTTTAAAGTTGGTTATTAATAATACACATAATTTACATAAAAGAAAGAATTTACACTTGAATAAAGGAATAAGTAAATTTTAAAATAATGATCTAAAAGATTAAATCGCCCAATCAAGGAGTTTGAATATGAAATTTTATGGAAGCTGTGCAAGCAATTGTCTTCAGGATAATTAAAAGAAAATGTCCCAGAGGTTTTACTGCCTCCATTTACGAGATAATTTCACCGCTTATGTAAATTTGAAAATCTTTTATGAAGATAAATCATTTCGTTGGAATGAATAATATAAGATATTGTCTATGTCTTAGACCTCAAAACCGTGTTTAGAATGTTTTCTCCGTGTGACGGTTAATCTGTTTGTATGTGTCTGTACGTAAAAGCCACTAGGCAGACTTTAGTAAATTTTATATCCTGATAGACCAATTTTAGGTGGTAGTTATAAATAAAAGTATGGGGAATACGGTCCTCAATCTACCTATTTATTCATTTGAATTAAAATTTCATCAATATTGATCTAGTTTTTAGCTTATTTTGATAAGCTAAAACGTTTGTTTATTTAAACTAGGGATATAAGGACCTCCTTATCCTTAACCGTCAATATCGCAAATTAGATATAAAGATTTATCCGAAAGCGTAACCGAATTGGAAGATTCGGATAATTCTGGAAAGGGATGTAGTCTGAGAAACATTATGACAAGTTGTTTTCGATCAGCCGAGTCACATACTGCCTGTATTCTTTGCATGAGGAATTTTTATATGGCTAAATTATTAATGTTTTTGGGATTTCTAAAAAATCGAAAATATCTATAACCGATACTATCCCAAACTAACGGATAATTCGAAATAACTGAATATCGGTATCCGTATTCGAATTGGATATTTTATCCGTATCCGAAATGGCATATCCATAACGTCCCATATGAACGCGCTAATCCTCAAATCTCCATTATGATAGAAAGGTTTACAAATTATAGGGTACTTTACTATTCGTATGAACCACAGGGCATAAATACTATATAGTAGGCAATATAGGTACATATTATCATTTCTTTATTTCAGAATCTTACCTAGTTCTTTTTACAGGTTTACACTTTAATTAAAACCTCTAATGTTCTATTGAATGTAATAAAGATCTATAGGCCGTAAGTATGTTTATGAGATCAGTAATTAAGATATAGGTACGCAATCTAGAACACCTATTAAATAAGACAAGGGTATAAACTGTTCCAATAGTCATTGGTTTAGCAAATTATTGCATTAATCCAAAAGGGCCATCCATCCAAATGATTTTACTCTTAAAATCGTCATGATGTTGATCGCTGGTTTGTTACATAAAATCAAATTGATTGCCTCACAAAAGCAGCAATGTAATGCAAAATATGCGATGGATTCGTACTTGGAATGAAAATGGTTCCGCGCCTGCGAATATGTATCCAAAGATCATAAGCGTTCAGTCGAGCTGCTGCGGTTTAGCGCGCCACTCGATCGCGCGAATTTTCTAATGACATTACGCAAATGACATGTCGTTTCCCGCGCAATTTGACAGAAGTGTTGCGTTCAAAAGTTAACAGTATTCGAATGTATTAGAAAATTTATTTATTAATTGAAGTGGTTGTGGTTTAGTGAATGGAAGATTTATTTGTTTGAATTTTTTGTAGTGGAATAAAAGGTAAGTCATTTGTTACATTATTACTAAATTTAAGTTATTTCTGTTATAACTCAACAATAGTTAGTACTTAAGAATTTCGTATTTTAAATTTCTAAATAAAATATTTTCGAACTCAATAAATTAATATCGATCGAAATAAAATGACTCAATTTTCTTTGAAATATAAATATATGTATTTTGACAAGTAAATGACCTATTTTTATTAATTTCGAGTTATTATAAGTAAATAAAAATCCCGACATCCGGCTTCCCATTTCAATATTTTGCTGAACCAATAACTGTGAATCATGTGAATCGAAATCAAATTCTATTTTCAAATTGCCCTCCATAATGCGGTCGAGCGACGCAATTGATATTATTTTCAATAAATATCCGTTTTTGACGACTCGTGGCTACATTTTTATATAAGAACTATAATTAATTATATGTATTTAGAAGTAATTCTAATCTTAAACTGTTACCTTGTATTAAAAAATCTATGTTTTTATTCTAATATAATTTTTGTGGACCTCAGTCTGCTTGTATCCTACATCGTATTGTAAGGGCGTATAGAGTAAAGAGTATCAAATGTAATGCGTAGGTAACAAAAGATTTCAAAAAAGAATTTTCTGATGAAAATTATGATTCAAAATAACATCCTAAGGAATGCTTAATGTCTTTAGTCTGGGTTAATATTTATATTAACTCTATTCTAGATTATTGTTTATTTCATATTGTTTTTGTTGATATGAGTAACACATTTTAAGTATTCATAAGATGTCGTCCAAATTTATTTTAATAAACCCTTTAATTTCATTATATCGTGTTTAATCTTTCGCTTATTATGTGCGTCTTTACTAATTTCATAAATGTACAGAAATACAAAAAATCTAATTTAAAAATCGCCGACGTAGTAAATATTTTATCAAAAGAATGCAATATGTGAATCCTACTATCCGATCATTTTTAAACACAGACTAAAGGACTGGTTAATAAATAAATGTTTTTATGACATGAATGAATTTAAAATTATTAATAATAATTGAAATTTTGTGACATGATTAATGCTATAGTTATAAATAAGTTAAGGAATATAAATAATAATTATGTAAATTATGTGAACTATATTTTGTAATTATTAATATTTGCATGCCAATGTTTGGCGATTGTGTAGATCCCTAATATTGTTCAACATCCTGTACAACCACATTCTGGCAAATAAATGGATTTGATTTGATTTGATCATAGAGCCTTAATCACAAAGTGGATAATTGAAAAGTTATGTTTTATATCAAGCTGTTCCGCGCGACTTCGTCGCATAATGTAATAAAAACTTCCTCGATTAATGGTCTAAGGGCTAACACATATTTTTTTTAAATCAGACGAGTAGTTCCTGAGATCAACGCATTCAAACAAACAAGCTTTATTTTATTAGTATAAGCATAGTATTATATTATTTGTGGTATAAGTATCTCACTAATTTAATTAATTCTACATTATAATTAAGATTTTAAAACTCCATATAAAAGTTAATTAAATCTACGTTAAATTTTTACGAAATGTTTCATATTTGTATAATAATGAAATGAAAAACACTAGCTACTACATAAATAAACAATTTATTCATAAGAGATACAAATTCTACTTATATTATAAATGTGAAAGTTTGGATGGTTGGACGTTTAGATGTTTGGATGTCTATATGTTTATCACGCTGTAACAAAAAGGTTGTTTTTCACGAAATTTCGTATACAGACTGTTAGCTGGATAAGGTAAAAGGATATTTCTTATTGATTAATAGACCCCGAATCAAAAGTAAAGCCGCGGGCAGAAGTTTAATATAAAAGATGAACACAACATTTCTTCCCATTTTTCCTTTGCATATACATATTACGTATATTCAAAGTTTAAACAATAATTCGCTCCAAGCTACTTATCAACATCGCATTAACATTCCGCTTACATAAATAACGCAATCCCGAATGTGTTTATTTTAGGATAGCATTATAAAGTATAACACAATACGACATAAAGAATAATTTTCTCCAAAAGGCAAGGCATTGTTCGCGCGTGTAACCTTCTACGTGATTACCATTGTCAACCATAAGCAATATTGAGCTATAGAGTCTATGGTCAATGGTCCTCTTCCGTATCTATGACGTTGGAGTTACGAAATTTAATTGGTTGGTCGTGTTAATGAGTTAAAGTAAGGCCTTACAATATCTATAAGATTTTTTATTTAAGAACTAAAATAAATTTTTCTAATTTTGAAAAAATACATTTATCTAAAGATGTAAAAATGCCTTTTTCTGGGGCTAAATTTGCTTATACAATTTTATAATATCGAGCATGGATCTACCATAGTTCACTATTATGGGATTGCCTAAAACATTTTACTTGTGACGTCATACTTCCTAGATTCTTATAAAGTGTTTGTTATATACAATGCAATATCGATATTGCGCGATTTATACACTTAAACACTTTCTAATTTCTTTTTTAATTTATACACTTCATTAATTTTGGTCTGTTCCCACAAAACAAGACCGCTGAGCAATTTCTTAAAATGCTCCCTAAACCAAGGGAACAGAAATAATAAGGTATAAATCATTTGTTACTTCAGAATTAATTATTAACGAAGCGACGATTTTTCGAAACCGCATAACAAAAAGGGACACCTCTTTTTATGTTTTGTGTTCGCAATCTTGTGTTTTTTTTATGTAAGCATAATTATATGTTACTTCGTATAAAGATAGACTATTAGCTGGATTAGGTGATAGTATATTTTTTATTGATAAATAGAACCCGAATTTAACGCGAGCAGAAGCTAGCTTAATACAAAAGATGAATTCATCATATCATCCCATTTAAAAATATCAACTTATAAATTGTTAGTATCTATTTTATTGGCTAGGTACTATTATGTTGATCGTTATACCGTCGTCAAAGAAATTATTCTATACAACTGGTCAATAGCTGATCAGTTGATCACAAATCACATTTAGTCATATGACTATAATTTAAAAAAAAATTTATGAGGGTCTTAAGCGGTCAATAAGACGTTCGAGCACCATAGCAGACTGTTACTAATCAATGCAAATACTGAATGCATCTCTTATGCATTCTCTTCTTCTTTTGTTCCTGCCACTACCTACGGCCGTTTTAAATATTCTATCTATCCCTTGTTTTGCTTACTATAATCAGACAAATCTATCTATTTGCAGTTACTTTAATTTCACTATCCTAACGACGGATACATTTGCTATGACTTTTGTCTATCTCTTGTCATATAATCTGACATAATAATCTATCCTTAATCATTGATACATTATTGAAAATGGCCGTAAATGAAGTTATCTTTTATATTGAACTATGACAATTGGCAAATGACATTTCAAAGCAAAGATAACAATTTAAACTTGTTTCAACATGAAATTACCATTACTTCTAAAATATCTAATTCAATTAATAATTGTAATATTAAATTTACCATAAAGAAATATTGCTAACATAATATATAACGCTTGTTAACCAACAGGTCCTCTAAAAACATTTCTATTGTTTTCCATTGAAATATATCCCGCTTTCCTTGTACGATTTTACGATCGCTTATATAGAGGTGATAAAATCTATCCGGTTGAGTTTCCGTCTCTAAAGGTTAATGATGTTGATGCGTGGGGAATTTTTGTTTTAGTAGTACAGATCAATTTTACTGCGTTAATCAGTGATTGATAACTAGCTGCTGCCCGCAGTTTCGTTCGCGTGAAATTTGGTGCCACAGATCAATAAAAAGTATCCTATGTCGTCCATTCAATATCTTACTATTTACGAAATTTTATGAAAAACCGTTCAGTAGGTGCGTCTTGATTGAAACACAAATATCGAAACATATAAACATTCAAACTTTCGCATTTATAATCCTATCCTACTACTATTATAAAGGCGAAAGTTTGTAAGTATGGATGTATGGATGTTTGTTACTCTTTCACGCAAAAACTACTGAACCGATTGTGATGAAACTTGGTACACATATAGATAAGGGTTCAGAATAACTTATAGGCTACTTTTAATCCCGGAGTTGCCATTTAATCAGAAGTTACGCGGATGAAACCGCGGGGTACAGTTAGTACTAAATACTAGTAAGACTATGTGTGAGAATATATTGTAGGCAATGATATGAAATAATAGATAAAATTTATCTTTAATATAAATAATACATTATAATATATCATTGCTTGTAGGTGTATATTTGAAAACTAAAAGAGTTAGCAGAAAAGATTAAAGGTAAAATCATGCTAAGAAAACATCTTTAGTACAAAAACTGTAACTATTCGGGTTGAAATAGCGTGATAAGATAAAGGGATTGGCCAGGATTGTAGAAGGTAGCTAAAGCCTTAGATCCGTGCCTCACGATAATAGGATGAAATTAAAATTGACTAAAAATACTACTGTTTCACGATGATAATATGTAGGGGAATCTTCAGCGTGGA
This sequence comes from Phoebis sennae, assembly GCA_001586405.1. Lineage (NCBI taxonomy): Eukaryota > Metazoa > Arthropoda > Insecta > Lepidoptera > Pieridae > Phoebis > Phoebis sennae. The sequence continues at coordinate 781,108 of LQNK01000237.1, forward strand.
GTTCGCTCAATTCGTACTACTAATCAATGTCAAATAGCTAATCTAAAAATGCATAGGTACTTTCAGGTGGTAAATTTTAATTTTTAATGTTTTTAATTCATGGATTTGATACAATTATGTGGTAGTATGATCCAAATATAAAATTTGTATTTAATAATATAAAATAAAAAATAGTATAAAATTTGTATTATATTTTAATTCATGAATTTGATACAGTTATGTACTAGTAAGATGCAATCATATAAATAACTTAAATATTACATTTGCAAGAAGATAAATAGATAATAACTGGAAAAAATGTATAAGAGCCGTCTAAAATTATACTTATTGGAAAATTTTATGTGGCAAGGGAATACAGCCGATTGGATATATTTTACCTCGGTTAGATCCTATTTCGACATAAATTGTGGCTATTTTCGTAATAGGAAAGCTGGGAGAAATATATAAGTGAATTATGTAATTAATATGGTAAGCGACACCGATAAATTATTTAATGTACATCGGAAATAACAAAACCAATCTTGGCAATCTTTGAAAAATAAGTATTAATAAAAAACATTCGATACTTAAGGCGGATTACTAAACTAAAATTGTTCTTAATCGTAGTATTTCACCAATAAAGTAGACAGAACTTTTATGTTAAAAAATCGTTACTAAAAATTAACATCTCCTTTTTTGTCATAACTTTTCAATCACCATTAAATTATACATTGCCGTAATAAAACTGTACTTAAAGAGTCAAAACTTGTCTGTGATCTCATGGTCCTTTTTCAAAATTTCTGAAGGAATAATTTACTATATGACATTATTAATTGCTATTTTTATTATAAACAACAAAAATAGTCTTCAATTTCATCAAAAGTATGATGCATCTATAGAATTTAATATTGAAATATATTTTACCCAATTTACACCAATTTTCGTTGTCGAGCTGAAATTCAAATTTAGGGCCTGCTCACACTAAGACGTAAATCATTAAAGACTTTATATGGATGCAAATAAATTTTATATAAGAATATAATTTTATAGTCTTTCGATAGATTATTAAGAGATATTTGGCATTTCAAATTATCTCAACAATTATACAGCCTTCAAAATGTCGTGACCAAAGATAATACGATCCAAAGTATATGCGATCCTCTTGATAAAAAGATTAAGAATTTGAAATTTAATAAAAGAACACAAATTGAACAATATTAGTTATTATTAAACCGTGTTCTATACAAGGACGTTTATCGGCCTGACGCGCTGTATGTTGACGTAACGTATTGAATAAAGTTTTTTGGGTGTAATATCTCATATCTGCTTTTATTTCGGTAAACTTAAGTAGTAAAGAAAATATCTTAGCTTTGGTCCATTCTGACTTTGAAACGTACGCCTGCTAATGTCTGGCTTCTGAGTATTTTAGTTAGACTGTAAATAGTTGTGTATTTATGGCAGTCAGACAAAGTTCAGATGATATTTGACACTTATGCGTTGCTCAGAAACGCAATTGTCACAGTTACCGAACGTTTAGCGCTATCGAATAGATAAACTAACGTTAAAGTGATTCAGAAACCGAGCTTTAACTTATTTTTACTAGGACATAGTTTTCAGTAACAATTCTGTAGTTTACTTCGGTTCATGTTATTTTCATATTTTTATGTAACAAACAGCAGGCAAGCGGAGCATGCGGTTCACCTGATGATCATGATTAAGTGAGTGACCGCAGTCCATGAACATCTACAACATCAAAGTTTCGCAGATGCCTTGCCGGCTTGAAGGAAAGGGAGGGGATAAGGAGAGGATTAATAATGTGAAATTGGTAGAGGAGTAGAACAGGATGGGAAAGGAATGTAAGAGAATACAGCCCCATGGCGCCTCCGGTCACCGTGCAATACTGCATTACGCTGATCTTCTATTGGTGGTATTCCACTGGTGCGAGCTTGACCCAATCGCGCAATGCTCGGCTCCCACTCTTAAAAACTAAACTTACTTAACAACCGTTTTACCGCATCAATGAGAATAAACCCTTACCAGATGTTCAGTAATAATTTCAGTTTAAACTACTGGTCCATAATCACTTTCTGTCAGAAGTTTTAATCGAATCCAATGATTAATGTAACGGCTCTAATACCAGAATATAAATGACCGTAATACGCTTCATGGAACAATTTTTCTTGGATAATCATTTAAAGGTATTTCACTTGTATATTACCTGTTTTAATACACTATATTATACATAAGCATAAGGTACTATTTTGAGTTCTGTTCTTTCAAAATAAAGATGTAGGCACCTACGCATAAATTTAGATATTTTAAGTTTGTAAAATAACTATCTGGGTTTCACGTTTATAACCTGTTCCCGTGGGATATCCGGGATTGATCAAAATCTCAGAAATTACCGAACCGATTTGAATGAAATTTTGTACACAGATTCTTTGAAAGCCGAGAAAGGACATAGAAAAGTTTTATCCCAGACAATCCCATGGGAATAGGAGCTTAACTCTTAAATAAATGTAGATAGAAAACTATTTTATATAATTAATAAATGAAGTTAGCAGTATTATCGGGTTTTAAAACAAAGCAAACAAATTAAAGTACTTCATACTAAGCCGACACGTGCCCCGACGGGATAAAGGGATTTATACGACAAGCCTCGCTTATAAACAACATATATTTGTACAAAAATATAAAAATTCTGCAAATAAGTGCTGAATGGTGAGCTAATTTTTGTTCAAATTAGGTTTAAAGATTCTTTATTTTCATTAAGACAATTACTGTCACTTACATGAAAACACAAAAAAAAAGATTTACAATAAGTTAGACATGGCGGCAAAAACAATTACAATATTTGAGTACACAAAGTGAAAACAAACAAAGATACAATATTGTCATCTAATGGCATATATTTATTTATTTATTTATTTATTTATTTATTTATTGCGTCATGTTACAAAGTACCATATACATAATACAATGATATTACATTCATAACATGGGCCTGTAAGGCCGTGGCAAACAATTTTACAATTTTTGACTTATGGCAATGCATTTAAAATAACAATAGTTTAGTTTCGACCGAAAGATCAAGTCAAGTTCCATTAATATATTCATTAATTGTGTAATAGCATTTTTGTAATACATGGTGTTTTAGTTTTTTTTTGAATAAATTGTAGTTTAATTCATTTTTTATTGCGACAGGTAGCTTATTATAAACTGTTATACATGAATAGTGTGGACCATTTTTAAATAATTCTAATTTAGGCTCAGGCAGGATTAGCTTATTTTGACGGCGCGGATTTGGATTTATTTTATATAAGTTTGGATGTTTTCTAACAAATGTGGCAGCTTCTAAGACATATATACTGGGTAAAGTGAGAATTTTGAGGTGGTCGAAGTATTTTCTACAGCTCACCTGGGGTTGTATATTTGCTAGGATACGTATACATTTTTTTTGTAGTATAAATAAATCATGGGCGTCGGTACTATTACCCCAAATCACGATCCCGTATTTTAGCCAGGCATACGCGTATGCGTTGTATGCTGCGATGGCAGTTTTAAGGTCGGTGTTAGATTTTAGGATAGACAGGGCGAACACAAACTGTGACAGTTTATTTTTAGTCTTTTCGACGTGTTTCTTCCAGTTTAATATATAAGTAATGGTATAGGTGTTCTAGGTTAATAATAGTTTATCATCGCTTAATATATACTTTGTAAGCCGGGACTTAAATATGCCAAAAGATTCAGCATTTTTAATATTTAAAGGTAAAGTATTAAAAAGTTGTGCTCCCTCGAATGTTATGGCTCTCTTGCCATAGTTGGTTCGGGTCTTGGGCAGGACAAATTTATGGGAACTGCGCGTTACAATATTTTTACTATTATTAATATTGAAAGAGATATTTGTGTGGATATTTTTGTGAATTATTTTGTGAATTAAAATACATAAATTGAACTTGTAAAGCTGTTTTATATTCATTACTTTGATTTTTTTATATAAAATATTAGATGGACTTAAGTAAGGATAATAGATAAGTTTAAGTATTTTGTTTTGAGTTTTTTGCAATTCCGACAGTTTAGATTTAGAAGCACAACCCCAGATTTCTATAAGGTACAATAAATGTGGTTTAACAAGAGAATTATATATACATAGACGAACCTTATGGGGAAGTGGACGAACAGTGTTTTTGAGGGACCCAAATAGGCGTGAAATTTTTGATTTGACATTGTCAATATGACTATTCCAGGTTAGAAAGCTGAAATTCAAATTCAAATTCAAATATCTTTATTTGCTGAATGTAGTTACAAAAGATCGAGTGGTTAAGTAAGTCTTACACATTCTGCCTGTTAGTTAGGCATGCAAATGTTCATTATATAATTAAAATTAAAATTAATGTGAATACAAATCAAAATATATTAGAAATAAAAATAAAGTCAAATTATATTAAGCATAGTCCATAAATTCGTCAAAGTTATAAAACTGCTTCCCCATCAACCAATTAGTCAATCTGCTTCTAAATATATTTATTGGTAATGGTTTAATATCGTCCGGGATTTTGTTGAATATAGTTATCACTCTAAATAAGGCGCTGTTTTTAGCCACATTAATTCGACATGGAGGGAAGTATAACTTGTCCTTATGCCTAGTTACAATATAATTATTTACATCTCCTCTCGTCTTGAAATATTCAGGATGTTTCTTGGCAAATAAACACACTTCCCGAATGTACAGACAGGTTAATGTAAGTATGCGCAATTTAATAAAGATTTCTCTGCAGGAGTCCCTTTGTCCTAATCCACACGCTGCGCGAATGCACTTTTTTTGTGCTATAAACGCCTTCCCATGATCTGTTGACTCTCCCCATAAGATCAACCCATAAGAAAGTACGGGCGACACATAGGCGTGATAGGCAGTTATGGCTGCATTAGCCGAAACTGTATTTCTTAAACGTTTTAATACGTAAACAAAGCGGTTAACTTTGTCGCAAATATCTTCTATATGTCTCTTCCAGTTAAGGTCTTTATCTAATATAATACCCAAGAATTTATGATAATTTACCTGTTCAATAATTTTACTGTCATAACTAATATTAAGGTCAATTTTTTTTGTTGATAGTAGAAAATGTATATCTATACTAATATTATAAAGCTGAAGAGTGTTTGTTTGTTTGTTTGTTTGAACGCGCTAATCTCAGAAACTACTGGTCCGATTTGAAAAATTCTTTTAGTGTTAGGTAGCCCATTTATCGAGGAAGGCTATAGGCTATATATCATCCC
>LQNK01000237.1:787691-809797 GCA_001586405.1 Phoebis sennae
AAGTGTACGTGTAACGATGAATGAACCAGAGAACAGAGAAAGAATCTATAATCTCTGGTGTAATTATTTGGATAGCAGTAAAAAAACATATCTTCTATCATATTGAATAAAAATACTTTTATAGAATTTTAAACGCAGTACTTTTATAAAAATTTTAAACTCAAAGGTGACTGTTTGACAAAGCGATATATCAACGCACAGCCAAAACCGCTGGACGGATCTAACTGAAATTTGGCATGCAGATAGTTGTTTTGACTTAGATATCCGCTAAGATAAGCTTTTGATAAAATCCCATAGGAAAACAGATATACGCGGGAGAAAACGCGGGGCGCAGCTAGTATTACATTATTATTGAGTAGGGGTAAGAAATTGATGAAGGACCTCCGAAGTGGTCCGAAGCTGTCAGTCTATACAGAGTTTTTAAAAAGCAGAGAATATAAACACAACAAATCATACGATGGCTCACTTATCGTTAAATCAATATATAATGAAATGAATACTAATCATCATCATTCAGCTTCTAAAATAATTGGAATACAAATGTTAAAACATAACTGTAATTGTAGTAATTTACGCCTTTGTGTAATTACTAATTATTTAAAAAATAAAAATAAAAATAAGAACCTTAATATAATAAATGTACTTCTCCTATTAAAGAGTGCATAATATAATGTTAAATTACATTATTTGTTATTACATTACTTAATTACTTGTTCTTCGGACTGAAAGTTTGTAAAAGTTTATTCTTAACTTGAAAACCATTTGTATTGTCATAGATATTACTGTCTAGGATTATTTACAATTTACAGTAGACTGTAAGGTAATAAGTGTATTATTTTCTAATAAAGACTTTTAAAACAAAAAAAATCATCATCATTGACCTCTACGTCTATAGTAGACGATTATTGAGTGTTGTGGGTCTGTGCAATCTGATGCTTATATTCTATTAGTATTTCAGTATTTTTCCTTTCTACAAATATTTTCTTCCACAGGGTTTTACCAATAACGTCTTATAGTAAACAGGATGTTTGTAGCCTATACTAGGGTATACAAATAACAATACGCTCAGATAAATTACACTTGTGTTTACTCCGACTAAGTCGAAGTTTTGACACGATTTTAGATATTGGACACGTTTTGAATATAAATGCTTGCTGTTTACGTAAATGGTTTTAAACTCTGACATTTTATAGATGTATAGGTATCTGCGTTTGTGTACCGTTGTATTTTATTTTTATTAAGTACATATAATGTCATATTAGTTGAAGTTATACAATAATTTTACTGATTTGAGATAAATGTTCCGAATTTCACATGATTTTTTCAAGTGGGCTTCAAGAACCAAATACTAGAGTTGACGAAAGGAAACGACTTAAAGACATAAACCTTTTATTATTTCACACAGATTTGTGATTAGTATTACCAATACTCCTTTTACATCGTCCAGAGATGCTATTTTAGACACTAAATAAAACTGTTCCCTTCTCATGGTTTAGTGTATTAGACCTTTTGGTTCACTATTCGCTAAAGCTAACGTACAATACTGAACCGATTCTATAGCGACACCAATCTTTTATACCATTTGCCATCACTACTTTTTATCATCTACCTTCACAGTAAATATGATTCTTAATGTTGTACTATATTCCGTAGATATAATTACATGGATTTTAAATGCTGCTGAAAAGTAACGCATTTTCCATGTTTTGCTCCCATTCTCAGTATGTTACTGTGGAATAATGAAAAATAGCCTTTCAAATGAGATACGGCAAAGGGTCGGCATTCGCATATAAAATGAGCACATTCTCTCTTTGCACATAGTTCCTGTGAAAACTGCAAGGATGTGCGTGTTGATAATGAAAACTGTTAACTTATTATTTTGAAGATATCGCTCTTTAGCTATAAGGCCGCCTACCTGCACTTGTTTTTTTGTTCTAGTCTTTTTTCTTCTCTCTATGTCTGTGTGCTATAAAGTGTTTTCTATTCTATTCTATTCTATCCTATATTTGCCCAAGAACGATGATGATATCCAGATCCAGGTTTACCTTTCTTACATCAACTGTCAGAGATTTCATTTTGAATACAAAACTGTGTATCGATATGAATTGTAATTCTTTCATTGCCTTTGTCATGAAAACTAATGCATTTTCCTTGTTCCAATTCTCAGTATGATGGTTCCTGCCAAAACTGTAAGGTCTTTTTATGTTGTGCGTGACGTGTGTTTGAAAGTGGAAACTGTTGATCTATACTAATATTATAAAGCTGAAGAGTTTGTTTGTTTGACCGCGCCAATCTCAGGAACTACTGGTCCGATTTGAAAAATTGTTTTAGTGTTAGATAGCCCATTTATCGAGGAAGGCTATAGGCTATATATCATCCCGATATTCCCACGGGAGCGAAGCCCTTGGTCGCAGATAGTTTGTTATATTTGCCCAAAGAAACGGTAATGATATTCACGCTTGTAATTTAAATACAAAAGTGGTAATTTAAATACAAAACTGTGCATCGATTTATTATATTTTTTTCAGCCTACGTCCTTTACAGGCACCGATGAAAATTAATGCATTTTCCATGTTTCGCTCCAATCTCGCCAATATACTGGACACCGTGATATGCTAAATGGTTAGATACGCAAAGAGGAAAACACGGATTTAATTTCGTTGCATGATTGTCAGAAATCAGCTTATTTTTTGTGGTATAATACAGATAGAGATACAGTTCCATATCGGGGTATAATAGGAGAGGCATCAGACAAGTTTTTAGTTTGTCTCAAACACCTCCCAAATCGGTCCTAGCTCTCGGAATAGAACCACTTTAAGAGCGAATGTCATTCGTTTGAGACACGTGTCTGTGTGTGTGGAATGTGCGTAGGTATGAAAAGTGAAATACATATACGAATTTGACTTCTGCACCTAATATTTTATACTTACATTAATGTATTTCTTTGTAATATTTTTTTTATGTTTGGGTCGTATCTCTGATACTCGTACACTGCAATGATGAAATATAGAAATGTGATATGCTCGCAAACGTTGGGTTATCGGCATGTGAAAATATGGCCCTTTTAGTGTTTCCTTTGAAAATTGTTTGCTTATTTATATTTAATGTAATAATTTTCACGTTTTAAAGAGGAAGTTCACAACTTAAAATTTTAAGTACCGTATATATTTTAATTTTTAAATACACAACAGTATATTGTGTGGTTGATATCCCTATATAAAAAGACTTAATCTTTCTCGTACGTGGTTCCTGTGAAAACTGTCAGCTTATGATATTATGTACGTTGAAAGGATAATGTCATTCGGCCTTAAAGGGGAAAGTCTATATTGTAAGGTTGGAGTGGTTAGTAAAAGTGCCTTTCGGAACTCCAGAGAAAACCCTAAATTTAACTGTATAAATATGAAAATGATCCTTATTAACCTTGTTTGTAAGAAAGTAAGAAATATGTACTTCACTGTACTGAAGTTTAAAAATGTCAGTTTTTATTTGTAAAATTGAGGAATATTCAAATTACAGTTTCCAAGAATAGCTGAAATAATTCTCTCAGTATAATACTTTCCGCACTAATCCTGAGAATGTTTGAATGATCTTTACTAAAAGGAAAAACAAGTAAACAATCTTTAATCTAAAGAATTATTTTGTACCAAGACAGTGTTATTTTATTTTCTGGAAAAGAAATGCGAACTTATTAGTTGTGATTCAAGTGCCTTGTCTGAAAAATGCGTTAGAAATTAACTAAAACTTCTTCTTCTTCTATTACTTTCCTTTACTAGCCCTTAAGGATGCCTGGAAGAAATCGCTTTACAGCGATAACGCCGCCTATTGTATATTCCTATTTGGTAATTTGTTATTGCATTATTTTATGTACATTTTAGTACATTAAAGAGTTATTCTATTATTTTGTATTATTGATATGCTTATATTTTAGCTTTTAAATAGCATAATCTTCAATATTAACTTTGAATATAAATAATTGTGTATCTCTTGACGGTATCCGTGAAACAATGGTTTAATTAAGTATTATTTGCACACACCTAATGAAGGAATGGAGGCCTTCCATTAAGCTTCTAATTATAATATTTAATCAGGCCGTTTAATTTTAGACACCTCGATCTCATTTAATCCACCATTCCACGTGTTTAAGATTATACATTTAACTATTATACTATTAATATTTATTTGGTTTGGATCTGTTTAATAATTTAAACAAGAATAATTTACAAAGTACGATGACATCTATTTAATTTAAGTAAATAAAGGCACGGGTATTTGTATAACATGTTTATAAAAATATAGCGGTGGGTTATATTAAGCTAAAATAAAAACATGCTTCATGCAATTCAAATTGTTTATTTTTCATTTTGCCTTTTATAAGCACCATATTATAGATCATTTGTAACTTCACATACATATTTTTTAAATTCAATAATTTAATAGTTGAAGAGAATCAAATCAACTTAGTTTTTTCCACTAAAAGCGTTAAATAACGTTTATTTCTTGCTAGACAATTTTTTTCATTTATAACAAAATATATTAAAAGTGTAATTCTACTTCCCAGTTTCATAAGATAGTCGGACGACACAAGTATTCATCAACGACCAAAGAACTTGACGGGTCATGCCATACTCGAAATAGTTTTGGAGGAAGTGAACCAAAGAATCGATGTCAATATATAAGCGGATATGTTATATAATCTTCACTATGATTTTCGGAGAACAACTCTTCTTTATACCCCTATATTTACATGTATGATTATGACAGTAGAAAGTTTTTAACAATACGTTTACTTTATTTTTCATACAAGTCTTTGTGCCAAATTTCACAAAAAAATTGACAAAACTTATTAAACAAATTTTCAAATTTATTTAAAAAAAATGATAATCGTGTCATTCTACTTCCTGGTTTCATTAAATAGTCAGACTGCAAAAGTATTTATCAACAACCAAGAAACTTGACGGGTCATGACAAACTCGAAATAGTTTGGAGGAACCTATCTAATGAATCAATCGAACATCAGAAGTGGGATTCTAAGGAGGCGTCAATACATAAGACGCTATATTATATTACTATCTTCACTATGATTTCCGGAGAAGTTGTTCTTTATATCCCAATATACATTATAAGTTGTTGTGAATCTAGAAAGTTTTTTAACAAGACGTTTATAACTCCTTGTGCTAAATTTCACTCAAATGTGTCAAAACGTGTTAAACAAATTTTCAAATTTATATAAAAAAATGGTGAAAGCGTCATTCTGCTTCCTGGTTTCATAAAATAGTCGGGCTGCAGAAGTATTTATCAACAAGCAAGGAACTTGACGGGTCATGCTATACTCCAAATAGTTTTGGAAGAAACGAGCTAAAGAATCAATCGAACATCAGAAGTGGGATTCTAAGGATTCGTCAATACACAGGGCAATATGTTTTGGTATCTTCGCTACGATTTCGCAGAATTGGTTTTCTATACCCCAATGTTTTTATATATTTAGGAAGGTATAGAATAGATTCGATAGTAACAAAGTCTTTTTAGAAATGGCTTCTAATAATGTATGAACTCGAGGAAGTTATCGAATCAATTCAGCATTACAAAATATAGGTAAGTATTTGATATTATTTATTAATGGATATTTTTTACATTCTATACAATACTTATAAGCATTTACTTTCACGAAATATTTCATGATTAGCAAATACAAAAAGTCTTGTGTTTATGCGATCATATTTGACAAATAAAAAATATTTCTTTTACGAAAAAAAATTATTAAAAACCAATAAAATAAAGATCTTTCCTAGCAATGTTGCTTACAAACATCGTAGCAATACACTTCGTAGGTACTTTGTAGATGCACGAAGCGTAGCATTTCTCGTAGCGTTCGTAGCGAATATTTGAAGTCACTCCACACAATTGCCATAACAAGTAATTGAGTATTGCCTTATGTAAATAAAATGATACAGTATTATAATTTAAAAAGGTCGTTATTTTTGTATAAAAATAAATCGAAATTCGAAACTGCTTATTAACGTTCATTGTTTTCAAATATCTAATACCTCATTTTTAGGACTGCGTAAGAATTTTTTAAAGGTATATTATAAATACTCTGACCGATTTCAGCCATATTGGCCAATCTCAACAGAGACTAGCCAGTTCAGTAGGAGATATAATAGTGTACAAGTGTACTCGCGAACACAGAAGTGTTATACTCTCTATTAATAGCAGTTCCGTTATACATTGTTATAAATAACTATGGTTGCTTAATAATTATAAGAATATTTCAAATTATATATTTAACTTATTTAATAAGAGAAACACAGCGAAATTTAAACTCCGAGTTGAATCTATGAACATCGCGTATTATACCTCTTACAAAGTATTTAATTTGTAAGCACATTAAATCGAACAACTCTACTACCTAATTGTTTTTACAAGGTAGTAGAATTGTGTTCGATTTAATTTAATTACTCCAATACCAAGATTTTGAAAGATACATTAAAATTTGTGAAGTCAACCCGTTTGAAGTTAAAAAATACAAAGAAGCATCTACACTAACGACATAAACTTTGTTTGTTTGTGTGTTTAATTCTAATGAATAGACTCAAAAACCATTGGACCGATTTAAAAAATTCTTTCACCATTCGAAAGCATTTTCCACGAGTAACATATGTAATATTTTATAGGCTATATATATATTAAACATTATGCTAAGAGAGCGAATATACGCGTATCAGCTAGTAGTTAAAAAAGAAAGAAAGAAAGAAAGAAAGAAAGAAACATTTATTAAGACACACACAATTACATGTACACAGGAAAGAACATCAACAACACATTTACAAACAAAAAGATATATATAACACGTAAATTTTATTTATGAGGTTGCGGTGTGTGTCCAAAAGGGATACCACTCAGGATTTTTGTGGCATTAAGCCACAACACTGATTTTCAGTTACATAAAACAAACCTCATAGCTTTATCTATAAACATAAATTCATCATCAAATTAAATTTGTTACAGAGTATTTAATCTGTAAACATAATTAAATAAATCAAACAAGGCGATTTATGTGTTTTTGGAAGCCTGATTTTACGAGCCTATCGCTTGCCCCAGGAATGGACGCTTATGTGAATAGATATAGATTCTAAAGATTAGTATCCAAAGTATTCATCAGAATCACTAATGGACCCTGTATCGCCTCATATCGTTGACGGCTTGCGAGCGAAGCGTTCTGTTTCATTATTTACTACTGATAATGAAACAGAACGCTTTTTTTTAATTAAGAAAAAATAGGAGCCGTTTGTGCCCGGGCAGACCGAGATATTTTCATGTCTCAACTATGGATAAAACCTAGGACCACTCGGATGTACACTAATGCGGTAAGGACTATACCGACGAAGCAGCTCATACAAATTTATATAAAACTAGCTGTGCCCCGCGTTTTCACACACGTATATCTATTTTCCCCGTGACGTGGAATTTGATCAAAATCCTTTCTTAGCGGATACCTACATCAGCCTGATCCGTCCAGCGGTTTGGGCTGTGCGTTGATAAATCATGTCAGTCAGTTTGAGATTTTTATACATATATAGATTCAATTCGCTCAAATTGTTATTTATTACAATAGGTAACGATCTTAAATCGCGAATAAGCCTCTACAAAGCATTTAATCAGTAAACACCCGCATTAAATAAGACAATACGGTCTAATTGTTTTTGGAATCCTGATTTTTACGAGCCTATCGATGGCCCAGGATTGGAAGCTTAAGTGAATTGAAACAGTTTCTAAAGATTAGTCTCCGTGTTTTCGTACTTTTACAAGGCAATATTAGACTATAAAGCCCTAATGACGTTTTTTGTAAGAAATGATTGAGATATACTGATGATAAAGCTCTGTTGTAATAATTGAGGATGTTTTAACAACTTGATTAGGTTTAGATTAGGTAAAATTTATTTAATCAAATTTATATTCATAAATTTTAGAATTTAAATACTATTAATATATAATATTTTTTGGAATAGAGATGATTGCAAGTTGAAAAATATATCTATAGTTTTATTTTTTTCATAACTGACTCTCCAAACGTAATTGTCAGTTTAGCAGTCACTGAAAATCAGCGCTGCAAAAGCCCCAGGGCATTGCAACATATGCTGAGTGACCTAGTTTGGGCCCGTGACACCACCGTAAAGCACCAATTTTAGGTTTAAGTCTTAGTATTAATAATTATTCTGTAAGGTACGATGTGTTTATGGAACAAATAAACTTGTTTCTTTATCTCTTCCTTTCTTCAAAAATACAAAATGAAAAACAATACAATGGTTATCCGGGCTTGGAAAGCTTCTTAGAGACAGTTGGATGCAAAACAAAGGAATGAATGTTTAGTACCTACTTACAAGAGATGATGGCCTATTTCATTGTATTGGAGGGAGTTAACTTTAATGAAATGTAAATAAATCCCTGTGTTTTAGTTGAGGTTTAGAGTTGTCACTTCAAATTTGAGCATAAATTAGTAACTAATTTACTGAATGTTTATCTATGCAATCTTGAAAAATTAGGGATATAAAGGAAGCGTAGTAGAAACTGAGGGTAAGATTTTAGTATAAAAAATATTTTTTAATAATATAGCATTATTGTATTCATCATAATAATTAATTCCCGTTAATTCATTCATATTCATATAAATAAATGAAAATAGAGATTGCTATTAAATTGTTCTAATCACCACCATTCACCCTAAAAAACCCGCTAATCACTAGCCAGGTCTGCAGTTCCATTTCAGGGATATAATAGGAGAGGCATCATACAAGTTTTCAGCTTGCCTCAAACACCTACCAAAATGGTCCCAGCTCTCGAACGATGAATAATAGAAGTGTCGATTTAATTAATTATATTTAACTAGCTTTCCGCCCGGGGCTTCACACGCGTAGACTAGTATCTTATCTTTCAAGTTGAATCAACGTGCACACGGTGCGAAAATTTGATTAAATTGCGGACAAACACTGTGAAACGTAATTTTTATATATTAAGATTTTATTTTGATTAATTAGATCTGACTAAAGCGTATCTACAAATAAGAGTAGGCATAAAGAATATTAGATTACATACCATAAATGTATACAACAAAGTATGATAACAATGTCTAAGGAAAAGAAAATCAAAGCATTTTATTTCAATTGAATGTAGCGAGGATATAAATCAGTTCTTGGCCTCAGGCGGCCGACACCCACGCCACGTCTCTTTTTAATATACTAGCTGTCGCGCGCGGCTTCGCTCCCTTAGGATAATGTTATTTAGGCCACAGATAATATAATACTATACTAGTATATGTCCATCAAGGATAATGCAGGATTCTAATGGTAAGTTCGCGGAAGAATGCTACGGCGTGTCCGTGAGCCCCCCACAAGGTGTGTGAAGGAACATCGAGGGGTTTTAGTCGGTGCAAGTCATAACCCGGTCGTTTCAACATACGGCCGGGTATGCGAAGGCAAAAAAAAAGGATTGTAATGGTAAAAGAATTTTTAAAATCAGTCCACAAACGAGCAAAAAATCTATTCTTTCCTCTTTATAACATTAGTGTAGATTATGTAGATCATTTAAAGATAATGTTTTCAGAACCCTTGGATCCATTTTTTTCTAATGACTACAAAGTATAAAACAAAGTCGCTTTCTTTGTCCCTATGTCCATTTGTATGCTTAAATCTTTAAAACTACGCAACGGATTTTGATGCGGTTTGTTTTAATAGATAGAGTGATTTAAGAGGAAGGTTTATAAGTATGATAACATCCATTCAATAATGTAGAAATACTGATATTTTTGAGGTTTCTAATGTGATGTCGTTAATTAAAATTTTATTCGCTTACATTGCAAACACAGGCTCAACCCTACGATATTTATCAAAATAATGTACTAATTTTTATATACAACGTTCACAGTTTTCCTGTAGTGTATTCAGTATCAGCATTGTACCCATGCGAAGCCGGGGCGGATCGCTAGTATCCTTATATGACCCAATTATGAAAGAAAATAAAACGAAGGCTGAAATGTCTCCAATTTATGGTAATTGGTTTGCATTCCTTAATAAATGAGAAATTGTGATGTGTATCATGATAGTGACTTCTGTTGCGTATCAATTAACATTATCAGGTAGGTCAGGAGGGTAGTAAAACTAAATGTGTCTTTTATTCTATTAGAATAAAAGTTGTGTGTAGAAAAATTGCTTTATGATTATAACTTAGCGAGGTTGTGGGCAGAAGTTACTTACAACTTCTGCCCACAACTTCGCTAAGTTATATACTTACCTGTATTTTTTATGGTAGAGCGGGCAAGCGGAGCATGTGATTCACTTGACGTTAAGTGACCGACCGCAGCCCATGAGCATCAAAAAGTCAAAGGCACATGAAATTCTTTCAATCCCTAAATTATCATTTGTAGTTATGGATAACATAATTTTTAATTATTAATCTAACAGGCAATGATTAAAGATTATTATAAGCATCAAACCACGCCCAACGATTTAACCTGCGTAACTTTTGATCCCGTAGAATCTCCGGGATTAAAACTAACCCAACTGTTATTCTGAACTCTCACTATATGTTAGCACATATACCAAGTTTCATCATAATCGGTTCAGTAGTTTTTGCGTAAAAGAGTAACAAACATAGATACATACATCCTCACAAACTAATATGTGTAAAATGATACAGTTATATGTTGATTTACGTATAATATTATTTCAGAATTTAACTGTACATAATGAACGAAGCATTCGTTTGTTTCGAACATTATGTACAGTTACTTCTTCTCTGAATTACCCCTCCCCCTCTTTAAATACTAAATAATAACTTCTCAAAAAACGGGAAAGTGAAAAGAAATATCTAGTGAACCCGAGCTAATAAAGGTAGAAACAAAGTTTAATAAAGGTTTTTGCTGATAAAACAGGTGTGAGAATTACGTCCAGTCTACGCAACTAAGACTTCCCGGCTTATTGAATTTTCCAATAAAAGAGATTGCAGTTTCATAGGAAACGGGAACTTCGCAGCAAATTGTTGTGTAAAACTTTATATTTTTATTACATTCCATTTAGAAGCAAGAACATTCTATGGATGATTTTGATGTTGAAATTTATTTAAAGGGCAACCTTCTGGATTGAGTATTGTTGTAGGCGTAAATCTTATACTTTCAAATCATTTATATTGTATAACAAACTAATACTTATAATGTAACGTAAAATTGTTAAAGTTAAAGCTTTATTTTATTTATTTATTACCATAGATAGTTAAAAAGTTTATGTAATCTGTGTTTTTTAACTAATGTAATTTAAAAAAATAAAACTATATTTTATATTTCTATACCATTTTAAATAATAATTTAATTACTTTATTTTCAACATTGTTTTTCGTCAGTTCATTAAAACTTAAAGGCAACTATTTCGATAGACTATAGACTGTAAAAATGTTCTTATTAAACCGTGGCCCGCTTGCTTTATTAAAACTGTTCGCCGAAGTTACGAGTGTAATTAAAACTGAAATTGAAATTTAAAATAAGACATTGATCCTGAAAATTGGGAATTTTTCTTCGTATTCTAGAATCATTTTGAAAATAATTGAAAGTAAAGAAGTATATACCATACCCGACATCGGGATGGTTGATGGTCTACTTGCATCACCCGTAACTTCCTTCCACGTACGGTAAAGCTCTGGAATGGAATAATATCTGCAATATTTCCGAACAATTTCGAAATTGGAGCCTTCATAGTTCGGCAAAGCACCAGCGACGCTCCTGGTGTTTCAGGTGTTTCAGTGCGGCGGTGATCGCTTAACATCGGGTCAGATGCATTTACTTAAAAATAGTTTTTATAGAATTTGTCAGATATTACGGTTATCATATAGGAGTAAAAATATAGACGTGAATGAAATTGGAATTAACATTATTTTAATAAAAAAAACACATATTATCTATTTTGTGTTTTGTCACTTTTTATTTTGGCAATAAAAATTGATAATTTATT
Source organism: Phoebis sennae (assembly GCA_001586405.1). Taxonomy (NCBI): domain Eukaryota; kingdom Metazoa; phylum Arthropoda; class Insecta; order Lepidoptera; family Pieridae; genus Phoebis; species Phoebis sennae. The sequence continues at coordinate 799,685 of LQNK01000237.1, forward strand.
ACTAGCAACTGTTTTCTTCAATTCATGAAAATTTGTTGGTAACACTATTTCAATAGACTATAGACTGTAAAAATGTTTTTATTAAACCGCGGCCATATTGCAATGTGCTTTATTAAAACTGTTCTCCGAAGTTACGAGTGTAATTAAAACTGAAATTTAAAGTTTTAAAGTGGAAATTAATCCTGAAAATAGTTTTTTTTTCTAGAATCAGTTTGATTTTGAATTTGGAAGCTCATTAATTTGTTAATCTCCGAATTTTAACCTGTTAAAAAACCCCAACAGTGAAATGCCCGACATACGATCTTTTATAATTTTACTAGAACACAAAGAATATTGTGAAAACATTTAAACATAATATGCAGTAAATTAAGTATCTAATTAAATAATTTGCTTTGCCTTATAATTGCAAGAAGATAAAAAAGGATGTCTAGAAGAGGAGGGCTTCACAAAAGTGGAGACAAAGAAGAAGCCCTCCTCCAACTTAGTAAGTTTAGTAGATTTAGTTTTGATTTATTATATTATGTATGTAAGTCTCTAACATATTTTTATATGGGCCCGTACAATTAATTGTCTCTAACCCGAAAGAAATAAATATAATCTGTAGCGAACGCATACAAACCGTGTTCCAATTTCAAAACGGTTTCAACATTCGAATTAATATTTCGAACTAATTAGTGTCACCAGTCATCAGCCAATATGCGGAGAGTCAATATTTACGGAACCTTTAACGCTTTGAAGTAGACCAACGTAAATAGACTGCAAGTGCAAGCGAGAAGACATATCGCCGTCTCTTTCTCGTTTGATTTGATAATAGTTCAATTAACCGAACGTATTACTATTGATATTTTGTAGTTTGAATATGGAACGATTATTATAGTAGAGAAAGGACACGAAAACAATGAGAATAGATTCGTGATTACGTTACGTTAGTCATTCAGCTCTTCTATATTACTATAGGTTTACTCAATTTTTAGTCTATGTAACGTAAAAAGACTGTTACAAATTGGACCAGTAGTTTCTGAGACTAGTTCAAACAAACTCTTTAGCTTTATATTATTACTCACACTTCGCTTCGTCGATAAATACTTCGAACTTATAAATTTAAACATGAATTTTCTTCCATCGTACAAACATTAGCAAATGTTTTTCTTTCCAAAAGAGAATCCTTACAAAGGTTAATGTGGACTGATTCCAGATAGGCAAAAAGGTCACTGTTTGTAGAGAGGGATCCCTTGTATCAACAATGTTCTTTGTTCCCCTGATGTACGAGGTTTTAGGATACCTCTGTCTTTTTATTGAATTGATTTCTTGAGGATACAAGAACCGACCCAGATTTAGTAGATAAAAAAAAAAATTGTTAAGTTTACATATGTTTAGTATTTACATTATAAAATAGTTTAGGTCTCTCGCTATATTAAGCTAAAACTTCATCAAAATCCGTTCAGCGGTCATCTAAAGTTCATCCAAAGTTTTACATATTTTATAATATTGAGGTTATGAAAACGAAATTACTTATTGCTATAGAGCCATCGCTTCCAGGCAACCGAAATAGGACAATTTAAGTGAAATAAAATTAATAGCAGGTGATGTAAGTGAAAAAATTCGCACAACTTTGTTATGTCACTTTCAGAAAAATAAGTCATATTGTTTGTGTATTTGCCTACGTTTTAAAAAATAACAAAATACCCAATTTTAAATACTAGATACATATTTATAAATCCAAATCCAAATCTAAATATTTTTACATAGAATTATTAATGAGAAAAGGTGTTTGCGCTGAATATTTATGTTACGGTTTGTGGTGATATTTTATGAAGATTGAAAAACTCTGTTCAATTTTAATAAATCTAAGCAGAATGACTCTATTTGTGAGATAAAATCGCTTTTATATCGAAACCGAAATACAGAGAAGAATACTTACAATACTATTGAATTCAATTTGAAAATGAAAAAGTAGGTTTTTTTAATTTCCTTTACTGAGATGTTTTAGAATTTGGGAAATTTATGTAACATTTTTTATGTTATATCGTTTATTCATTTGTGTATTAGTTGTTACTCTTAAATATTAACCTCTTTTTATAAAACTCAGACAGTCATATTATCTGCATTTAAATCTTTATTTATATTCTTACTTTGCAAGTTTTTATTTTGTGCAGCACTACTATATACGTGTACTAACGATCATCTCATTGGCATATAAATGTTAGAAAAATAATTAAGTTCGAATTTTCTACGGGAGTCACAGTAGAATGTTTTCTGTGCATATAAAATATCTAAACACAAACTTCATATTAACGATGAAAAACGAGACCGTATTATCTATGAAATAAATCAACCCCTCCCCCTCATTTGTTGATTTGCAAATATAACCTATATCAACTTCACACACATTTACACACACTTACAAGTCCAGAAACATGTCACATATCAAAATCCGTCCAGCCATTTAGACCGTAGGGCGACGTAAGTACACGGACAGAAAAACGTTATACTCTCCATCTGTCGCAGTCAGATAAAAATACAGTTTTACATAAACAAAAGATTCGAGAATTTGTTTTACACACAAATATCTTTATTTGGATATAAGTTACGACGCGGAACCAATCTTCTAGCTATAAAACAAGAGTAAAGCGATTTGACAAAGCCAAAGGAATGAAATATATCACGAAACATTGCTTTTAAATAACGCACGGTTGGTCAGATTTAATTTTTGTTCATTTGCTCTTTTACAGCTGACAAAATAGAAAGTAGATAATTTAATACTGTAAAAAAACAGCCTTATCATTAAATGTTATTTTTCCAGGCAGTTCACTGGGATAGCCATTTCATCGTGATAACATACGTTAATATCGTTATGAATGTACCTCAAAATAGAAATATAAAATAAATACAATAATATAGATACACATACTATACAAAACAACAAATTATCTAAAAATTCCAACATCTATTATTTGTATGCATTTAATTTTGTCTATCAGTTATCTAGTTTCCTTAGTACAAGCATTGCTTTGTTTGGGACTAGGTAGCGTTGTGTTAAATGTCCGAGAATTTTTATTTATTTAAATTTTGTAAAAGATATTTAAAAAAAACAAAATTATTTCTAAACTTGTGCGCCTTTCAAATATCAGGTCTTATAGTAATCTATGGTATAAAAATATATTAGAGTTACGACCTTATTTATCTGCGTCATTTCTTTTGGCGGGAATTTTATGTCCTACACGATTACTCCATTATGGAGTTAGACAGGTCTTAAACATCGTTTGTTCCAATTTTAGTACCAACGTGGATAACGTGCGTTTTATATATTTCATCGGTATCAAGAAGACTTACGTAGGTATGTGATATTCTGTAAAAGATTTTAATTTTTTTATAAGAAAAGGTATACCAACAGCACACAAATTATTCACAATGATATACATTATACAAAAAAGTAACATACAGATTTGTGAACCAATTATATAGGTAGACACAACATTTGCAAACATGTTATAAAATTTGTCAAAAGATATGGATATAATGAAATGATATAATAGTTTAATGATGTTTTTATTTCATTGTTATTTTAAATGATTCTATTGTTCTTTCAATTGTGGTCGTAATTATTGATATAGTATCTTGTTAAACTTTCTAAGGTCCCGCGAGAAAAGCATTGCCTAATGCAGGAATCATTTCTGTGTTTTCAGAAATAGTAACTCTGTGTTTATCATGGTGAGAGGGGGCGTTGGAGGCCTGTTTCCCATCCTGTGGGATTCTATGCTCCTTCTTCTATCCGAATATAGGGGAAGGAGGAAACCCTTTCCTCTCCTATTAATATCTTTTTTCTCCCTAGTTGGTCGTTCTGATAATATCTGTCCTAATTATCCTTAAAGCTGAAAACCCATTATTTGGTAGTTACAAAAATTGTTACCTACGCTAAACAAAATACACCGCTTTATAAATATGGATGATATATTTATACAAACAAACAATAGCTCCAACGCAATCACCAAAGCACGCCCAATTAATCTTTAAAAAGTAATTCAATAGCAATACATATAAAGGGCCGTTTAATATCCAACATGATGGGCGAGGGAAGCAATAAAATAAAATTGGGTGCGGCTATCATTGTCTAAATCAGAAATCAATAAAGGGTGGTATTGCATATTAAGAAACTATGACTCTTATAATGGGTCATATAATAGTGATGCCGGTTGAATCTATACTAATTATATAGCGGATATTTTGTTATGTCACTTATCTTCAAACTACTAGATAGCAGGTTTATGAAGAGGTCTATTAGCTATCTAGTAATATGCAGCATGGTGATTAAAACCGCACAGCTAGTAATAGAATTGTTATGCTGAAAAGTTTGTGTAAGCTTTTCTCAAACTACATAGATTGTAAATTTATTTATGGTTATAATAAGCAGGTTCATGAGGAAGACCCAAAGCTATCAGCACTACTTCTATTCAGGAAAATCCATAGAGCACGCCTAGCCAAAACTATTACTACTTGTATATTTTTCAGTAGCTATTAATTTATGACATAATTATTAAGCACGCTAGTCTTTATAAGTAAAATACAAATTCTTTATAAGTAAATACTTTATAAGTAATTTCAAAACTACTTCTCGAAATTATATGATAAGGTCTGTATTCCGATTTACTGATCAATCTTTCGCTCTTAAATTCCTTTATGGATATAGAAAAAGACAAAGTTATTACCCGGAAATCTGATGTTTTGAAATTTCAGAAAGTTGTGTTTTGTTTGTCGTCAGTAGAATTATTTATTATGCCATAAAATTCACCATTAACAAGTAATAAATGACTCATGAAACTTAATAACAATGCCAAAATTTATGTTTGAATTGATATTGTTTCATTGCTCAAATTTAACCATTCATGTATTATTTATATAGTATTCGAGTATTTTAATCCTTAGTTCTTTACTAATATTTAAATGCGAAAGCTATTCACCAGTCATAACTTCAGTTCCTTGTGAGGTTATAATAGGAGAGGTATACAAGTTTTCAACTTGCCTCAAATACCTACCTAAAAATTAATGCCAACTCTCAGAATATACTGTGACATAACAAATCTGTTATTTCCAAAACTAGGTAACCTAGCTCTATCATTGTTAACACAATTTATTATTCTCATAAGCTAAAGAAGTAGCTGTATACTTTTACTTATAAACGTACATTCAATAAACGTAACAAATGTGTTTGTTTACATCACAAAGAATCGCAAAGAATTCAAAATGTCGGCATTTGAACCTACATCACACCCTTTTTAACCCATCTTTATTAATGAAAGCGTTTTTAAACCCGATCCCAAAGTATTACGGAATTCTCATTTTGACGCGCACATTTTTGATATATTTAAGATCTTTACTTACGTCGTTCGTTTGATATATGGAGGGTCTGCGCCCGTTACGTTTCTTTTTTCTTCCGATACTCCCTTGATCCTTTTTGCTACATTTTCGTATCCATTTTTCAAGGAACTACCGTTGAAAATTTACCAAATACCAAATACAGTACCAAGATGCCGTGATAAAAAAAAACTTTGAAGGCAAAGCAATCAAATAAAATCCTAATAAAAATCCTACTAATATTATGAATATGAAACTTTGGATGGTTGTGTATCAACCACACAGTAACAAGTAACAGCTGAATGGATTTTGACGCAATTTTGTACATAGGTGACAGATTAGCTGGATTAGGTTATAGGATACTTTTGATGTATAGACCCCGAAATTAACGCGAGCGAAGCCGCGTCGTAGCAACTATTCCAGTATAGTTTGATTATACTCCGAAAGCAACTAGTCAAGTATAACCAACATTTAGGCTATTGCTAGCTAGCTTGATTAGGTGACAGGATACTTTTTACCCGAATACCCCGAATTTAAAGCGAGCTAAGTATTATATACTATATCCACTTATTTATATGCGTGTAAACTCTGTTTTGCCTTTGAAAACAAAAAATTTATTAATTATCCGATGCGAACATGCGAATACACCAAATTAATCAAACGGTCAGTATTACGATTCTATATTAATAAAATTATAACAGAATTCTACTCGTGTATAAATAATATATTTACGCTCAATTAAGCAAGCTATCCACAAATGAATATTTGGTTGAACCGAAATTTCTCATTATCTTTTAGGATGTGTTTATAATATAAAAGTTAGCTTTTGTTAATAAAAACATTCTTATTTCACCGATCGATGATTTTATGGATGATTAATAATAACTTTGCAATGTATCGTCAAAAGTTGAGGAAACATTTTCACCCAATTTTGCTGAAATTTCTTGCATGGATTGTAACTTGTAAGAAGTCAGACAAGGCGCTGCGATGGAGACAATTATTTAAAAGATAGATATTTTATCCAGGAAACCCGTTTTAAAAATTTAGCCTGTATATTTGAATGGGCTTGTCAAATGTTTGTTTACAATTAAGTGCGTAGCAACATGGCCGGCGTTTTCACTCGTTCAGAAATTGGTAAATTGAATTAATTTGCATTTTTTCGGGTATTGAGGGTTAATGTATTATAATTTTTTTTGGTATGATACTCGTTAGGATTGAATTTTTTCTTTGGTAAAAAATGTTATTACGAAAACCAAAACAATATGAATCATAGGCATTTCATGACAAGGTGTAGATTAAGATAAATGAGAGCAAAAAATTGCCAATATTGGTCCAGAAGGCATATAAAGAAATACTACAAATTGATCGTATTTCAGCCTAAACAAACGGTGTCATTAAATTCACATTAAGCCATCGAAATTGTTTTGATATCGGTTACATGAAAAGGTTTTATATACACGTGTTCTTAAGCCGAACTACGCAGTTGCTATGGGGGTATGACAAGGATATCTTTTGTGTCAATATAGTTATGGATATAGATTAAAGATGTACGTAAGAAAATCTATTGTTAAAGATACGTATAGTTTTTATTTATATTACTTTCGTGTGGAATGTATTTGTCCAGATTTTGTAATTTCAATTTGTCAAGAATCTTTCAATCTGTGTGTAATGTATAATAATGCATTTTCAATAAAAAATATAAGGTCCCATATAAAACTTCGTGCGCGAGTCTAATACGCACCTGGCCGGTTTTTTATGACTTTAGAAGAATAAAATTCGTTAGCTATTTTTTTAACAAAAAAAATACAATATAATATAGTGTGTCTAAATTTCTCTCTGTTTTATTTTTGAAGGCATAATTATTAGTTAACATGTAAGTACTAATGACAACTCTTTCAAATCAAATATTAGAATTATTCAGCTATATTAATAAGCTATATATATTAAATTTCATTAAAATACGCCCAGCGATTTTACGTGATGCACATACACACAGCAGCCAAGAGCCAGACGAGCAAAACAAAGTGAAAACTATTCCTAACTCTTTTAAAAAGTCATTAGGTATGCAACAGACGTTTCAAGGGTCAATAAGCATTTCTTCCTAATTACTTCAATAATTTTTATATCACTTCCGAATCCCTTTTTGCCTCAGTTGGTATGAAATATACCAATTTGTTTCCTTGTAACGTTGAATGACGTCTTTTTATCCGCATTTCATTCACGGATCTGAAAATAAACGTTCAATTCAATAATATATTGAAATCTTCAATTGGGTATGAGAGTGGATGTATGCCACTTTGAAGGATCTCTAACACCCTGTATAAAAGGAATACCTTATATTTTATTTGATGAAAATAATTTTTCTATGTATGTAGCGTACAATGTAAATAATAAATAACAAATAACAAATATTCAGAGACATTTAACACTACACCACCTAGTCCCGAACTAAGCAAAATTTATACTATGGAAACTAGATTACTAATAGGTAAATTCACACACAGTAGATAATTACAATGCCCATCACATAATAATTTTCTTCCCGTGGGGCTCGAACCTATACCCGCCGGCGCTAAAGAAAATTGCCATATCCACTACGCCAATTGGGTCAATCGAATGAAAGGTAATAAGTTTATTGATTTTATTATCACTTATAAACAACTAGCTTCAGTCCGCGGCTTCACTCGCGAATTTTTTGATCTATATACCAATAAAATGTATCCTATTACATAATCTAGCCAATAGCCTATCAGTGTTCGAACCCTCATCATAATTATTATATAATTAATATAATTATTTAATTAATGAATTAAAGATGATACTAAACTTTGCAACCTCATTTTCAACATTAGTTGCAAAGTGGAGACAGACAAACAAAAGACAAACACGGTTAAATGTACAGGGTGTTCCTCATTGTGGCTTTATTAGGCCCTTGGGAAATTAATAGAAACTAAGTTAGTATAAAAAATACGGTATTACGAGACTGGAAATCATTTATGATATTATTTTGTGCTGTATATGCAGAGAAGTGTCTTGATTTTTCTTTTATGTCTGGGTCTTATATCTATTGAAAATGATACATCATTTTTAACTGACTTACAAAAAAAGGAGGAGGTTCTCACTTCGACCGTATGTTTTATGTACATTACAGCATGACTCCGCTATTTATGGACCGATTTGGAAAATTCTTTTTGCATTCGAAAGAGTAGAGTGTGGGTGAGTGTGAGTTTGTATTTAAAATAAAAAAAAAATGAAATGAAATGAAAAACCTTATCGCGTTAGAGGGATCTCTTCCAAGTCTTTTTGCAACAGTAGGCAAGCGAAACATAAATATGTTATTATTAAATTTATGTTGTATAAATTTGTTAGTGGAGAGATAGTAGCAGAGGCAAATATATGTATAATAATAACACTACTGTTACACATACGTATACAAATATTAATTGTTAATTTATCTTTGATAATTCCTTTATTACTTCGTATAACGGGAACTAGAGAATCCGTTAGACGTCGCATATTGTTCTTATAAAATTGTTAAAACATTAATTCCAGTGAAATGCTATATTTAGTGAGTCGGTGAAGCTACTTGGTATTTATTCTGGCTCACAGCAGCACAGTATGGCGTCACATTAATGTGGAATAGGGCTACCACATAATACTTTCTTGTGTTTGTTTTAACGCGAGTATTTGAGATACAAATGAAATACTTTTTAAGCGTGATTTACAATGTTGATGCGTTTCGTTTTATATTATTATTGATATTTAAATCAATAAAGATAATAAATGTGAATGTTTGGATGTTCGGCAATGGATGTTGGCTCTTCGCAACTACTGCACGGATGAAATTTCGTATACAAATAGGCTATTAGTTCGATTAGATGTTCGCTTTGATGGTACGATACTTTTTATATCCAAAATAAAAAATAAAATCATTGAGCTAAAAGTAATATTAAATTCAGGGTCTATAGATCACATTAAACTGAATTTTACACGAGCGAAGCTGCGGGCTGAAGCTAGTACAAAAATATTTGAAAACGTTATGTGGTTATCATTTGTAGGTATAATGTAATCAAATATGTAGCAGATGAAGACTTAACAAGACAAAGTTGATTCCGTAAAAAAAATGTATTCTTAACCATTTATTTTTTAATCTCTGAATGTTTATTGATGAATGATGAATGATCTCTCAATGTTTATTACAGTTTTTTAATAATTTGTTCCCCTAAACTGCTCTTCAAAAAACAAAATATTACAAAATCGACAACCCTACAATCACTATAGTCAAAATCACCCATCGCTTGTCCGGTATCCCTGTGGTATTTTTAGAAGCAGCCTTGATTCATTCTACTTATTATTCGCGACACTTTCGCTATTGTCTCTAAAAGGGTTACCGCACGTGAGTTTTTTATAGAAAACCCCTTATGATATTTTGGAGGTGTTGTACAGTATGGGTGTGGAATATCTGATAGGTTTTTGATAATGCCAACAACGGATTATGATATGTAATACGTATTATGAAAGGCGAAAGCCAATGTTTTATGCGAATCATGGTTAATTAATATAAGGTAATAGGGGTTTTCCAGAGTCAATACAAAACGATCATTTCATAAATTCAAATTTAAAGAAAGAAAGAAAGAAAGAAAAGAAAGAAAAACATTTAATCGAACACGATACACAAAACATGACAAATAGCAATTTTGACAAAAAAATAATAATAACATAAAAAAAAATGAGATATGACAAGGTGTGTACCGTGTACCG
>LQNK01000237.1:810413-858347 GCA_001586405.1 Phoebis sennae
ACTTACATACCAAGAGTGATCACATCTAACTATATAAAATATTAGAAATAGTATTTTAAGAAAATAAATAAAGCCTGTAACGAAATAGCCGATATTACAAAAAATATTAATTCACTAACAAAAATATTCTTAATATTTCAAAGTCTGATTTGATTCTTATTTTCGTAATAAATAAAAATAAAAAATCCTCCGTGTATTGAATATTTAATAACCTGAAAGTGTTACTTAGTATAATATTTCACAAAATAATGGATAATGTGGGCAAATTAATATTAAATTACCTACAGTTGTTAGGAATTTAAATTGTACAAGCTGATCCGTAATTAAAATTATTGAAACTGAAATTCAACACAATTTCATTTAATGATATTATGTAAATACCAGTTTTCTAGATAAGCATATACCAATTTTCACCTTCTTAGCTTCGGAGTTTTAAACGAGGTTAAAATACTATTAATATTAATACCTACTACTTGATAATGTATTTTCTTCTACTTATTACATATTTATCCTTGTTACATATTATATATATATTTATATATTTATCCTTATTACATATTTATACTACATATTTATCCTTGTGTAACCAAAGCCTTTGGGCTATATTTTCAAAAACGACTGTAAAAAAAGACCAGTTTACTGATTTCCTAATTATATTTATTTTATAAATATATTATTAAAATTTTCTAAAGATAAAAATACGAAGGAATACTCAAACATTTAAACAAAAGAAACGAATGACACGAACATCTAACATGTATAATTAAAATATTTACTGTGTATCAATGGTTTAAAAAGATCATCGAAAACAACGTCCGCTAAAATATACCTTAGTAAGCTTTCACTTGAAGGCTTTTAAATCTCATTATCACGATACACTTCTTGAATACGTAATGGAAAATTGAAATTGTTTTTAAGCACCGCTGTATTCGAAATGATTATTCTAGCTTCAACTATTATGTTGTTATTCGTGGTAGTTCTCTTACACTATTAAAGATATTAAAATTTTATGAACCTTAAATAGATTTATACTAATAATATCAAGCTGAAATTTTGTTTGTCTGAACGCACTAGTATCAGGGACTAATGCTCCAATGTGAAAAGAAATATGACCATTAATTGAGGGAGGTTAAATAATATATACCACTATGTTACGGGAGGGTCCAAGCATCGAACGACATATAAAAATAAGTAAATAAATAAAAAACAAAATTATATTTGAATTTAAACAAATATACATATAAAAATCATGTTAGGTTGGTATGTATGTTTGCGTATTTAATTCATCTAATTCAGTTATATCTTAACACACTAACGGTCGGGCGCTCAAACGTTAATCAAATCTAAGGCGAGTATAAACTTCATTAAGTTCTACGTTGTTATCGCTTTCATGTAGTTTTAAGAGGGGAAAGGGAATGGAAGTGAATGAGGACGGAGAAAGAAATATTAGTGAGGAAGCGAAATATTCGTCTCTTCCCGAAAAAATTGTAAACAAAGGCAGTCTAAAGATTTTTATTAATTATTTCTTATGATTCCAGCAAATCTCTACGACACTTTTCATGTTACGAGGGTTTAATTGGTTAAAATCAACTTACATTACAAATGCATCTTTCAATGAACTTTTTGATATATTTAGATTAAATATCTCAAGTTATTCTTGTTATAAACTTTATAGAAACGTACATATATATATATGTACATAGAGCAGCACATAGAACAGATATAAATAGAGCAAATCCTTAATCTTTCAATGGTTTTAAAAGCCCTCAACATTTAATCTAATAAAAAACCCTTCGCAAACATTCAAAGTATTCATTTACCGTGGATTACTGTTTATTAAAGAACAAAAAACTGAAGCATTGCAATCTGTATAAGGATATAAGGCGGTTACCGCCGTTTGAAGCTTCGTAAATCTTGGAAGGTCGGATCTTTTGAATCTTATTACAGGTTACGTTCACCTATATTTACCTACATCGAGCTACTTTAAGCATCTGAGTCCCTAAATTTATTAGTTCCATGATGTATCTAATACCCATTGTAATATTTAAATTAGGCGTGAAAAAAATCACTTAAAACATAAAATTGTACAGTGTGATTATTAAAATCATACAATGTAAAAATTACTAGATATAATAAAATAAATAAATAAATATTCCTGGACAATAAACACAACGCCATCTAGTCCCAAAATAAGCAAAGCTTGTGCTATGGAAACTAGATAAGTGATAGACATACTTAAACATTTTTTTTGTAAATACATACATACTATAGATAAATGAACACCCAGACAGTAGAAAATTACAATGTTCATCACATCATAATTTTCTGCTCGTGGGGATCGAACCCACACCCTCTGGCGCAATAGATCATTGCGGAACCACTGCACATCGGGTCAGTTATATTAAAATTATTTAGTAGTGATATAATAAGAATTTTAGTGTTTTCTAGAAACTCTATAAGTCGATTGTTCCCGCTCCTTTGAGCAGTTCATAAATCTTAGAAGGTCGGATCTTTCGGATATCATCAAAGGTAAGTAGCTTATAGAGCGTTGACCTATGTTTAGTGGACGTCTCGTTACTTTGACTGTTACATACTAACATGTTACAAGTAACTTTTTAATAATAATACTTTTAGATGCGTTAAGACCAGTAAACAACATCGTTATTGAACATTATATCCATAGCAATGTAAATTTGGACCATTTAATCCATTAAAATGTTTAGATCAACAATTATTTCATACAAATTTAATAAAAATACATGCCATTCACTTTGATTTCTAGTTGAAGAAATGGCCATTCTTGGGTGTGTAACGTCGTTTGAAAATATAGATGATAGAACATAGCAATTATATTTTTGGTTGAAAAGAAGATAGTGCATCCTTATGACTGCCAAATAAGCGCTTATAAAAGTATTATATAAACTGTAGTAGCTTTTCTTAAAATGTTTATTAAATACTCTAACACCAGTAAACAACCAAATCCACCGTGAGGATAACGTTCTTCCTCTTTATAATATTAGTATAAAAGTATTATATAAACGTTAGTACCTTTTAAATGTTTATGTAATACTTAGATACTCTAAGACCAGTAAACAACCAAATCCACGGTGATCATAACATCGTTATTGAACATTATATCCATAGCAGTGTTTATTGCGGCCATTCAAACCATTCAATGGTTTGCGTCAATCATATTTATTTGAGACGTGTCCTGTGTGGCAATGTCGTCGACGTACTTTGTTATTTTTAACTTGATTTATGCGATTTCGTTCAGCGGTGAAGGTGCGAATGTTTTTATCAAATGATTACCATTTTCGGCTTCTTTTGTCCTTTTTATAGATGTTATGCGCAACTTATTTTTATAAAGTATATAACTTTTGACGTATTCTCTGAATTAGTGAGGAGAATGAAATTAATGAATGAATGAAAATAAAAAGAATGGAAATAAAAACACAGAAATAAAATAAAAACAATAGGTGACCATATCGCTATTAAGCGATTTCTTCTAGGCAACCCCAAAGACAGAAATAATAGCAATTAGATTAATTGGGTAGAGTGGTGCAGTAAAACGTATAATCAGCTTATAATAAAATAAATATATATTATGTACTATTTTAGATGAATATAAAAAAAGAAGTACAAATTATAGAATAAATAATAACTAGTTTTTAAAAGCGTTAATAAGTAGTTTTTTTTTACAATTAAATTGTTTAATAACACAGCAAATGATGCCAACAAATATACAAAACGCACGCATCCATAATAATATATGTTCAAGGAAAAGCCTTCCAAGTCAGATTTAGTTTTATAGGGTAGGATGGTCAACAAAAACGGTGGTACGTAATGGAAAATGACACATGCTACCCTCATTCTCCTATCCAGGGTCGTATATAGTTTTAAAGGGTCCTGTATAAATCGGAATCAGAGAGGAAAAACGTGCTGAACCACGTATAAAAATAATGGCATAATATGTTGTCAAGCATGCATACATCGTCGTCGTCGTCGTCGTCGTCGTCTCAGCCACAGGACGTCCACTGTTGGACATAGGCCTCCTCCATAGATTTCCAGAACGACCGATCACCAGCGGCCTGCATCCAGCGGCTTCCCGCCACCTTCTTCAGGTCGTCTGTCCATCTTGTCGGAGGCCGCCCTACACTTCGTCGTCCTGTGCGCGGTCTCCATTCCAGAACCCTTTTGCCAAATCGGCCATCGGTTCTACGAGCTATGTGTCCAGCCCATTGCCACTTCAGCTTGCTAATCCGCTGGGCTATGTCGGTGACTTTAGTTCTCCTACGGATCTCCTCATTTCTGATTCGATCGCGTAGTGAAACGCCGAGCATAGCCCTTTCCATAGCACGCTGAGCAACACGGAGCTTAGACACAAGGCTCGCGGTGAAAGACCAAGTCTCAGTTCCGTAGGTCATCACCGGTAACACACACTGCTCGAAGACTTTTGTCTTCAGGCACTGAGGGATTTTGGACGAAAAGATATTACGTAGGTTCCCGAACGCTGCCCAGCCGAGTCGGATTCGACGATTGACCTCATGATTGACCAGCATGCATACATAGCTGTCTATTTTGGTCTGCAACGAATACCAAATAAAGGGATACGAATATACTAATCCTTCTTGTATTAAAAATGCAAAAATTTGCGAGTCGCAAATTAGTGAACCGATTGTGAAACTTAGTATACAAATAGGTAACACATAGGATACGTTTAATCCCGGAATTCACACGGAATCAGAAGCTACGCGGGTGAATCGAGGCGTGGCTAGAATTATAAACTCGAAAGTTTACGCGGCTTCAGATAAGTATGAATGAATGAATGAATGATTGAATATTCTTTATTATACACACACGAAATTTACACATAATAACAAAGTACACTATATGGTATAATCGGCGGCCTTATGGCTTCAAAGCCATCTCTCCCAGGCAACCATAATACTAAAACAGAGAACATAGATAAGGGAAACAATGTAGGCGGTGTAGAGCTAAAGATATATCAAAATTAAGTATATATAGTATATATATATAAATATATGTATGTCTGTTACTCTTTCATGCAAAAAGTAAAGAGTAAATTTGGATGAAGATTTACATGCTTTATAGCTCTTGCATAAAATTATAAAAACCAAAGAACCTGAAAAAAAAATTGCGAAGCCTCTAAGGCTAGTTACATAAAATCTTGCTGATAATGTTAAAAAAATATTTCTTTAATGTTTTCTACGTAATATTTACTGACACGCATGGGGTCTCTATAGTCTGAAACTCCTTTATACAGAAAAAAGTGAGTCAAAAGAAATATGAAAAGAGTAGTGTATGTAACCATTAATTAGTATTGTAGTTGAAGGCACTAACATCACGTGCATTAGAAATAATATAGTTTGGAGACACGTACAACTTAGTATAAATATAGTTTAAATACAGATATAAAGCATGAAACAGATATAAGTGACTTATAAAGTGTACTTAATGCAATACTCTTCTTATTTGAACCTACGGAACACTGGAGAGTGCAAAGCTGCAGCATATTTTATAAAGATCACCGAAATAAGGGAATTGAAAGTTCAGCTGAACTACTGGTACGTTAAACTTAAGAGTTACGAGCGATACAATAGGGATATCTAACTTTACTGCGTTGGTTTAATAATTTATGTTTCTTTTGTACCGCCAAACGGGGGCAAGCTTTTAGCGATGGAGGAGTATATAGAAACGGAAACTAAAGTGCAATATAGAGTTTTAAATGTTTAATTCATAGTCAAGAAAGGGTTATTGAGGTATTTTATTTTAATTTTAGGAAAACTTATATCTACACTAATATAATAAAGAGGAAAACTTTGTTAGTTTGCTTGTAAAGAATAGAATATATTACTGGAGCGATTTTAATAATACTTTCACTATTCGTAAGCTACATTATCCAGGAGAAACATAGGCTATATATTATATTTATATCAGGCAACAGACCCATATCACATATGCTATATCCAATCTTATAGCTCGATATGATTTGTATAAAGTATGAAAAACGAAAAATATCGATCAATTTAAAATTTTCACTAAGATCTTGTTTAAAAAATTGTATTATTATTTATTATATCCCTTAAAGCAAATCATTCACTCTGTTTATCGTGAGGTACTTTAAGAGAAAATTCAGTTTTCCAGTCCATTCAACATGGTCTCACTAGAAAAACTCGCTGTATAAAAAGGTCATAAACCTTATAGCAATATAAAAATTCAATTTCATTTAACGATAGACCCAATAACAAACTTCCTCCTCCACCTCAATGCCGTGATCTAGTTTGAGAAGTATAAAGCTAGCTGTCCACAGGTCGGCGTCGTACGTATTATTATTTTATGCTATAACAGGCAAAACATGGTTCGCCTGATACCAAGTGATTGACCGCAGCCCATGAACATCCAATCTCCAACATCAAAGTGGCACAGAAGCCTTATCGGCTTGAACGAAGGTTCAAGAGACAAGGAGAGTATTAATGATGAAATGTTGGGAGAGTAGTAGAACAGGATGGAAGAGGAAAAAGATGGATATATAGACCTTCGTGCACCCGCTCGTCGTACGAAACATTATTCATACACCATACAAAGGTAGACCGAACTGTAACAAATGCAAAATAAATAAATATTCCTGGACATTTAACACAGCACCATCTAGTCCCAAACTAAGCAAAGCTTGTACTATGGATACTAGATAACTGATAGACATACTTAAACATACTTTTTTTTGTAAATAAATACATACTATAGATAAATTAACACCCAGACTGTAGAAAATTACAATGTTCATCACATACTTTTCTGCTCGTGGGGATCGAACCCACACCCTCCAGCGCAATAGATCATTGCTGAACCACTACGCCAATCGGGTCGTCATAGGTATATAGTGTGGCGTTGAAAGCGCAGATGCTTAGCATATGCTGCTCCTGTATCAATTGCAGCGCTGATTTACAGCAGCTCCCTATGTCAAAGTGAAAGTTGAAAAATATTTTTTTTCACTTGCTTTTAAAAAAGATTTTTATTAAAATAATTTCCATGTTAGAATCGTGTGTCGCCACCCCATTTCCACCCGTGGGTGTCGTAAGAGGCGACAGAGGGTACTTCTGCTACATAACAACAATATGTAAAAAAAAACATTCCCAGACATTTTTCTCAAGGCTACGCTATATTCCCCAAAACCATTACAAACTTTGATTAGTTCGAGATCAATATAACTAACAAACATATTTGGATAGTTTTTTTAGTAATCTGTATCTATAAAGAAATACTAGATGGTCTCAATGTTTACCCTGCGTTAATTTTTACGTTTTACGTATGATTTACAGATTTTGTTTTTGTTTATCTATAATTAAAATTACATGTAACCCATACTTTAAGAAATTTATTACGTTTTTTTCGTGTAATTTTGTTAATAAACCTATAGTAAATAAATAAATAAACCACGCACATCTAGTAGTTTCTACATATATTTTTACTTCTCAACAAAAAGTTTTAGGGGACTTTTACATCCCTCAATTTATTTCAGTCTTACCAACGCTCAGAACACTTAAAACTTTCTTCATGCAACCCATTGAGTTAATCAACATTTATATTTTATTCGGGTTTAAGATTTATTCCGTACCAGTGGCGTCTCTTTGTGTTTCCCTTCCTTTATTGTTTATAAAAGAAGTAGAATGCCGTGGAAAGCCTATAAAATTAAATACCTTCTTGATCGAAGGATTTACTATCTGTGATATACAAGTGCCTTTTTATGGGGACTAGAATTTGGGCACAAATTGGGTCACGTTAGGAAGACACAAAAATCGTTAAAGGAAGCTTTATAGTACACTAGCTGCGCCCCAGGGCTTCGCTCCCGTGAGAATATCGGGATGATATATAGCCTTCCTCGATAAATGGCCTATCTAACACTAAAACACTTTTTCAAATGAGACCAGTCCAGGTAGTTCCTGAGATTGATGCGCGTTCAAACAAACAAACTCTTCAGCTTTACAATATTAGTATAGATTATCGACAGGCGAAATGAAAAGAATGGTCCAAATGTTATGAAATGAATAAGGTTATTTAAGTTAACAAACGCAAACAGTTAAAAAAAAGCGAACAACAATTTAATCATAGTTCCAACAAATTTGCCTCAATGTTATCCCAACATGCTAAAAATCCTGTAATTAAATATGACGGGTTCACTTTTATTTAATAAAAATTGTATGATTTTATTTTTATTGTTATATTAGTACCTATTAGTATTATATGAAACGGAATGGACCATCTATTGCAATCAACTGACTATAATCTTATAAGCGACTAGCTTTGAATGTGATTTTAACAAAATTATCGAAACTTATTGTTAGTCCATTGAAAAGTTATAGACCAGAGTTGTAGAGAATTAAATTTTCCATAAAAATATTGATTGAGAGAGATTTTAAAAACCATATGCAACCCTTTTTCTAAGATAGCAGTCGCGGGACAAGGGGTGCAACCCCACAAAATGGAATTTTCGATCCTATTTTAATCATTCTGTCAGAAAACATCATGTAGATTAACCTTTGAACTAGTGAGAAGTAATCCTATTTAGTACCTATCGGTGAATTTTAAGCAACGCCAGATTTAACAAAAGGCGAAGAAATGATAGAATTGGATTTTGAACGCTTACTACGTTCAAAATCCGGTTCTATCTTACATAATCGCCTGTCCGAAGATAACCGCCTCTTGAAAGATTTATGATTCCATTTGCGTACCTTTAGCTTCAGTGAACTCAGTAATGTTGAGATTAAAATATATTGAAACCTGCAAATTGATTAAGTTCATTCGAATAAGTAATTAAAAAATTGATTTAAAAAGAGATTTTTAGATTATAATTCACCGGTTCGGATATTATTTTATTATGAAGAAATGGCCTCTTTTTAACAATGGAAATGATCATTATAAAAAATATTTTAAATAAAAAACTTTATGATCAATAGCTTTGAATAATTATTGTTTATATTAACCATTGATTTAATTAGTGGGAATAAAAAATTTGAGCAAGAATTGATCGGAACTGAGCCTTTTTTATTGCCAACTAGTTGGTTCGCACGGCTTCGCTCTCGTAGCCTAATGTTATGTTATTACATGCCTATGTTACTCGTGGATAATGTAGCTTTCGAATGGTGATATTTTTAAATCGGGCCAATAGTTTTTGAGCCTATCCATTACAAACAAAGAAACAAAGTTATCCTCTTTACAATATTAGTGTAGATAGATGAATGTTAGCTAATTCTCGAATTGACAAAAGGTTTAACGAAGCGTGAAGGAATGAGTAAATGTTCAAAATCTGGTACTATCTTATATAATCGTCCGTCCGGAAGACAACCGCCTCTTGTAAGATTTATTATTCAATTTGCGTCGCTTCAACTTCAGTGAACACGCTAATGTTGAGATTAAAATGTATCAATATCTGCAAAATTGATTAAGTTCATTGGAATTAGAAATTTAAAATAATGATTTATTCTAATAGTTTCTTTAATCATAATTCACCAGTTTGGCTTTTATCTTATATCATAAGGAAATGGCGGGAAAATCACGCTATCAATCAAATCATCAAATCATTGTTTCTTAACAAATAAGACAAAAGGTATTGCTTATTAAAATAGATTTTTTATAATACAGCAAGCAAGCGCAGCATGCGGTTTACCTAATTTTAAGTGACTGACCGCAGCCCATGAACATCTACAACATCAAAGTGTCGCAGATGTCTTGCTGGCTTGAAAGAAGGGGCGGGGATAAAAAGAGGATTATTTATGGAAAGGAGGATATTGGGAGAGAAATAGAACTGGATGGGGATACAATCCTCCGGGCTCCTGCTCACCGTACGAAACACAGTGCAATACTGCTTCACGCACATCTTCTGCTAGGGAAGTGGTAACTTCACCGGAGCGAGCTTGAGCAATACTCGGCTCTTTTATTGCTGAAGATAATATGCAGCAGAATTACCCTCTTACGACACCCACGGTTAGATATGCAGATGCGACTGGCGACACACGTATTCAGGATAATATACAAGAACAAGAATAAGTGTTTTAAAAAAATAATCAGTTATATGGAATGTTATCATCGTATACTTTTGAAAATATTTAAGAAGCACTGTAATATTAGCAAAAATTTATAGGCAATTTAGTGTTGATTTCAATTATTCGAAAAAGAAACCGTCAAATCCTTTGTTGAAAAGCTTGCTTTTAAATTAAAGAATAATTTTTACCCTTCTAAAAGCCTCTAGATTCATCAATTTAAATCGCAATTTTTTAGACTTAGTAAAAGTTCTGACCTTCTTTATAAGGAAATTCAAGACATTTTTAACAATTCGGAACATCCTTTAGCCTCTTTATAATTACTAGTGGCTCGCCTCGAGCTAGACCTCGCGTTGTAAGGTATAAATCAAGACCTCTCATTCAATACGACCCTCGGCTATTCATATGAAAACCACCTGTTTCTCCTCCCTACCGATTACGCGCGCCTTTACAAAATACATAAATATGTATCAACCGCTTGTGAAGCCACGAGCAAGTTTATAATATTAGTAGAATGACGCATTCTATCGTTTTATACTAATTTAGAAGCGCCAGATGGGACTTTGTCCCTTTTGATGAACTCTAAATCTAAATCTGCATTATTCACCTAAAATGTAAATACTAAAAAATATACACTACTCACACGTTTATCTGATAATCATCAGAGCACACAACTAAATAATTATATTGGTCTAAGAAAATACATTTTGATAGGAGTTAAAGAGTGGCCAAAAATGTATACTTCCGTATCTATGTTACATTCACAACTGCAACGTCAGATAATCCCTGGTGACCTTGTTCCTTTAAATTAAAAATTCGCTGACCCTTTCTAAAAATAATAGGATTTTGTCAGCTTTATAAAAGTTCAATGTAAAAATATAATTGTACAATATGATGATACCTGAAAAACGTGTATGATATTATATCCGTAGTTTTATGTTCTGGATAAATTTTGAATTATATAATGTTTCAAACACCATTGGTACGTAAAGAAAACTTTGACTATGATATCCCTTTTACAAAAGCATTATATTTTGAACTGTTGTATGACTGAGCAAGTGAGATAGAATCATATATTATGTTTATGAACATGTATTATCAGACTCTTTTTATACAAAAAATAATAACTTCCTGTAAATATCTGTTAACCATTTCCTTGCTTATTTCAATCCCCAACCATTCCATTTTACGTCGTACGTACGACGTTCTTATGCTCTAACATAATCTGTTTTACACAAAAATACAGGCAATTTAAACACACAAGTTAAGTTTAGTTTTCCATTTTCAGTGACCTGTGTAGAGATATCATATCATACCTAGTCAAAAACCGATTAAAAACAACAAAAACATCGTCGGAAAAGTATTGTTAATGTGCCGATAATATGCATCATAACTAGATTTGAAGTAAGTATGCAATTTTCCCTGAAAATGGCTCAAGTTGTTCCAGAGTAGTGTATAATCATAATATTAATATGCGCATTGTGAGGGAGAACATTTGTACCCTTTGTTGCAAAATTGCGCAGACCGAGGAATATTAAATTTGTTTTAGTTAATACTAGCAGAGACCCGCGGTTTCACCCTTACTCATATGTATATCAAGTTCTATAATCGGTTCAGTAGTTTTTGCGTGAAAGAATAACAAACACACATGCATACATCCTCACAAACTTTTGCATATATAATGTTAGTAGGATTGCAAGCAGTAGCTATAACAGTGGAACTTTTAAAAATTAATGCAAAACACTTATATATTTTTATAATTGTTATTTTTATATGTATCGTACGAATTAGTAATTTTTAGAATATACAAAAAACTACATATGGAATTTTCAATAATTGAAAATCAATAGTTATTGAAACGAATAGCAATAAGTAATCCAAATATCGTATAGGTTATTTTTTATTGCCATTTAAATATATTTAAAGCAATGTGGAACTTAACTTATAATAATATTTTGCATGAACTAGAAACAGCAAACTGCTATTATACAGTCATGAATAAACTGCTTGTAGAATTAGTTGACAGCTGAACAAATATCGAAATGCAAACTAAACCTTACTGCAATTTTAAGTTTGTCAATACCGAGTATCGGTCTTGTTCATGAGTATTGTATTATAGTAAATATATATTAAAAAAGATAAAATATGTTGATTTAGACGCTACTGACAAAAATAAGCTTGTTAATAATAAAAGATGAACCGTGTATCAGGGATCCTGTACTATTTATATAGTCATCATTAATAGCATATTGTTAAGAACACTGTATAAATAAGTCAAAGTCAAAGTCAAAACGTATAATTTCGTCAAAATACATATATCATTTAAAAAAATAAAAACTTACCCTTTGCACTGATTAAAAAAAAGACTAATAGTTAATCATTAAGAAAGGGATCGTTTAATATTGTTGTGGAGTTCGGTTATCTGCAATCTATAGAGACCAATACAAACGCTTCATTAAGCACTAACTTTCAGGTATCTTTTATCAGTTCCCATCCATTTTCCGTTGACATTACCTGGCTGTATTACCTAAAGTGCTATACCGTAATTAATGGCGCTTTTAAACTTCTGCAATCAGGTAATCGAAAACGCGTATTTATAGCTAACGATCCGCCCACGTTTCTCTTCGATTTTCTATGGAAATAGGTCCACAAAATAGATAAGAAGGTACAAAAATCAAAATAGTGTATTTTTCGTTTTTATCCGAACTGAAGGTTCGCCTAGACTAGTGCACACAATAGTGCACATGCCTAAGGTTCGTGACGTCCCCCTTTGAAGGGTATCTCGAACTTCGGCTTGGGCAGTCGTAGAAAGGGAGGAGGCTTTAAGGGCGGTATCGGACAGTATCTCACCCAGGTGAGTGATGCGCGGAGCAAGAGATCTCTTCTTCGCCTGCGAAGGCGTAATGTAGTGAGAGAAGTGTAATTCAACTTTGGAAAAACTCGTGTAATAATGTACTTCACTTTTTATACGTACGTGTATGCTACGCACACAGACACATTTGACATTTTTCCGATGTAGCCCTCGATTACGTGTAAGAGTTTTTTGCTTGAGCGCGCTTTGTATTAAATTTGACCTCTATGGCTCTATGCTGTATATTTTGTTATAGTTGACTCTAGAACTGTGGTTATCAAAAGGAAGAAATCACCAAAGAGTCTGTACATTTATAATCTTCAAAACAATTTCATGCCAGCCCTTTAAACGATTCCAGCACATTCGAATTTTAAATTCTAAATTCGAACATTTGCGCGAATCAGGCTCGTTCAAGTTGCTTAGTATAGGCATGCTTATATTTTTAAACATTCTAAATTCAAAAACCAAAGTTCAAAATATTCATTACCATTACCCTAAAAAAACAAACTGTATAATCCTTGTTACGTTCTAAATTCTAATACAGAGAGTGACCGCAAATGTCTGTAATGGGTTAATACAAGCTCATTAAGGCCCACGCTCTGAAAGTTATCGACTTAGGGCTTTGTTGCCCTCTATATTTTATTACTGACTAGCTTCTGTCATTAAATTCGGGGTCTATTATTAAGCTTATAGCCTATCTGTATAAAATATCATTTAAAATGAAGTTGATAAAAAATATTGAAAGACAAATAACAACCAAATTGATATATACTTTTACAGGCGTTATTATGTAAAGTGTTATCAGATCCCACGCCAAGCTGAGATCCTAACTCTAGACATCTTTGACGTCAGTCAAAAGTATCTATTATTAAAATTATATATCGATGCTATAACGTTTACAAAAATTGAACTGATCTAGCGAAACGAGACGTTTAGACATAAAGTTCATAAAGGAATCCACTCCAGAGTTTTATTACTGTAGGTCCACCCCCATTACTAACTGGTGTGGAGGATGGTATTATTCCTCCAACGAAAAGGGAGGATCCTCGACCAGTCGGAACCACTGGACTGGCCGGCCGTTAGGCTTAATATTTGGAAGTGGTATATGTACTTAGCGGCGAAAACATTTCAACATCGCTATTTAGGATTTGTGACGTCACGTGACGCCACACTGGTTTTGATATGATCCTGTGAGAATTTCATGATTCAAAACAGGAACTGAAAAACTCGAAAATAAAGGCAACCGTTTTGATACGATATCCTTTTTAACTTTGTCATTACCACGTACCGTTTTTTTAATATCCTTAAAAAGCTGTATCATGTTCTTACAACCCTTATCACTCGAGATCTGCGGCATTCGGCAGAAAATTCGTAGCTTACGTAGTAGACATAGCTTGGGACCAGGAGAAGGAGCTTTTAATCCAGGAAATCCTACGGGTACAGGCTATATACGCGGGTGAAACCGCGGTACAGCTAGGACCAATAATAATAAAGGCTGCAATGTAGTAATCGAAGCTGTGTCTTTTGGTAAACTTTTCTGAAGTCGAACAATTAATTTATATGTATAGTTATATTAAGGACTAGTGAAAATATTGAAATATAAATAAATCATCACTTCAGCCCACGTTCGTCCACTGCTGGACATAGGCCTCTCCCAAGGCACGCCACTGAGCTCGGTCTTCGGCTCTTTGCCGCCAGTTACGTCCAGCCACCCTACGTATGTCGTCACTCCATCGTGTCGCATAATAATCCAAAATTTTGCTTCCAGGTGCCACAATGTACGGGCTGCTTCTAGAAAACATGGCGGAGTACATCCGGCAGACGTACGGCGAGGAGCGCTGGGAGGATATCAGGAGGCAGGCGGGGGTGGAACAGCCCTCATTCTCTGTACACCAGGTGTACCCAGAGAACCTCATCACAAGACTCGCTAAGAAGGCACAGGAGGTGAGCTTTAAGAAAAAAAGATAGATAAATAGATACATAATTTATTTATTCATAGCACAGATTCATTACATTACACACACACAAAGACAACTTTACACAAAATCTTATCGTGTTCTATGAAAAGGCCCTAGCTCGACATAATGCCTTGGTCAATTGACCAAGGCGATGGTATTCTACTAGGACGCTAAAAGAAAGAAAGAATCCTTTATTCACACACAGGACTAAAGACAAGATTTATTTTTTCTCTTTCCTACGTGAGGAATATTAGTAGCTCCCTTCTCCATGCAATGCAGGAATCAATGAAAATTATTACAAAAGTCCACAATTATTTCATTATTATCATTTTAGCGTTTCATTTAAAGTCAAGTCAACAACCACAACGGCCAAAAAGGAGATTCTTGCCATCGGTCATTGCCTTAATATTAAATCTATAAGTCATAAAGAATCCGAACCATGTCACAGGTCCGAGTAGCTAATCCATCATTGATGGATCTAAAATGATCGAGCTAAAAATATTTCTAATGGCGAACCGATGCGCGCGATGATATATTTATAATGTTTACCGTATAAAAATAAAATACTTTGATCTGTCTGCGTCTACGATCATTCTTAGTAACAAATTAGGCAATGACCTTTGAACAATTTTTGGAACATAATTTGAATAGTATTTGTATTATGTAAATTGTAAAAAAAATGTAACACAATTTCACAAATATTTAAAGTCATTTTGCTTTCATATTTCGTATTATTTAACTACAGAGATAAAAATCACGCAATCGCAGACATTGCTTGAAAATTTAATATGTTCAAAGAGAAACAATAAGATTTAGACAATAAAATTGGTTCAGTGGTTGCGCATTAATGTTACAACCAAAAATAATATTATATTGTCTGTGAGCGAAGGGAAAAATCTTCCTTTACTCTTTTTTAAAATCTATGAAAAGGAAATTCGGTCCGGGCCCTAATAGGAGACATAACAATTTCTTTGGAATGCATTGCTAATAATAGAAAACTAGAGGTTATAATATATAATAAATAAAGTAAAGAAAAAAATTTCAGATCCCAATCGCAATTCTTATTCTACTTACGATATTCATAATAATCATGGGGTTGATAAATTTACCATAAGCTAAAGCTTAATCAATCTCTGGAATTATTTGCATGTTTTTTTTCAATCTATTTATTTATATGGTAACGATTAGATTTTTTAAATTTATTAATATCAAAATCGATGATAATCAAGATGAACATTAGTACACACTTTTATTTTTGTATATTAAGATATTCTGATCCACAATTTCAACTTAGCTTACAACGGCCCATTAGCTCAGTTGGTTAGAGCGTCGTGCTAATAACGCGAAGGTCGCGGGTTCGATCCCCTCATGGGCCATAATACTTTTTGGATTTTTTACTTTTATAATATTATGTGTGTTGTATATAATAAACTCTTTATTAAACCCTTTATGTTATTTGTTTTGGTTTTATATTTTAAATAAATTTATTTTATAACCATTCTCAGTCAGTGGTAATACTTCTTATCATAATATAAGAAGTAAGAACATAATGTTATCACTCCATAAAATAAATAAAACTAAAATATTTGTTAATTTATTATATATTTGTAGGCAAATATTAAAAAATATATTATGTATAAATAATTTAGATTAAAGAAAAAAAATAAAACTCTGTTCTCAACGAAAATTGTTTATTTATATTAATATATAATTTGAAAAACCAATAAAATATTTGAAACAAAAATTAAGTTTATATATCCTGGAAATAAAAAAAATAAAAATTTTGCAGTTGGAGGTGCTGGGATTTGAACCCAGGACTTTCAGCATGCGAAGCAGACACTCTACCACTGAGTTACACCCCCGATAAGAAAATTTATGAAATTATGCATCAGATACTACATAGTCACTACACTTGTAAAATAAATTATGTAATTTGTTTAAATTAATGATTTCACTTGCTCCTTATGTATATTATGTTATTATTAAATTAATTAACCGACTTTTTGTTAAAATAATACGATTTTTTCCATGGTCTGATTAAACTGATTTTTTCTTTGTGTTATGTATTTTAAATTTTAATTTTTATAAATGGTTCATTAATTTAAACGTTGTTACAGGTTCTCGGCATCACAGAGCGAGAATTCATGGATCAAATGGGCGTATACTTCGTCGGTTTCGTCTCTCAGTACGGTTACGACAGAGTCTTATCAGTTTTGGGCCGGCATATGCGAGACTTTCTGAATGGACTGGACAATTTACACGAGTACTTGAAGTTTAGTTACCCAAGAATGCGCGCACCTAGCTTTATATGCGAGAATGAAACACGGCAGGGATTGACATTGCACTATCGGTCTAAGCGACGCGGTTTTGTTTACTATGCGATGGGACAGATACGAGAGGTAAGTGATTACTGATAATATATGGAATTAATTAATAAATAATAAAACTATAGAACGGAGGTTTATTTTTAATATCTGTCGCCATTAGAAATCAGAAATAATTTCATATTTCAAGTTAACAATAAAACAGTAAAAAAAAATATTAATAATATAAGAAAATAAGTAATTCCACTTTAAGGAGAATTTTAATTATTCATTTCATATTTATTCATTTAACATTTAAATATAATAAAAAAAAATTTCAAAATGATACTTTTGGAGGCGCCGGGTATCGATCCCGGTACCTCTCGCATGCTAAGCGAGCGCTCTACCATCTGAGCTACGCCCCCTATTGGTTGCTTGGGCGAAAAACATGATTAATTTACGCGCATTTATTATTATATAATATAATTGGTGTGTTTTTTTTATATTAACGAGTATTATTATTTATTATCAACGCCATTATAATATTTTATACTGTATCATTAAACAAATATCATTATTTAATTTTAATAAACAAAATTGAATTTGAATTTTAAAATAATTGTAACACTACTGCTAAACAAACAATATTGATGATTGTACACATTATCTAACACTAAATAAAATTCAGTATTTCCTAGGTAGGTATTATCTTTCTTAACAGGACACTTTTATAGCGAGATTATCCTAGAAAAGGTGCTTAAATTTAACGACCTACTTACCTCGAGCGGAAGGTACTGGATTACCGCCTAAATGGATTTTTAAAGAAGTATTATATTTATACAGCTCGTTTAATGTTAAATCAATATTATTATGGAATAATGAGTATTCAATTCAACGCATTTATTTAGTATACATTTTTGACATTAATATTTTTTTTGTACCTGATGAAAAAAATTAGCAAAGCTTCTTATTTCTTTAAAACATATTTGCCAGCACTTTTTAATGTACATATGAATGTGTAAATTAATTTGGAATTATTATAGCTTTGAAAGAACGATTTTTATCATTAGTATGTATCGGAGCATTTCTTTATGAATGAGACTAGCCCAAGTCTATATTTAAATTACCCTCGATAGCATTACGAAAGTAAATATGGAACCAGAACATTGATTGATACGTAGTGATTTAATATCTGAATTCTACAGGTAGCTCGACACTTCTACCACAAGGAAATGCGAATAGAATTACTCAGAGAAGAACTTCTATTCGACACGGTGCACGTCACGTTTCAACTGACTTTCGATAATCGAGCCTTTACCCTGGCTTCTCTGGCTATGACCAGGGAAGAGAAGCATTTACCCATCAGCGCTTCTGTACTCTTCGAAATATTCCCGTTTTGCATTGTTTTTGGGTACGTTTTTCATAACTATATTTTGTATAGTAACAATATTGAATGTGAATTAATATTTTATGCTTATTTTCACCTCATCTATATATATAAAACAAAGACGGGTTTATACCACGTAACTTGAGATCTGCTAGACCAATTCAACAGAAACTTCTTAGGAAGATAGCTCAGGACCAGTAGAATGAGAAACGATAATTTTTTATCTATCTGTTATATACTTGCGAATGAAACTGTGGGCACAGCTTACAGCAACATTAATATTACTACATTAGTCCTTTGCTTGAAATATGAAAATTTAATATCATTAAGTCATATATGTATAAAACTTTGTTATTATAATAGCTTTCAAATTGTTTATATAAGCTCTTAGTAAGTTAGCGGTTGAATGGGTAAGCGAGATTAGAAGTTGCACAGACAACAAATCCCTTTGAAACTATATCCAGTGAACTGGAGATAGCAGTTAACTGCATTTTGCTTTGTTATCACAGAAATTTTACTTCGCACAGATAATCGTCAAATTACAGTCAAATACAGTATGTTTTCAAATTCTAGGGATTCCAAAATAAATTCGGTGTATAATGAGTGTTGCCATATCATTGCTTATATCATTGAGTTATTATTAGTACGACCACAGAACAATAAAAAACTTCTTTTAATGTTCTGTGATTACCACAGTACAATATACTTCGATGGTATTAAATAAATTACTAAACAACTCAGAAAATTTAATTGTATTTAATGGTTACAATAATATCCGATGATTCCGTGTAATAATTATCCCGCTACTGCTAGTTAGTAGATTTAAGACTATTGTAAGAGAAAGAAATACGAAATACTCAAGAAGTATTAAAATATATAGAACAATTTAAACTAATATACTTAAACATAGTTTAAAATGGGGACATAAATACCTTTATTCCTGGAGGTTATAGGACAGGGACGAGGTATAACACCGATTTTATATAGAGTAGGTGCAAACCAACAAACAGTATTATAATAGGTGTGTAAACTATGACTTCGTGTTTAAAGGCCTTTTTAAAATATGCTTAAGCAGGTAAAACAAATAAAAACAATCCTTTCAGTTCTGACATGGTAGTCCGAAGTATAGGCAACTCGCTGATGGTGATTCTACCTGACCTGGTTGGCAAAAAAATCACCAATTGGTTCGATCTGGTGCGACCGCTTATTGCGTTTAAATTCCAAACTGTAAGTATTATTTCAATTAATTACCTTCTTTTAAATCGACAGAATTGTCCTTATAATTATATACGATTTTTTATTAATATATTGTTCTAAGTTTATCTTGGATTTTAACGTTTTGTTACAATATCACTAAAGTCGAAGAAGCTTTAACATTACTAGTAAATAAGTATGAATAAAAAAGCTATTTTTTTGTTTTCTATCATGTATATTTTTAAAATTCATTCTTGTTGTCACAAAAACAATTTCTGTGGCTGAACATAATAATATGATAATGATACTAATTCGTAGACATATTTTAAATTACGCTTTTTTAAATTAATAAAAGGAGAAAAATGCTAGAAAAGTTCAAACAATACTTTTGTTAGACAAATCTATTACGATTTTTTTAAGGTACCATATTATTGATACAGTATAATATAAAAAGACGATTTATATTTTATATCTTCTTTCTAGATACTAAACAGAACAAACAACATATTCGAGCTAGTGACTGTGGAAGCAGTAATGCATGAGAAGGCACCGGACCGACGGAACGAACTGCTTCGGTTATCAGATGAGTCTGACTCCACCACTGAGAAGAATCTACGGTTGAAAGGTATGTTATCGAACTTTATATTTTTTTATAATTAATTAAATATAAAAAAAATATAAAGTTGATAAAACATGGTTGTGAGTTTGTGACATTTTAAATAATAGAATGTTTTGTTACACCTTGCAAGAAATTAATTTTTAAAATATTCTGTCGTTAAAATATTTTATGGGAATATAACTTTTAATTAGTTAAGTACCCCGCTATACACTACGAAAGGGTGGGGGTAATTAGAAATTAAAGACACATAATGAATAGTTTTACTAACTTACTTTCTGATTTACATACTGATAGAACCATACTGTTGAAGTAGTCTCGAAAAGAGCGCTACTAAAAGAATATCTTAATAATTATTGTAATAAGTGCGGGCTGGTGTTAAAAAAATATGTTCGTAAGACGTAAAAATAACATTTAGATGAAGCTTACTTCAGCTTCTGACATTTCTTTTACACCGAGCACCACTAACCATCATCAAAACATTAAAAAAAAAACTAAACAAACTCAAACATTTTCAGACTATGACTATTCAAAATTTTACAATTAAAACTACAATTTTTCAGGAATGGTTGTAAAAAAACGATTTGCCTATGATGGAAGGCCCTTACCCGATGTTATTAATTTACATCTCAAAGGTATCCGATTTAACCTATCAAAACTTTGATAATGGTTATCAAAGAACTTAATAGCCAATTTTAGGGAATATTACCATCGCTAATTTAATTGTTGTGTTGCACTATGCACTATTTTATAAAATATATTATAATTGGGAAAATTTGTCATGTTGTATGCACTTCGAAACAAACACTTTCTATACAATTTAATTTTATTGGCGTTAGAAAATTGGATCACAATATTATTCACCTAGAAGACTACTATTCAGAATAGCAATACAATAATTGGAATAATAAACGTTATTGTTTCCTTCATGTGTATGCTTTACAAAAAAAACTTTTACTATAGTGATATCTAGGCAGATAAAAGGTGTTCAATTAATAAAATTAGATGCTTAGACTTCAAATAAATAGGACAAAAGGCTGTCTCCAGTCGCCCTTGAATTTAACAACCTCTCGACCGCTAGACACACCTACAATATACTTAAGATTTGTAAATGTCTTGTTCAAAAATATAAGAACGTGAATACGTGACACGACACTTTCTTATATAACAGCTGTATGTATCTTTATCGCACTAATTGAATGTGAATCTAAATACCATATGTAATTTTTCGTCGTGTTTTTTTAGATATATTAATACTTACAGTTTAAGTAATACGAAATGGAGAGTTGTCTAATTCTGATAAATAAATAAGTAATAATGAAATATCAACATCAATACATTAAATAGAACACATTCATCGATCACTTTATAATTTTCATCTAAAGCGATTTTCGTACAACCACGGCAGCTCACAAATTGAATTTCATTTAGAGGTATTTTTTTATCAGGCGCATGAATTTTCTACTTCGATACAAAATAATACCAACGAATTTATTTGTGCCCTTTTATTACGAAAATATTTCTATATCAAATAGTCTAGCTTAAAATTTCTTGAAGCAAATCTATTTTAGGTTACGAATTATCCTAAAATTAAATATACTTACTATATTATAAAAATGCCGTCGTGGATAAAATAGACTTACTTATAAAGTAGGCACGTCCTTTTGAGTATATAGAAAATTCATTTATTATATATCATGTAGATTATTCTCGTAATTTTATCTTCATGTTGCAAATTGCAATTCTAGTATTCGTCTCAAATATAGTTTTTTTAAAGTTAATTGAAAATAAATACTGTGTACTACTATTATATTTTGTGAGTTGTTTATTTAAATTCGATCGGTGGGTAAATTTGATCGCCGTTTCTGCAGGAAATGATAAGTACGCGCACAATATCAATATCAATATCTTTTTCTATCTATCTTTTCACTCATCATATTGTATATACTTGGATGCTACCAGTAGGAGTGCTGTAAATGAAAGAGTCACAAAAAGTTAAGTTATTTATATGATCTAAATTATTTTATTTCATTGTTTGATTTTTTTACTTACTAAATTATTTGAAATACTAAAAAATGCAAAGAAAAGTGAATTTTCTGAAATAAAATATTTGGAATTTGTGTTTGAAAAAATTATGTTCTATGTTTTAAAAAAGGTCTATAGATACGATTTTAAGGTAAGATTTCGTATACTATCTGAGAAAAAAACAATGCTTATTCAGAGCGTAGGGTCTGCATTCGAATAAAATTCGATGAAAAAGTTAAAAAATGGTTTATAGGACCATCTATAGAGCTGAAGATAAGAAGATCACTGTTGAAGACTTTAAATTAATATTTGAGCTGCAGATTCATATATATACAGGGTGGAATTATGCAATGTCACCTGAAGGGAAAGTACTCTTTATACCAGTTTTAATTTTACCCAAAGAATGCATTCCTTTATTTTCGATAAAAAGAAAACTGCACGCAAAGATTTCCTTAAATTCACTTGCCACACCCGGAAATCAAACTAACTAAAATCTTATAAATTGTATTCTTTACTTCTATCTACAGCATAAAGAGTACCATACAGGTGACATTACACAATTCCACCTGTATAATAAAGTAACACTAAACATATATCGAGCAGGGCAAATGATCTACATGGACAACTGGCGCATGATGATGTACCTGGGCACTCCGGTGATGCCCGACCTAGCCGCGCTGGTGTCCACTGGCCTGTACATCAACGATCTGTCTATGCACGACTTTAGCAGGTTTGTATTACTATCGATTTTTAAGGTTTTGTATCTAAAAGGTAAAAACGGGACCCTGTTATAGATAGTACCATCCACGACAACGCGCCCCACCAATATTTGAATTTGGAAATAATTTACTATGATTAGTCTATTTATTTAAGTGTGCGTGTGCACACATGGGTAATGAGTGTGTATACTATAAAACTACAAACAAGCGGAAGATTACACACATATACTGTCAACAATTAAAAAGAATAGTGGGGCGCGTCTTCGTGGATGACTTTATCTATGCTAAGTTTTCAATGTCTGTCACCAGGCGTATCAAATAAACCGTGATAGTTTACTTTTTTTTTAAGAAAAACACATTTTTTTTAATTATATGAAATTTCAAAATAAGACACGAATTGAAAGTGTTTTTCTTACATATATTCTTAACACTACGCCATTTAATCCCAAACTGTTAAATAGAAAAACACCACGACAGTAGAAAATTACAATGTTTATCACACCATAATTTTCTACATGTGGAAATCGAACCCACGCTCCTAGGCGCCATAGACCGTTGCCACATCAATAAATCAAGAAAAACAATCTTTTCGTGAAAGTATATCAATATCTTTATTACCAAGACATCATAACCTTCCAGAGACCTCATGTTAGCCGGAACCCAACAATCAGTAGAACTCAAACTCGCCTTGGACCAGGAGCAGCAGAAGAGCAAGAAGTTAGAGGAGTCCATGAGGAAGCTAGACGAGGAGATGAAGAGGACAGACGAGCTTCTATACCAGATGATACCGAAGCAAGTGGCCGATAGACTGCGGAATGGAGAAAACCCTATTGATACTTGTGAGGTAAAAAATTCTTAGTAAAAATTTGCTTGGAAAGTATTATGAAAGAGAGAAATTATAATTTAATTTTATAATATGACGCGGTCGTCTATTGTACTTACCTTTGTCAGCATTTTCAACTTATTTATAAGTTAAAATACAACTAAAAGGTTTATTATTTATGTCATATTGTTGAACAATACTCTCCAAATTTTTTTTTACATAATCAATCAGAGACAGGGCTTCTTATATTATTTCCCGGAGATCTAAAACTGAGGCCTAATGGCCTCAAAGTAAAAGTTATTTATCTAATGATCGATAACTTTTAGGTTACTCTGGTTCTGTCGAGATATTTAACAATTTTGACTGGAAAAATATTAGACTTGTTTATATTAGAAATAAATTAGGTCACTATGTTTCTCATGACCTCAACAAGCTAGTATTAACAGAAATGATTGTTGTGATTGCAGATGTTCGACAGCGTGTCCATTTTATTCTCGGACGTGGTGACGTTCACGGAGATCTGTTCACGCATCACACCCATGGAGGTGGTGTCCATGCTGAACGCGATGTACTCCATCTTCGACACGCTTACTGAGAGGAATAGGGTTTATAAGGTAAAAAAAAATATTTTCCTTGACTAATCTCTACAGAGACTGACTGGTCTCTACTACTACTGGTACTACGCGGGAGATGCGCAAGCACATCTGCACTCTATTCCTTCACTCTTATAAACCGTTGGGACGTCAGACCGACACGACCAGAGAGAGATGAGACGCAGGACCGATGGCTTGACGTGCTCTTCGCAACCACTAGACCAACGAGGCAGTTATAAGGTAAGCCTGGGTACAATGTATGCCCACTGTTGTGTCCTGTTAAGTATCTACACAATATATTACTTTATAGTCTCATGTTTAATATATCTAGAGTAAGAAATAGCCTGCAAGGATGCATGACTAATCAGTTCTTTAATCAACAAAATTATTGCTGGTCGTGCATAGTCCAAAACTCCAAACTTCATACATGGTGATCCATTCTTCTGTGGCTTATACATATTGACCTTTCAACTCTTGAAAAATATTGACATTTATACACTACTTTAAAATCTAATAAAATGATAAAGTTTTCTGATGATCTGTACGATTAGTTCGAAAATGTTTACTATTTTAGGACATTTAACTATTTACAGGAATTGAAAATAATATCAGCTACGAACTCAAATTAAAATACATTTTTGCCGAACATAAATATTACTTGTTTTAAAGCATTTTAAGCCCTCTATCGGACCTTGTAAGGAATACGTCGAAATGCCAATAACCCTATATATTGATTTTAATGAAATTTTAATACTAACATAACGTCATTTATATTACAGGTGGAAACGATAGGAGATGCCTACATGGTAGTCTCAGGGGCTCCAGAGAAGGAAGACAACCACGCGGAGAAGGTTTGCGACATGGCCCTGGACATGGTTGATGCTATTACTGACCTCAAGGATCCTAGCACAGGTGCATATGAGACTAATTAAGGAAATATATGAAACTAGCTGTGCCCCGCGGTTTCACCCGCGTATATAGCCCGATCCCGTTGGATTTCCGGGATTAAGCATCGTATGTCATTCTCCTGGTCCTAAGCCTTCTGCCTACGAATTTTCAGCTAAATCGGTTCAGCTGTTCTTGAGTTATAAGTGGAGTAACTAACACGACTTTCTTTTATATATATAGATGATATCTTAGTAAGAACAAGGTTTTGTCTATTATTGGCAATAGTAATAAAATATGTTTACTGATTTTTGGCAACCAAAATTTGGCACGCTTGTCTGTTTCCATATAAGCAAGACTCTTCAATGTAGGATCAAGTTAGGTGTCGGTAATTTTGTTAATGGTGACCATAATTTAATAAAAATTCATTTCTGAGTCCAACACAAGGATCTTTTTCAATCAGCCATATTTATATATTTGTAGGTTCCCACTTATCCATCCGAGTTGGAGTGCACTCCGGGGCAGTAGTCGCCGGCATTGTAGGTCTCAAGATGCCTCGCTACTGTCTCTTCGGAGATTCAGTGAACACAGCATCCCGCATGGAGTCCACCTCAGAGGCCATGAGGATACACATATCGCAGACCACTCAGGAGTTACTCTCACCGTCCTATAAGGTCACGGAGAGGGGAGAGATACAAGTTAAAGGGAAAGGTATGTTGTGTAAGTTGGGTTTTAGTATTTGTTTTTATTTTGCATGCTTGTACTGAATTTATTTTGTAAGTTGCAAAAACTGGAGCATCTTATGGGAAGAGCAAAAAACTCTTCCCATAAGATGCTCCAGTTTTTTTATTTCCTTATTATTTTATTTATTCGTAGGAATGTTAGTATTTTGTTTTGTATTAATTAGAGAATAGAAAAAAGATTGTTTATTTATTTATTTTAATTAATTCCTTCACCGTTTGAGGCCCTCATACGACGATATTTTCTATTCTCCTTACTACATTCTTCAAGGCTGGTATGTATGTAAGTGGTGTACAATAAAGGTTTAAATTAATTAATAAATACATTCGACTTTAATCTCCAGGTGCAATGAAAACCTACTGGCTCGAAGGTCGAGAATCCCGACCGTCCCTCACCAAAGTAATTTCACCCCAAATACAACCGGGCCAAGAGCTAGAATGGGAACGAGCTGCCGACGTCCGTGACAGCATCGCAGAACATTCCGCGCAACAACTAAACAACAAAGAGAACTTCCAGAAAGAATCTTTGATCTACGCAGCGAATTCTGCGCCTAATTCCCTTGTGAATAGCGCCGGGAATCTCATGAAGCAGCCCACGGTGACGTCACCCGCGGAAGAGAGACGGATGTATTCGCCCGTCACTTTCCAAGATGTAGCAAGGAGGAGTATTGCTAATTCTCCAAATAGGACGGAAAAAGACAAAGGTGAGGATGTTAAAGCAAACGATGACATTTATGTAGCGTTGCTTCTTTCCATCCATGGTTATATATTCCTATTGAAACGCAAATACAGATATATTATCATCTCATGTTAGTATGCACACATTCTTTGACAGATTTTTTATGATGTCCGAGAAATCTAGATCATCATATCAATTCAGGAATGCCTTATCTCTTATCTTGTATTTAAATTGTAACAAAAACGAATGTACATACATTGTAACTCACTAAGTGCCCCGCGGTTTCACCTTTCTCGAGGGATTTCCGGGATGAAACATTTCGGTTTAAAACAATCTCTGTACAAAATTTCATCTAAATCCGTTCAATGGTTTTAAATGAATAGACATAAGATGATGATGATGCATGAAGAAGAGACATAAGATAGACAGAATTACTTTCGCATTAATATTTTTATATATCGCAATAAAGAAAAGTTTGGAAAGTGATAACATGTTCGAGGATGGAACACACACCTTTATGTAATGCCTATTCACATTAACCTTAAATTTATTCAGATCATATTGCTTGGAAAGACAGAAGCCGAAAGAGAATTTCATTACCTACGAGTGCGTATTAAAAAGACAATTAAATTAAAAATTATAAAAAGATTAAAAATCTTGTTAGTAACAAGGGTGTGTTGACCTGACCTGAGTCAGATAACAAACATTATTTTTACTGTATTTTTATTGCAATTTCTTTCTGATGGCATTATATTATGAATAAACTTCAGATTTCCGCCCATTTCCGGAATCGAGATCAACATCAGCAAGCATGGGAGGAGTCTGGACAGATGCAGAATCTCTGGACCCTCAGCGAACGTTAGATAGCTTAAATTCATCCTTCTGGTAAATTTTCCTTTATTTGTCACATATACTGTCGTAGTGTAGCTGCGTGATTTACACACAAACATCTAAACATGCGAACATCTAAACATCGAAACTATCACATTTATATTATTAGAAGAAATATGATAGAACGGTTTACTTATCGAAAAAGCTTTTAAAAGAAGAAGCCATTTTCAAAAATCAGTTATAAATATTTTGATGACAAATTTCGTTTCAAAGAACCGGATAATTTCCTATTATACTACTAAGAACGTTTCCAATAATCGATGCTAAAGATTATAGTAATTTCACCACTGAAATAAATTAATATTTGTATGTGGTTGTATCTTTGACTACAGATCTAGGGGTCTCGGGTTCGAATCCCGGGCTGAAAACAAAATTTTTTTTTGGGATTTTTCTGAAATCTCGGTAAGAACCCTGAGTCTGTAAGTTGTCGGTGTTGGAACACCCCGATGCCTCGGAGAGCACGTAAAGCCGTCGGTGCTGCGCCTGATCAGTGTCGGTCTGCCGTCCCATCGGGTTATGAGAGTAAAGGAATAGAGAATGCACCTGTGTTCGCGCGTACACTTGCGCACTATATCTCCTGCGCAGCTGGCTAGTCTCTCTTGAGATTGGCCACCATTGCTGAAATCGGTCAGGGGAGCTATTATTATTATTTTTAATGAATAATTATTATAAAAGCTGGTAACTCTGTAGTTACAGCTCGACGTCCCCTTGCAGAGTCGGCACCGCGCCGCCGCTCAAACGAGACAACAACTTCTTCACTGAAAACATTGTAAGTATCTACTTCTTAATATAGATATTTATTTCGAAATAAATGTATTAAAATCTTATTTTGTAGGTAATAAATACTTATGTTTTTAATATTTACTTAATTATAAATAAGATTTTTTCAGTGATTTATTTTAATTTGATTCCATAGCCATGTTAAAAGCACGATTATTTTGTTTAAAATTTCCGTATTTGATGTATTGTTTTTATTACCCGTTCTCTCTGTATCGTTTATTTTAGTCGTTATTTTCTCTCTTCAATAACTTCACCGTTTGTTAGTTATCCCTTCAATTTTTGATACTCTCATTTAGTTTGATTGAGATTGTGATAAGAAACGTACAACTGCGAATACAACATTATTAAGAATATCAGATATATCGAATCCACTGTACAAGCCTTGCTCAGTTGTAGACTATATTTCGTAAATGTCCGCGAAAATTTACAATTATTCATAATTTAATCATTTGAATTTTCAGCGTAGCATTCCCCTCACCCCTCCTCACTCTGCACCCCCCATTAACGACGCATCCTTCACGAATACTCAAATACAAAATATACAGAACATACCGCAAGTACGGACTGCGTCGCATAGTGGGGATGAAATAGGTAAGTTTCTGGACTTTTGGCA
Organism: Phoebis sennae; assembly: GCA_001586405.1. Taxonomy (NCBI): domain Eukaryota; kingdom Metazoa; phylum Arthropoda; class Insecta; order Lepidoptera; family Pieridae; genus Phoebis; species Phoebis sennae. Next base: position 839,529 of record LQNK01000237.1, read on the forward strand.
GTATTATATTAGTGAATAATTTAATCGTAGGTTTCTTTGAAAGAACTAAGAAGGAGCATTTTATAAAAAATTCGTACTTGGCTGATCTCTGTAGAGATTGGCCTCCGTAGCCGAAATTTTTTATCTTTTTCTAAAAATGATAATTTTTAAAATGCACAGCATACGGTAATTAACTAATTAGTCACTTTTCTATGGAATTTGTTATATTTTTTAAACGAAATAAAGAAAAAATATATAAAAAGTAACGTAAGACGTAAAATCGACAAGATATCGGATTTCATTCAACTTAAATTCCTTCATACTTTGATGATATTGTAAAATTATCTAACATGTATTCTTCATGCACGTCTGAAAAACCATAATGTAAAGCTTATTATAGTAAATTAAATTTTAAAATGCCACATAGATTTATAAGCTATATTTGTTCTAGAGACAGATACGGAATACCAAGACGCACACGCGGAGATGACGCACATTTGCACAGTCACAGAAAACATTGAACAAAATCTCCCCAAGCAGGGCAAAGTGGGCCGATTTCGAGCCAGAATAGCCCCGGGACACCACAAAATGTGCTCTAATTCCAAACTTTCCAAAGACTCGATAAAGGACAAGCCCCAAACCCCACCAAGCAATGTCCAGCCTCATGGACATCATCATTCGAAGAACGTTAATCATCACCAATGTTGCGGCGCATTTGGTAATCCTCACGTTAGACACAAATCCAGTAATGCTAGCTGCCATTTAATTTAATTATTTTGTATTCTACATACATATTACAAATTTTCCAACGAAACTTTTAAAGCAAACCCCAAACACTATAATAGGAAGATTATAAACTTATACAAACTGCGAAAAACGAATCTCAATATTTACGTAATTATGCAGTAAAAACTTTCCTTTTATGCAGTAAAAACCGAAACTTCGCAAACAAATGTTTTTCCTTCAAAATTATTCTCTGAAGATTTAAAAAAAACGGCTTGTTTATGAATTCTTCGTAAAGTTACGCTGGACTCTAATTTGAATGCGTAAGAATATTTGTGCCATACTCAAAGTCGAGGCAAAAAAGATGTCTACTTAAATTACCTTTTATGTATCTAAGACAATTTCTTGAAACAAATAATAATTTAAATTATGGAAAGTACGAGGTATAAAACGAGAATTTTATAGAGCGTTGTACTTGAAACATGAGATTATTTCTTTTTGTGGATTTATACCATTAGTAAGTTATTAAATAGATTAAGATATAAGTAATAATAATCGTATTAGGAAAATTAAATTAAAGACACCTTGGATGTGATTGTATTCAACACGGCCTAAAAGGTATAAAATTATTATTACTGTTGTAGAATAATAAATTCGTATAATTTTGCACAAAACATGATTGTTTGTAAAACAATGATATTTATACCAAAAAAATATCGTTTTTAAATTTATTGAATAAGCTAAGAAAAGCTATATCTATTTACTCTTTAGAAAGAAGGTTCTAGTACAATATTATAATAACTTTTTTACTAAGTTATTTAATAAAATATATTTTTAATGTTACAAATTTTGATTTTATACCATTACGCTTAATTAATGTTATGTTTTAGAATTTAGTGAACAGGCAACCCCAAAGAAAGGTTCCAAAGAGTATTTAGTATATTTTATCTAAAAATTTATGAATCGTTGGTTTCTTAATGGGAGCTTTATAATGACAATAGAATATATTTAAGAACAAAATGGACAACAACCAACGTTTAAACATTTATAATGTAAGTTAAAGTTGATTGTTGTTTTAGCATATTTTGATGTTTTAGTCTGACGTTTGTCTGTTAATTTAGTAGATGTCAACATCGTCGCAAATTACAAAATAACTAAGGAGTAATTATTATTAATTTTAGTTGATCAAATCGTATATTAAAATTGTAACGCTAACTGGACAACTTGAAATGAATGTTTTTTTCTAATACTTAGTTAATATACAGAAAAAAATAATTAAATTTTGTTGTATTTGAAACAATTTTTTATCAATTTTAGATTATATATTTCAATATACATTAAATAGCACAATAAGTAAACTGTAAATACCTATTTTATCTGAAACTTTGTAAAAATAGATGTTGTGAGTCAATTAAATACATTTCTAGTCGTTTTGAGATTATTGTACTTAAATCGTTAAATGTTTATACAGTTTTATAGATGTTGTAAGAAAATTTTACTTCGAGCAAATAATAGGCACATTGCAAATTAGAACTAAAATGTTAAATTGCTTTAATTGTATAGATATCTTTTAAATCATTCTTATACAAAAACAAAGGAAAACTAAGAACGTTCTGTAGTGTTATTTTTATTTTAACAAATGTTCGATTTATCTTGCAAAGCATATTAAATGTTCCCGAAATAAAGTTCCAGTGTAATCTTGTATCCTATTAAGGTTTTTAACAATTTTTTGCTATAATTTTTGAAGCTTTAAGAGTATTTGTAAATAGAATGTATACAGTATTTGTTGCCATACACTTATGTGCAAATAAAACGCATTGAATTGGATTTTTGTATTTATTTTATTTAAAACCTCACAATAAAATGTATAAAATATTATTTTTAATTATCAAAAATGTACTTTTTATATTTTATGTCATAATTTACTTTCCCTTACTATTTAAGTTTAATAAAAAATACAAACTGACTTATCGCTAACGTACTATAAATTTTACTAACTTTCAGGTTTACTACAATATATTTGTATACAAAACATAAATAAACTACAATAGTCTTACCAGTATAAAAATTAAAAAATCATTCAAAGCTCAACTCAGTGCCTTTCAAATGCTGTTCGGCCCAGTCATCGAATCTTCGAGAAAGATCATCAGACATGAAATTCTTCCAGTCCCCTATTTCCCCTTTCCTTATAAACCGCAAATCTGTCTGTTCCAAATAACTTTTACCGAAGGACTTTTCTAGAATACCTTCTAAATTTACCGCTCGGTTCTGTTTCATGTTTTGGAAGGAAAGATGATCGCAGAGCTTGTCAACTTGTTCGTCTGACATGGTTTTGTTGAGGAATTTGGCGGTCTTGCGCACAACCATGGGCAGATCGCGTTTCATTTCCTCGAACTTGATGAAGAGGATGTTGGGGTCGTCACGCCTCTTCCAAAACCCTGTGATAATTTAAATAATCAAATAACAAATAATAGATCTGAACCACAATTAGGTCAGAATCGTCGAACGAAAATAAAAAATGTTTTGTTTTATGTAATTTATTATTGATATTATTATTTGCTCTCACCCTACAGGCTATAAACTTCAGATTTTCTCTGCGATTAATAATATTATAAAACATAGAAATTTCATAATAAAATTGAAACAACGATTATAATCAAACGTTTTCATATGACCTATTCTTAGAAATTAATTAAATACCTTCAAATAAAAATAACACCATAAATTGTTTGGCGAACATTTAAAAAATGTGATAGCAGTATAGCACAAATCGATCTTCGTGAAAATATATCGTAAATCTATACTAATATTATAAAGCTGAAGAGATTGTTTGTTTGTCTGTTTGAACGCGCTAATCTCAGAAACTACTGGTCCGATTTGAAAAATTCTTTTAGTGTTAGATAGCCCATTTATCGAGGAAGGCTATAGGCTATATATCATCCCGATATTCCCACGGGAGCTAAGCCCTGGTAATAAATAATTCTAATAATTGTCATTACTTTACCTAATATATGATTCCACACAGGTCCAAACGGAGCGCGGTCTCTCATAAACAGATCGCAGAAGTCCTCGAAGGTGCCCTTGAGGCCGTGCACCAGCGTGCAGTAGTGGTAGTATGATACAACCATGTCTTTGGGGTGACGAGATGTGTAGATTACCTGTTAATTACGCCACATATTTATTTTCAAAAGTATCGAAAAATATTTTTATTGTAAAAACAACAATTACAAAAGAAACTTGTAAACAAGGCTTATCGACACAATACTTATAGTAATGGTATTACTGTTTGAAACCACCCCATAATGTTTTGGAGAATTTTCAAAGAACTTCGTAAAGGTAGATATAGCGTGGTATGGTAACTACAATGTTAAACTTTAGTTAGACAATATGCTTTAAATTCGTTTTCTGAAATCTGGTTTTAAGTTTAAGGAATCACGAAAAAGATTTGGAATGAAAACCGCCTACATAAATTTAAAAATTCTATAAGTTAACAATACCTAGTAAAACAAAAATCATAACATTTCTCAAAAATTAGATATGGAGAACCTTCGGCTTAGCAGAGCCATCCTCTTTCACAATATCAATGGGCAACAGGTCCCACGGCAGGTGGCTGCGAATGTACCGCGGGTGAGGCAGGCGGTACTTCACCAGGTCCACGGAGGTGCCCCGGACGGACTCGTCGTGCCACTCCGCATGCCCGTCCACCATGATACAACTGAGCTCCACTAAGGGACAGCGTATCTGAATAATGGAGATTGATTGATCTTAGAGTTCGATAAAATTATTATGTAGACAAGTGATAATTAATCTTGATCTAAACCATATTAGATGCTCTTTAAATACATAATAATATGAATTTTAAGAGCATTTTAATTTTAAGTTTAATGTTTTTAAGGTACGTTATAAAAACCCTTAGGGCAAAGAGGGCCAACTCGAGTCCTTTGTTCCACTTTTCTTAACCATTTAATTTATCTTTATCTCCCTTTCCTCAAAAATTAGCAAGTCTATGATACAGCTTTCATGTAAAAAAAATACTTACTTGCTGTATTGACTTTGCACCCTCATAATCCAAGTCATGGCCAATCAACCATACCATTTCTTGTGCCCAAGTAGATCCTATAAATTAAACATTATTATAATCATCGTCAATTTTTCAAATATTGTTTTTACTGCATTTTTGTGTCTTATAAGTAAGCAGAATATTTTAGTACATAACTGCGATAAACGGTTAAGCCTTAAGGATTATAATGTTTGCTATACATAGCCCAATATTTATTAGTAGTGAAAGTGCTCGATACAGCTGAATCTATCGTAAACATAAGTTTCCTCATAAAATATAACGATTACACTCGGAGAAAAAATGGTTTATTATTTTTTCACAATACCAATTACCTGTAATTTATACTGAGGATTTAATAGAGTCTTTCATTTCACTTAGAGTAATTAGTAACAGAATACGTCAATTATATCTTCAGTAATGTACGACTTTAGTCATGCAAACTTTTCAGTAATTTTTAGCGTAGATAGCTTAAGTTTCCAAATAGTATAATGGTTTATAAAACAATAAAATATTATTAGGTAAAAGTCTATCTTAATTAAAAAGTAGGGAAGCAACTTCGTTTGGAGATTTCAGATTTAATAAATCTTGGACAAAAATTTAAGATATATTTTTATACTACCTATAATATCGATACATCGATTGCTTATATGCTGGAAAACCAAATAGAAAAATGTATACTTACCGGTTCGTGGATAAGAACACATCCATACATCGCTCTCCAAAACTTCCATGTCCAAAATATCCTGACCAATCGTCATATAATCAGCTGGTAGTATCACCCTGCCAGGGTTAATCTCCACCATGCAATCTTTCTTGTCAAACATTCTATCCAGCATTGCCCCAGTCTCCTCATCCAATTTCGAAAACGACAAATTCGGTTTAGTTCTCATTTTAAATTTTTTTCACAGATAAAAAATCAATTACATTGAAACTCCTTGATATGCGAAGACGTGTGCCAGCTCGGTGTTAGGGAAATGAAATGATCGCGTGCTATGCTATTGCGTTATGCATTTTCCTTAACTCTCTCTATTCAGACATGTTCACATTCCTTTTTCAGTTGAAATATTTTAATGTTTAAAATGACGAAGTTTTTGCAACTCATAATTTTGATTTGTAGACTTGCATTAGCGTGTCAATCACAGATTATAGACATTTCAACTAGGGAAAGAACCTTCCAATTTGCAGTTATTAAGATCATTATTTTAACTCAAGCGTACAAATATCGATAAACATAAATGATAATTAATTGACTTTCAAATTTAAATAAAAGAAAGAAAAATTTAGACTTAGACTTTATAGGGTATTAAGATTATATCAAATTTTTAATTAGCATACAAAATCAATATACATCGACTTCAAAACTAAACAACAATATTGCATTTCCAAATGCACCATTCTGCACGCCGGCCGATTATCTTCCGTGTTCCTGCCCGACCACTTTCTGTTTCTAGCCATTCTAAGTCGAGTGCAGCCGGGTGCAACGATCATGTTACCCTTTCAATGTTCATAGCGAATGATAAACGCTGCTTGTAATAGGAAGTTTTTGAACAATATACATCTGAAATTTTGCTGATACTTAAATTACAAAAATGAAACAGCGATTACTATTATACTAGAAAATTAAATAAGAAATAAAGAATGGATTCTCTCGGGTGGTCTAATTTTAGACATCATAGCTTGTTCGATTACATTTTAGAGATTGGGATTAGAAGTGGCGGCTCATGTATTTACATCTCGCTCGCAAATTTTTTGCGTCTATAATCATACTGGTCGTTAATAAATTATGAAATTCAATACATTATAAGCTATACCATCTTATTATTATACAGATACATATCACACCATATTGGCTATAAATCGGCCGCCATTTCTAGTCCCATTCTCTAAACATTCGAGGTGTGATATTTTTCCAGGCTCTAAAAAATATCGTCCGCATGCGCACTGCAAATCATTATAATTTTGACAGTTGTGTTTTGACATAACAATATTACCAACACAACGATTACGGTAACCCATAGTTATCAACAAAACAAACAATAAATGATTTTAATAAAAATATAAACATGACAAAAGTTGCAAACGTTAATTCCAGTTTCGCTTATGAAATATTAATGTATCTGAACTCATTTTATTTAGGAATGTTTTTTATTTGCGAAGTAGCGATGGGTATTTTGAAAGCGATAAATGTTTCTTATCCAGAAAACGCTTTGGTCACTGAATCCGGGATATTCTGTGCGTTGTGTCTTATTGAAGTACTGCGTATATTTTTAGGAAGAAGGGGAAACCTAGCTAGTAAAAGTAAGTAAAGTCATTGTTAAAAATATTGACTCGCGCTTCGCGTTAGGGTTGTCAACGTATGAAATATTATTTGATGCATAATATGTAAAAATAATAACTAGTACTAACTGGGATTCGTTTCCTTTTGTAGATCCCTATTTGATAATAAAAAATTGAAAAAAATAAAAAAAACAACTTGCTAAAAAAATAAGGGCTTTTTTTCTTTATTTAGATTTTTACCGTAATTATTAAAAGTAGATTGAAAATTTAACATTTTTCAGATTATACACTACATTTAGTTTCCTATGGCTTGAATGGATAACATGAAAATGGAATAAACCAATACACACAATTTTCTTTTTAATTCCAGAGATTCCTGTATTCATCTCAGTGGTTCTCACAATACCATCAGCAGTTGGAGTATGCTATTTTCTCATCTACCAGACTTATATCCTAAGACTAGAGTACATCTGGTGTGCAGTCATGCTTATATTTCATGCCCTAGAACTGGCATTTGCAATTCTGTTTATTTTTACAGTATGTAAAAACCATCAGTACGACTAGAATAGGGATAAGAGTACCTCCTTGCTAAAGAAATATTAGATATGCCTAACTTAATATTTATTTCCAAAAAAAATTGTCTAGGTGAGTTATTTAATTTAAAAATAATATTGAAGTAAAGTATTATGCTATGTATGTCTATTGTTTACAATTTCTTTGTAGGAGAGTACTTTTAGACATTTGCTACAAATATTAGCATGTATATAATTAGTAAGTTTGTTTAAGTGGTAATCAAACACTGCTCAGGTACAAATAAGGACAAACTTGCTCCTGGGAAGTTAGCATAGCAAACTTACCCCCATGGCCCATACATCTCTAACTTTCCTATCATTTTTGCTTTATCCTCATAATCATTGTATTATACACATTGAACTAAACATTTATGAGGTCTCACCTGTTTGACCTTGAACACTTTAAGGAAGTTAATAGTTACTGTTCCCTGCCATTTCAAACTTCCTTAATCAATTCTATTACAATTCTAAAGTGAACTGTATATTGTACTATTACTACATATTGCTACTATTATTACATATTGTACTATTGTCCATTATCCTATGAAATGTTAACACTAGATCAAATAAAAGATTTATTCTTACTCTGTATTTTTATTAATAATTTTTCTAAGTCTACTCTGTTAAATTAGTTTATTCTTCATTTGGTGGGGTTATATGATCAGGTAGCTGCTGGCACTCCACTTTTGTAACTTTAAGGGCGCAACCTTCAGGCAAGTTTCGCTCAATATATTCTAGATAGGTATCACATGTGGAACCAGTCAACCTTTGAAGGTGTATGAATCTGAAGTAAGTTCTTATTTCATACTGAACTCTATGCTTCTTGTAAATATGAACACATCGCAGCAAAGTATGTCTTTCTTTTTCTGCTTTTCGGAGTGCCCAGCTGTAAATTGAATTTATATTAAGTGAATATGTCAATTAAATTTGCAAATGTCCATTATACATATGTTACTAATACAATATCATTTAACATATTATATAAATAAATATTCTTGGACATTTAACACACCATGATCTAGTCCCAAATGAAGCAAAACTTGTACTATAGAACTAGAAAAGTGATAGACAAGCTTAAACACACTTAATTTTGTAAATAAATATACTATAGAGTATCGATATATTAACACCTAGACAGTAGAAAATTACAATAATGATCACATCATAATTTTGTACTCTTGGGGATCGTACCAACACCCTCCGGCACAATAGAACTTTGCTGTATCCATTGTGCCAATCATGTCAATATATTATTAAGTATTATTATAGTAAAATTTATGTGTATACATCTATCGTTTGTAAAAACTACACACCTTTTAGTAACTTCTACTCCCAAATGTGAAGCAGCAGCAATACAAAACCAAGAATAACTCAATAAGACTGCGGGGTCGATACCCCTCATCTCCAGTTCTACCCGTTTATATAGTTTGTCCAATTCTGTAGTACTTGGGGGTACAATTTCTATTGGTTTTACTAAAGTTGTAGAAGCTGATGATACATGCCGTATTGCTGAATAATTCGATACAATAGCACTTCGGACAGCTGGTGATGTTCGCCATAATTGCTGGAAAATAAAATCATTATCATTTTAAACCTATAATACATATTTAGTATTATGAGAAATAAGGTTATGTAAACTAACTTTTACAAAATTCATGATGTCAGCGTTAATTAGGAGTCAAATTGATAAAATGGTACTTTTTTTTAATCAGAAATTATGGACATAATTTAGAAAACTAGGTATTCATTCCGAATAGTATTCGGAAATATAAACATGCACATTTGACTTTATTGATATAGAAATGAAACGTCAAATTGTTGACATGAAAGAAATGACAAATGAGGGCTTCCAAGTTTTTTTTTTAATTATTGTTTATGGTTATACATCTGTGTAGTCGTTACTTATAATAAAGGTAATTGGTATTAAAAGCTTTTGAATATATACAAAAAATCGCAGTTAATTCATTACTTTATCGATTATAATTATCATCTTCTCCCTACTTGACATGTGGGACTGATTGACTCCCATTTTGTCAAAGTGACGTTTTATACTGTCAAGATTTATGAATGTCATTTATTTAATTGATTATTTGGGAAGGGGGGCCATTTATTATTATAAAGAAGAAGAAGAGAAGAAGATAATTGATTATTAGTTCGGAATTTTATGAGTTTTCAACAAGGATATATATTGTTATATATCCTCATACAATACATTTGAATTTATTAAAAAATGGTCGGCTATCTGATGCTTATGAAATTGAGACATTCCAGACAAAATCGGCGTCGTCGATTTATTAAAATTAAATCCCCAGAGTCCCAACAAAAGTTACACAGGACCGAAACCAATGTTGAACCTCACATCTGCAGGGTATGTTTGAAGGATGGTTATATACCTATTTTCGGAGATAGCGTTACTCCAAATATTTCAGAAGACATTCGTATTTTTACTGACATAAATATAAGCCAAAATGATAGCTATCCAAAGTACATCTGCCAATCTTGCAATTCACTTCTTCAAGGTGCTCAACTTTTTCGAAAAACTGCTCAAATATCGGACGAAAACTTACAGCAACCTGCTGAAGTTTATCACTCTGATAATGACGATAATATACAAAACGATAAAGAACATGAATCAATGTCAAGGACAGAAGAGAAAGATGTACCAGAGACATTTAATATTCATTGCAATAGATGCACCTTATCATTTCAAACTTTACAGGAATATAATAAACACAGGTTGTCTTTAGAACATAAGAACCGAGTATGTCCCATATGCAACAAAAGTTATGAAATAAAATCTTTCAAAAAGCATTTAGAATTACATAAACCAAAAACATCATACATGTGCGATATATGTAAAAAGAAATTTGTACATAAGCAGTCTTTAATGAAGCACCGACTTTCACATTTCAACTATTGTCAATTCAAATGTACTCTTTGTCCATACCAAACGAACTATCAATCACATTTAAAAATACATATTCAAAGACATACAGGAGAAAAACCCCATCAATGTCCAGAATGTCCTTCTAAATTTGCTAGTAAAAGCAACCTTAGTAGCCATATGCTCACTCACAAAGAGCATGACTTTATATGTGAACCATGTGGTCGAGGATTCTATACAAAAAAAACTTTAGAGTTACATGTCAAAGTAAATCACAATGGTATCAAAGATCATGTTTGTGATATATGTGGAAAAGCCTTTGGGTACCGTCATCACTTGATGTACCACATAGTAAAAGTACATAAGACACAGAAATACAAGACTGGTAAATTGCCTCTTCATTCGCAAATTAAATTACCAAAAGAGCCAGAAAGTAATTGACAAGGTTGTCTTTATAAATTGGTGAAAAAATATGAAAAACAAATGTTTTTCAACAATCTTTTTGGAAACTATGTAATGATTCCATGAAAGTGAAGAGGTTGACAATATGATGATTCTTCATAGTTAAAGTAGATTTTTTGAAAGATGATAATATTGTTCCATCATTATAATATATCGTAAATTATAACATTATAATTTGTACAGTGTACACTCTACAGAAAATATAATACATATAATATATAGTTGTTTTTTCAAACAAAATATGGAACAGTGGCAATAATTAACAAAATTTTTAGCATAATTTGCTTTTAAATTAATAACATTTTAAATGTTTCATTGTTTATATTTAGATGTTTATAAAAAAATGGATACACTTTGTAAAAACCCTATATATATCACACTAGTATAAAATGAGTTTTAAGATCGCCTACCCGCGTGAGGATGAAAATTTTGTATTAAGTATCTGTGCGAAATAAAATATTCTTTCATTTAATATTAATACAAAGTTATTTTTATTTTATTTTTAATTATGTAATAATATTTATTACTTTCTCTAGGGGGGTTAGTAAAACAAATTCTTCAAATAATTTCTTCTTCATAAACCCCCCGTTCACACGAGCGCTTTTTTAACGCGCAATAAAAGCAAAAAACGTTGAAATGGAATACGCACGCCAGATGCCTGCGTTTCAGACTTCAGTGCGTTGAGTATGTACGTAGAGAGTACATTGGTTTGCAATCGTAGATTACGATGTCAATGTTGTTTCAGATTCTAAACACTAATTTTATAGAAATGGAGTATACTCTTTGTTTCGGCTCTTCATATAATGTAAATTCGTTATTGTCATAAACTGTCTTCAAGAATTTATTTATATCCAGGGAATGTACCCAGAATGTTTTTTGTTTCATTTTTCTTCTTGTAGCAACACAAATCGGTATGGCATTAAATTTTGCACCAAACATACGTATTACCCAAACAAAAAACAAAAGAAAAGTGATAAATAAAGTATAAACGTCCGTGTGAAGTATGAACAGTTGTAATGCATAACAATGCATAAATCAAAAACTTTCCTTTATTTAATTATTTTTCTATTATTTTTATTAATACTTATTTGCAAAACTCTTTAGTATTTCAGCATATGTGAATAAGTAGGTATCACTTCTACCGCAGCACGTTGCCTTTTCAGTAAGGCGTTTATATATTTTGTTTTAAATATTTGCAAGACTTGTTTCATGTTTGACTTTTTCTCTCTATTTAATTATGAAATCGTCGGCAACGCTACTTAATGATAATAGTTATACTATTATTATATTTACATTAAAAACTAAATACAAAATAAATTGCGATTTTATATCGTACACATATATAATTCGTCAAAACTCTACATTTTATCGGTTAAACATCATTATCAGCTTCTCCCTACTTGACATGTTTTGTCAAAGTGACATTATTTTTTTTATATTGTATTTGTATGCATGATTTTGAACAAAAATAAATATATTCATATTCAAGTCCAGATGCAAGGATGTATATAGCTGCATATTTTATAGTATAAATTTATTATAAAATGGTCGGCTATCTGATGCTTAAGAAATTAAGAGATTCCACACAAAATGGGAGTCGTCAAACTATAAAAATTATATCCCCAGATTCCCATAAAAAAATTCTAGAAAAAATAAGGTTTAAGACAGAAAACACTGACGAACCACGCGTCTGCAGGGTATGTTTAAAGGATGGCCATATACCTATTTACGGATCAAGCGATGCTCCTGATATTTCGGAAGATATTCGTACTTTTGCTGACATAGATATAAGTCGAAATGATAGCTTTCCAAAGTACCTGTGCCAATCCTGCAATTCACTTCTTCAAAGTGCGAAACTTTTTCGAAAATCTGCTCAAACATCGGATAAAAGCTTTCGCAAACCTGTTGAAGGAAATCAATCTGATAAAGAGAAAAATATAGAAAAGGATAATGTTTATGACTCAGATTCACAGACAAAAGAGAAAGATGTACCAGAAACAGATAATTTTCATTGCAGAAGATGCACCTTATCATTTGAAACTTTTCAAGAATATAATGAACACAGATTATCAACAGAACATAAAAAGTTGCGCAGAGTGTGTCCCATATGCAACAATAGTTATGTAATTCAATATTACAAAACGCATTTAGCATTACATAAAATGGAACCATCACATATTTGTGATATATGTGGGAAGAAATTTATAATTCAGGGACAATTGACGAGGCACAGACTTATACATTTCAACAATCTTCCTTTCAAATGTTCACTTTGTCCATACAGAGGAAGATTCACTGAATCTTTAAAAAGGCATATGCGCACCCATACAGGAGAAAAGCCCTATCAATGTACAGAATGTCCATCTAGATATGTTACTCATAGCAACCTTAGTAGGCATATGTTAACTCATAAAGGAGACCGTGCCTTTAAATGTGAATCATGTGATCGAGCATTCTTTACAAAAAGAAGTTTAAATTTACACTTAAAAGTAGATCACAATGGTATCAAAGATCATATTTGTAACATATGTGGAAAAGCCTTTGGGTATCGTCATGCAATGATGAAGCATCAATTGAAAATACATAAGAGAGAGAAGTTGAATCCTGGTAGAGTGCCTCTTTATTTGCAAATAGAATCTCAAAAAGATCAGGAAAAAAGTTAAAGAGGTTGTCATTATAAATCAGTGAAATAATGTGAAAAACAAATGGTATATTAATTTATATCTCCACCATATATTTGGTAAAAACGTTGAATAGATGATGATCCTTTATATTGAAGTTGATTTATCAAAAAATAATGTGTGTCATAATTACATCTATCTTTATCTTCCATACATTTATATAAGAAAACAGTAACCAAGCCATTTCTGTACATTGAATATTTTTTAAAAAGAGCAATTGCTATTCAATATGTATGAAAGACATATTAAATTTAATAGAAGCCAAAATCATGGCTAGAATTTGTTTCTACTGTTTATATGTAAAAACCATTTAGCAGATTTTGATAAAATTTTATATATGGATACATTTAAATTCCAATAATTGTTATGCAAAATGAGATGTATTAAATATTTTTAGTTATTTGTTTTAAATTATCTTTTTGTGATAGTATATATCTCTAAATATATAGTATAGTTTTCACAAGTTTTCTGTCATACATATATAGCTGTTTCGCGCGGCTTTGCTCCCGTAGCATAATGTTATATAGTCTATGTTTATCGTGGATAATGTATAATGTAGCTCTTGAATGGTAAAAGAATTTTTAAAATGGTCCAGTAGTTTTTGAGCCTATTCATTATAAAACACAAAGTTTTCCTCTTTATAATATTAGTGTAGATGATTGTCTATGTCATTTTTAATATAGTGTGTCTTTGCGAAATTAAAATTTGTTTTCTTTCACTCCTAAAAACTGAACATGCTTAAATTACAAACAGAAAAAAAGTCAGCTGCAGCAGGTGTTAACTTTTACGATAGGTATATTATTTAATAGAAAAAATCGTGTCAGTTGTCACTAGTCAGTGCCTACCAATGAAATTATAAATGTGAAAGTTTAAACGTTTGTATGTCTATCACGCTGCAAGTAACATTTACATAATAAAATAATGGAAAGATTCTTCATTAAAATCTTCCCATTATTTTATTAATAATATAATACTTAATAGGAAATATAATACTTAATAGAAAATATAATACTTAATAGAAAATGTTGACTATAGGATTTTCGGTCGTTCGTGAGTCCTATCACGTCGCAACTACTCAACGGAATTTGATAAAAGTTCATTAAAATAATTTGCTGGATTAAAAGACTCCGAAAATAACTCGAGGGAAGCAGCTTGTTATAGATAGTTAAACAATGGCAAACGAAGAGGAAGAAATCGTAATAATCGCAAACTGAATAAAACAATAACTACCCGCACAAAAATGCGTAGTGCAACTCAACAACAACTGTTGTTAATGAGGAAAAAATTCCAATGAAGTCAAACAGGGATAATCATCCTGTTTACTAAGATAAAGAAAAATCGATATTACGAGATTTGTATCTAAGAAACTATTTAACATTTTTGAAGAACGCACATCAACAAAAATGAAATAATAGTCCTCCGGAAAATGGCTTATTTCTATACTGTGTTTCTATAGTCGTTAAAAATCCGCTTGAATGAGGAAGGCATTTATGGCTACTTTGTAATTATTATAATTTATGTTTCAAATGTTATGTTTAGAAAAACTGCATCATTGGAATTTTCTAAATTTAAAAATCCAGTGATGCAGTCTTGAACTCTTGATGCAGTTTTCATTGAATCTTTGATTGAATCGATGAAAATTTTCAGCTTCCTATCATCAAAGTTCCTATCCTAGATACTCTTTGAGAGTATATTGGTTATTGTTGACATGTTTTGTCAAAGTGACGTTATTCAATAATTGATGTACATGGTTATTGATATTGGGTAGCAGACAGCAGTTTACTAAATGTTAGTAAACAATAAAAACATTGGAAATTGAAGATTTGTTTTAGTTAAAACATCGGAATTTAATGAAACTTTTAAACAAAATCCATTTGGATTTTGTTCTTTGCATCTGCAAGGATCTATAAAGCTGCATATTTCATATCAATCATTTGAATATATTAAAATATGGTCGGCTTTCTGATGCTTATGAAATTGATACAATCCAGACAAAATCGGCGTCGTGGAATTATTAAAGTCGTATCCGCAGATTCCCATCAAGAATTTTTGGAAAAATCGCAGTTAAACTCAGGAAACAATGATGAACCACACGTCTGCAGGGTATGTTTAAAGGATGGCCATATATCTATTTTCGGAGATAGTGATACTCCAGACATTTCAGAAGATATTCGTACTTTGGCTGACATAGACATTAGTCGAAATGATAGCTATCCAAAGTACCTCTGCCCATCTTGCAATTCACTTCTTCAAGGTGCTAAACTTTTTCGAAAAACTGCTCAAACATCGGACAAAAACTTTCGCCAACCTGCTGAAATAAATCTTTGTGATAATGACGATAATTTGGAAAATGATAACGAGTATGAATCTGATTCACAGACGAAAGAGAAAGATGTACCAGAAACAGATAATTTTCATTGCAGAAGATGCACCATATCATTTGAAACTTTTCAGGAATATAATGAACACAGGTTGTCTTCAGAACATGAAAATATGCGCCGAGTGTGTCCCATATGCAACAACAGTTATTCAATACAATATTACAAAAAGCATTTAGCATTACATAAAATGGAAACATCATACATGTGTGATATATGTGGAAAGAAATTTGTAATTCAGGGGCAATTTATGAGGCACAGACTTACACATTTCAATAATCTTCCATTCAAATGTTCTCTTTGCCCATACAGAGGAAGATTTACTGAGTCTTTAAAAATGCATATGCGTACCCATACAGGAGAAAAACCCTATCAATGTGCAGAATGCCCATCTAGATTTGTTAATAAAAGCAACCTTAATAAGCATATGTTAACTCATAAAGGCGATCATGACTTTAAATGTGAATCATGTGGTCGAGGGTTCTATACAAAAAGAAATCTTGAGTTACATTTCAAAGTAGACCACACTGGTATAAAAGATCATGTTTGTGATATATGTGGAAAGGCTTTTGGGTACCGTAAACAAATGATGAAGCATCAATTGAAAGTACATAAGAGACAGAAACTCAGAACAGGTAGATTGCCACTTTATTTGCAAATAGACTCTCAAAAAGAGCAAGGAAATAGTTGAAGAGTTAGTCCTTATAAATGAGTGAAATAATATGAATTACTTTATTAACTTTTGAAACTATCTTTCAAAAGTTATGATCCTATGGAAGTTGCTTAGATCCATCATACTCTTAAGTTTATCATCTATACTAATATTATAAAGCTGAAGAGTTTGTTTGTTTGAATGCATTAATCTCAGGAACTACAGGTCTGATCCGAAAATTTTTTTTATTGTAAGATAGCCCATTTATCGAGGAAGGCTATAGACTATATATATGGTGTGAAGCCCTGGGGCGCAGCTAGTAAATTATAACTATAATTTGTACACAAGACTGATTTATTACAATTCATAATGGATGTGAACTGCCACTTATTCTACATCATTATAACCAGATGCTTTTAATACAAATAAGTTGCAGTCTCACAGTTTGAATATTATTTTACAGAGTTTGATATTCAAACTATGAATGTCAGCTCTTGATAGAACTTTCCATCAATGCCATAATTTAAACATTTATTAATTTGAATAGGAAACCCCTTTATTTGGAGCATCACAAGTATTCTGTCATACATAATAATATATCTTACTATGCAATAATGTGTTTTGTTGTCTATGTATTGTAAACTTGAGAATGGATATTTTTACTATAAATTTAGAAATTCAAATATTTGTTTCCTTTGACTCCTACAAATTGATACATTACACTACATCTTATAATTAGTGGCTCACTCCGAGCTAGACCTCGCGTTGTAATGTTTAAATTATTAATTGAAACTTTACATTTGATGTTGCACTTTCATATAGATATATTTATATTAAAACTCAACTATTCAATCGTGACTATCATCATAATGTAATATGAATCTGTTTATCTTCGAAATTAATAATTAATTTTAACTAATCGCC
This sequence comes from Phoebis sennae, assembly GCA_001586405.1. Taxonomy (NCBI): domain Eukaryota; kingdom Metazoa; phylum Arthropoda; class Insecta; order Lepidoptera; family Pieridae; genus Phoebis; species Phoebis sennae. The sequence goes on from LQNK01000237.1 coordinate 857,121, forward strand.
TACCAAGTTTCAATAAAATGAAATTTTATCAAGATCGAATGGACGATACTCAGTTATCGTTGGACAAAAATTTTCATCTTACATACAAACATATAATCGCCCGGCCATCTCGACTCAAAGACTTCTTTTCGCTGTGTCAATAACTAAACTAAACTTTTCCGTATCTAATAGAAAAAAAACTTTAAATAATAATGAATTTGGAACATCAATCCCAGTTGTCAATTTGTAAGAACTTTAATGAATTTATTGTTCATGTTAAATGTTAAATAAATCATGGCAAACGAAGCGGAGGAAACCGTTCGCAAACTATCTGCACATAAGGGCGTAGTAGGCGTGGTTGTTGTTAATGGAGAAGGAATACCAATAAAGTCGACATTGGATAACCATGTCTCAGTGCAATATGCTGGTCTACTGAGCGCATTGGTCGACAAGGCGAAATCTGTAGTGAGAGATCTCGATCCAACAAACGATCTAACATTTTTAAGAATTCGGAGCAAGAAAAGTGAGGTTATGGTCGCTCCGGATAAGGACTTTATATTGATCGTCGTTCAAAACCCTGTTGAATGACGAAGGCTTCTGCCCTTAAGGCTGCTTAGTGATTATATTATTAATTTATATTTACAAATATTTTGTTTCCTGAATAATCGTTATTTATTGAACGAATTGTGCTAGTTTGACTTCTAGTTTCTTTTTAATGTAGTAGTTATTATTTGTTGTATTAAATTAATTATTTTCACTCTATATCTGTTTCTCTTTTAGAATTCGTTGCAAAATGTAAACAAGTACGTTTGATTGATATCAATGATTGTAAAAATTACGAGTTTTATAAAATTAGTACGTTAGTACTTATAACTTATAAGCAACTTATTGCTCCAAAAAAAATCAGGCGATAATTAATATTTAAAAAAAAACAAACATCACGTCACATACTTTATTACCATATATATCCTTACCATACCATTAAAGTAATTGGAAAATAGGAATTACAAACATTAACATAAATTTTTCTACCAGCGTCCCCCACGTCCTCCAAAAGTCCCTCTTCCTCTAAAACCGCGGTTTCCAAAACCACGGTTCCCAAACCTCGGGTTGCCAAAGCCTCTAGACCCAAACCCTTGGTTGCCTCCGAAGCCTTGGTTGGCTCCAAAACCCTGGTTGGCACCAAAGCCTTGATTGGCTCCAAAACCTTGGTTATTCCCGAAGCCGTAGCTACCCCCTCCGAACCCC
>LQNK01002071.1:0-15166 GCA_001586405.1 Phoebis sennae
CTAATAAAGCCCGTAAACCAATTAGGGGATTTATGGATAGGATATTCTTGTAACACAGTCTTAGATGGTAGAGAATTTTCATATTGTTATTAAAATAATAGAAATTAAAAAACATATTTTTAATTTGGTTCGACCCTGAAGTATCTCTACGCTTACCCTCTATTAAGTTCTGCAGACTTCGCTTGACGACGTTTTGTAACAAAAGTATCGTATTTTTTAATTCTATGAACTTCTTACAAAACATGTCAACCAAATCCGTTTAGCCAGTTTTGTGTAATTCAGTAACAACAAAAAAAAATTATAAATTGTTTTCATCATAGGCTTTTTTTACTAAGTCCTATAAAACAAGATAGCGTTGCATTACACACTATCTACTCATATTATAATTCTTTATGTATACTAGCTGTGCTCTACGGTTTTACTCCTAGTAGTATAATGCTAGACAGGCTTTGGTCTACCTCATGAGCCTATCATAACTCTAAAGATTTTTTTAAAATCTATTCGGTATATCTGAAGCTATACGCAATTAAACAGACAAACTTTAAAGACCAAACCCCCATAGCATACTCATGTAGGGTGGCGACAGGTTAAAATATGTGTTCAACTCATTTCTACGTGTGGATGTCGTAAGAAACGACAGAGGGTAATTCTGCTGCAAAACATATTCAGCAATAAAAGAGAGGGAGCCGAGCATTGCACGATTAGGCCCCTCGGAGGCCTGTGTTCCTATTCCTCTCCCACCCTGTTCCATTCCTCTCCCGATTTCACATCATTAATCCTCGCTAAATCAAAGATCCTCGTTATTTTTTCTTTTCAAGCGTTCATGATGCCTGATATATTTCACTTTTGTTTTGGTCAACTCTGCTATGCCCAATGTTTTCTCGAAAGAAATCACTACTTAATAAGGCCGCTGTTGCGCTATACTTGTCGTTCTCTATCCACAACGGGGAGTGCTCTGATGAACTATTCGGAACTTTACCAGCCGCTGAATTTCGCCACCGGACCGCACGGCACAGGCTAAATTTTCATCCTCACCACCTCGATGCCTGGCGGTCGATAACTGTGCGGTTCAGAAGAAATATCTCCCCACGCACAACAACACTTTGGAATCAGCTTCCAGCAGCGGTGTTTCCGAGTAGATACGATATAGGGGCCTTCAAGAGAAGAACATATCCTCTTTAAAATGCTGGCAACAGACCCTCGAGACCCCTGGTATTGTGGGTGCTTACGGTCTGAGGTAACCATTTGCTCGTTTGCCCCCTTCTATAAAAAAAACTTTTGATTATGTATACTCAAATTAATAAACAATTAGTACGTCGATTATATTGTTATAATTTGACATGTAGGTAAATAAAGACGAATGTTCTGCGTGCATCACCTTGCGTAACAATCGTTACAACACGGTCCCGCCATAACGCGCAATCTTTTGTTCCCGGTGTTGCAAGATAGGAAATTGTGTGCGGCCATTACTGAGAACGCATATGAGCTGATTTTTGTAATGCAACTAAGAGTTTTATATACAGCTTTTGCCTGTGACTTCGCTCATAGGCCATAGCCTTACATTTTTCGACTCCTTGATATTTCGTTACATTATGCCCAAATTTGGAAAATCATTTTAATTTGTTGCTTTTGTGCTATTCAAATACATAGGCTACATAATTTTTAAGTTTCATCCAAATCAGTACGAGGCTTCTTATGTAAAAGATACACGTACATATCAATCCTTATAAATTTTCGCATTTATATTATAAAGAAATCGGTCGAAGTTACATGAAAAATTAAAATTCTTCTTAAATATTTTTTAGATATGTGGTTTTTTTTGCGAAAGACTTGTTGTAAAATTATAACAATGCACTGAAAAGATAAATGATTTCAAGGGTCAAAAGATTCTTAAAGGATTAAATTTTAATTAAAATAAATTGATATAAAATACCAGTTTTGTTTCATTTACGTTAAGATCCGCTTGAAACAACGATGAGGAAGACGTTTACAATCTCTTTTTGTAGATAATAATAAAATCGATAATATAAATGAATATTAATAATTGAAATAAACAAAGATCATTTTAATACAAAGGGAAGCGCTGCTTTTATAGCGACAAATATAACTGTCAAATATAAACTTATGTCGTCGCGGTATTAAACTTTTTTACGTTTAAAAATAGATAGACTGTATCTCTATTTCCCGTTCCTTATAGTATGGCTGGCTGGATCTTGATTAGACTTTACGAATATATAATTTTGTATACCTAAAAGAGTTAGGACAGCTTTTTAACAACATTGGTTAATAATTTTATGACAGTGTAATTGGAAATAATGTGTTTTTCCTCAAACAAAAGTTACATGAAAAAATAACAATTCAAGTTATGATGTATATAAGTATAAAATAAAACACTTATGTTTTATATACAGCGTTTTATAATGAAATAAAAGGTTTTAATTCCATAGTACCTAGCTAAATTGTTAAACAGACAATTCCTTGAATACGGGAGCATTCATATTGTCTTTTATTTTTTGAATTAAATCTTATAGCACGTAGGAATGATTAAACAAACCAAACGTTTGATTTATTCGAGACAGAATAGGGGTATAACCAGGAGAGCCAGACGAAGGTACAGCGGTTTTGTCGTAACGCAATTCCGCGAAAACATTAACGAGTGACTCAGACCGAACTGGTCTTGACAGTGGCGCTAAGGGGACGTTCTAATGGGACATTCGGTATTTTGGGGAAAAAAAGAAAGAAAGAAAGAAAGAAAGAAAGAAAAACATTTAATCGAACACGATACACGAAACATGACAAATAGCAATTTTGACAAAGAAATAATAGTAACATAAAAAAAATGATATATGACAAGACCCGTGTAAGGTTCGGGCTCAGCATATGTCGCGTTAGCCACGACGCTGATAATTCTGCCAGAAATATATGATAATTCTTTCAGGGGACATTATTTATTTTATTTATTTATTTATTTATCAGCCATCATGTAGTTACAGTTAATAGATCTTAACTTAAAACTACGGCCCATAAAAACTTAATTATACAGGTAAATTAAAAAATATATGCTAGAGCTAATTGGGTATTTTGGGGAAGTTATCTAGGTAAATTCAATAATATATGTTAGACTTTTGAACCCATTGTACTTATATCAAGGTAAAATACATAGCTTAGATTTATTATGAACCCAGACACTTAAAATTACAATTATAAATGTGAGAGTTTGTGAGGATGTATATATGTATGTTTGTTACTCTTTCACGCAAAAACTACTGAATCGATTATGATGAAACTTAGTATACATATAGGTAGGGGTTCAGAATAGCATATAGCTTACTTTTAATCCCGGAATTCCCACAGGATCAGAAGTAGCGCGGGGGAAACCGCGAGACGTAGTTATTACATCATTATTTTCAAACAAAAATTCTCATGCAATACAAATAACAAAAAAGTGACATGTAATACCAGAACTACAAGTGTAAATAATTCAAATTAACTAGCAAAGCCACATGAAACAAGTTTTTTGCTTCTGATATTAATTAGCTTCAACGTGATTGACATAACGACGGGTGACAGCTTTATTTGTATGAAATTAATACCCGGTACTATTAAGGTCATAGCTCATTGTATCCTATCAGTGCCTCGCCCCGCGGTCTGTATTCTTTATGTCCCCTCTACACATCGGCAGACGCATACGACGTCATATGCAGATGTCGTACGCGGACGTGAAAACGAAGTAATATGTATTTGATAGACTGTATTGTCACTTCTTGATGGAAATGCATATTATAAAAATTTTATAGAATTAAACTCTCTCAATAGTAAAATGTCTATTCGTTGAGCGCCGAAGCGGCGAATATGTAATACGGCAGGTAATTTACGCCTGCCGATGCACCACCATCCACCATGCATCGACAAGTGACGTCTTCGTATGCATCTGCTGATGTGTAGAGAAATTAGAAATAGAAATTCTATGGACGCTCACTGTATCTCGATACGAAGATTAAATTGTTGTTCGTATACCTAATCTCTCGCAAGTCGTGTCGAACTTCTGTCCCATGGGGCTATGAGAGTAAAGGAAGAGGGAATACTCTATCGTGCAAATATTAATCCGCTGTAAGTCAGGGCACTGCACCTGAAAATTCGGTTACAGAGATTATAGTACATCACCCCCGTAACGTTAATGGATCGCTTCGCTCGCGGTATCGACGACTGGAATCTGTACGGTCCCGTGGAAATATCGGGATGATATATACATATAGCTTATAGCCTTCCTCAATAAATTGGCTATCTAACACTAAAAAAATTTACGAATCGGGCCAGAAGTTCCTGAGATTAGCGCGTTCAAACAAACAGACTCTTCAGATTTATAATATTAGTATAGATTACTGTTCTTCTTATAAAGGATGATAATTCTTCTTATAGGAAAAGATAGGTGTAGTTGGCAAAGAAAAATTTCAATAGCGGAATTAAAGACCGGTGACGCTACAGTATGGAGAGAGCTTTAGGATAGATATTAGGTACTTGTTTTGAGTCACTGAATTTGGATCGCATTTAAGATTACTCACTGTTCTGTTGTTATGAAACTATTGGTAATTGTTTCGTGTTTATGTAGATATCGATAGGTTTACATTTGTGGGAGAAAGTCGGATTTCATTCATTCAAACATGGATAAAAAAAATAATTGTACACATACACATATGGGTGTTAATTTATATCCCCTATTTATTTTAAGACTGCATAGATAAACACCCGGTATACACAATCAAGAAATGTTTAACCATGTTTATTATTTCATTCAAAACACGTTTTTATATATTTCTACGTATATAATATACTTACTGGAAAAGTTTTTTTTAGGAAAAAAAACGTACTATTACATCGGGACTAATTTAGCGGAACGGAAAACATTAAATTACATTTTGATATAATTATACAAACCTCCCTCTGGAGTCACTATGTATTAAAACACACATTAAAATACGTAGGGTAGTTTTAAAGATATACATATAGACAGATAGCAGGAAGCGACTCTATACCTACTATATAAAGATTAAAGAAATACTATTTACGGTTTTCTCAAAAGCAACTGTGATTAAACGTATAAGAATTTCCGATTCGTCATCATACAAATTATAACTACTTATATCACCTACAAGATGTTCAAGAACATATGGACAAAATGTGATAATCTATTATTTCACTACTTTTACTATTTAGAATAATAAATGTATTTGTTTTACAATGGTGGTTATAAAATCCTCCAAGATGTAATTTGCTACTAAAAGCCATTTCGGCTTCACGCGGTTGTAAATGAATATCCGCTTCTAAAGTATTATAATATAAATATCAACAAATTTATATTATAATATTGTTAAAGGTATACAACACATCACTACATAGTATAAAACAAAGTCGTTTTCACTGTCCCTATGTCCCTTTGTATGTTTAAATTTTTAAAACTACGCAACGGATTTTGATGCGGTGTTTTTTAACTAGTGCGAAACCGGGGCGGGTCGCTAGTTTATATATAAAGTTAAATAAACTCTTGACAAATTAAAAGTGCACGTAGAATTTACTATAACATTTTATTACATACTAGCTTTCCGCCCGCGGCTTCGCCCGCGTGGACTACAAATTTCTGTCCTTTGTGAATTTTCGAAGTAGAGGTGGTATGACAATTTTTAAGATTTAGACACGTACGTTTGTATAAATATATCTCGGAAAAGGTTTAAGTTCGAAGTATATCCTACATTAAATATAACAAAAGTGTCACTGTTCAGTTTTATATAATTCTAATAATTCTATTTTAATTTTTTTGCAAAATATTTACATTTTAGAAATCTGTCGTGTACTCTTAGAATTAAAGATCAGAGTTGATGTTTCCATGGATTTAACACATATTTGCATATGGGCGCAAATAATATCTTCTGCATGTTGGTTAGTCTTTGTTGTGATTAGCCGCCATGATCGTAATCTACTTTCGAGATCAAGAGAAGGCTACATTTATCAATAAAAAGTGATTTAAATAACACTTAAAATATTAAATTTAATATACCTACGCGCATTGATGATATGTTGTGATGGATCACTTTCAACCCTCATATCTTTTTTATTTGTTAACCGATTTGAATGAAATAAACACTAAAACCTTTGGGGGGCTAGCCGTAATACATAATCGAAAACCGTATTTTAATCCGTTAAGCCGTTTCGAAGTTCACTGCGTACAAACGCCCGACAAACAGACAAACAGACAAACAGACAAACCGGCAAACAGACAAACAGACAAAAATTCTAAAAATCACTGTTTTGAGTTTAGTATCATAAATAAAACACGAAACACTAATTTTTTCTTGAAAATATTAAATGTACAGACACGGCTAGTCTACGATTTTATTATATTTATAGATTTTTTTAATGTCTTGTAAATGTTTCACTTAGTTATTATATAGTCGTTATACGAAACTGAAACTTTGTGCATAGTATTTCAAATTATTGAAATATCTATTTTAGACTTAAATTGAAATAACATCGTATTTACGGATATAAATAAACACCTAAAAATATAAAAAAAAAATCTGCATCCTGATGCTGACGAAAATAAAATTACTTTAAAATTTTGATATAAGAAAACCAACCGACACGTGCCCTATTATAGGACACGGCTTTCAAGGGCGACAAAAAATTGTTTGTGTAAAATTTAAAAAGAGTATCGTCTATGTGTATTGTATTAAGGTTTTTCTTAAGGGCGTAACATGAATACACCCTCTCTTCTCCAAAAGCCATGATTATTTCCTCCCTGTGTGTATAGAATTTCAGCCCAGCCCAGGCATTTTCACGTCAAAAATAATGCACCCACTGTATGATTTTAACACTGTGCCATAATTCTCTTTTCATTTCAGAACAAAGTAACTCAATATGGACGTTAAGAAGCACTTAAAAAATTAGCAAATAGAGTACTCTTAAGTTGAAAGGTCTTTAAAAATAATGAACCTATTCCCAAGCCAGTTTTAGTCTGGCAAAAAAAGATTTCAGCTTTATAAATTAATTACTGCAAGAATAAATATTACTGAAACATGACTAATCTATACATATAATAAAAGAGTAACCGAACCATTTCTGTACATTGAATATTTTTCAAAAAGAGTAATTGGTATGCAATATGTATGTTCTATAGATACCAAAACCATGGTTAAAATTTTTTTTTTCTGTTTGTCTGTTTGTCTGTTTGTCTGTTTATCTGTTTGTATGTTCGTCAATCACGCAATAACCACTGGACAGATTTTGATTGAATTTTACATGTTGATAGACCATGATTAGGTGCAACTTATAGGCTACATTTTATTTGAAAAAATTATTTTAGGGGTGGCTTTCCATACATGTAAACGGAGGGTAAAAAAATAAATTCGCGAGTACATCATTGTATGAGGTGTCATTAGATAGGTCTTTAAAAATGAAATAGAGGTTTCTAAATGCGTTTTTTGATAACATACATATTTTTTGAGATATACTCTTCTAAAGTCGTGAAAATGTCATACCACGTGACAATGAGAGATTTTGGTTCAGTTGCGGTCATACCTTTTATACTCTAAACGTATGGATTAAGACGTTAAAACACTCAATAAATTCTCAAAAACTTAAAAAAAATGACTAACTCTCCGCCCGCGGCTTGCCTCGCGTGGGCTACAATTTTATGTTTTTGAAGAGGCGCGCGCACTGTGAGATTTTGGTCAAACCTATTTCCATAGAAAATAATAAAAAAACTAGGTAATAAATAGACTTGCACATATATCAGGGGTCCTGTGGCTGTCATTTTTTAATCTTTTGTTGTGCGCCTCTAAAAAATACAGAAATTAGTAGCCCACGCGTGCGAAGCCGCGGGCGGAAAGCTAGTTACATAATAAACCGCGATTAAAATCCTTTAAAAAGTATTTTATTTAATGTGGAAAGTACTCGCGTTAAAACAAACAAGAAAATACTATGTGATGATTACATTTCATAAAATTCAACTTCAGTAATAATAAAAATATAAATTGAAGTCTTTTATAGACTTAAATTTATATTTTTGGTGGTTCAATGCAAATGATGACGTAAGTCAAATCCATATTTATTAAATTTCTCCAGAAAAATAGCTACTCGTAGAGTAATTAAGCAAGCACTTTAAACTTTGCAGTTATTAAAAAACTTGTTAAAACATCTCCAGCGTAATGTGATTATTCTTAATAAGCGTTTACATGTTGAAACATGTCGGTGACTGAAAATCATTTCACATCAAAATATGAATGTTTGGGATTGTATTAAGTTTTTACATGTTAAGAGTGTTTTTAATTTTTTTTATTTTGGATTATATTTAGAAAAACATTTAACACCTTTATCTTCAACATGTATCGACATGTTTTTTTTTAATTTCGCTTCGATCTATTGAATAATCTCTAGAATATTCTCACTACAATTTTGACGAACTTTAAACAATCCATCTCAGTTTATTTTTTTAATTGTTTTTCAATATTATAAACAATCATAAAATATAGCATCACATGTTAAAGCATGTCAGTGATAGTCAAAGTCAAAGTCAAAACGATTTTATTCCAAATTGGCACTTTTAAAACGTCATAATATACATTTACAGAATTAATATTTTTTATTTACTCCCAATTCGGAAGGTTGTCTCTACCGAGAAGAACCGGCAAGAAACTCATATACAAAAAATCTTTCAACCTTAAAAGAACTTAAAAGGTTTGAAGTTATTTAAAAGCTCGTTAAAAATGAAATGAGATTATTCCCGTCTCTCGCAAATTAAACCACGTAATTACTCCTATTGTGATAGCATTGCCAATAAATCGTGGAGCTCTGAATTGTCACGTTGCCAGAAAGAAAGAGAGAAAACATGTATTTTTGGTAAAGTTAGAAAGGGACAACACACGGTATATAACAGTAAAATTCAATATAAACATAACTACGAGCATGCATGTTAGTGATATTATGTTATACTTATAACTTAGTATAGTTTAATAAGTATGGAGTCAATAACTTCAAAATTCTCTTAAAAAAAATTGAACCGGATCTATTTTTTGGCAAAACGTTATTATTTTTTCCTTTTTGGTGTCCTGTGAAGGGTAATCACATCATCTAGCCACAATTCAGCTGGTATATGCATCATTAAACCTTAACTGCAGAGCTTATTCCGTTGATTTTCGAGGAATTCTCTGGAATATCTTCCACATGGATGATCAGATTTGAACCAAATTGCTATGGGATCACCCTGACACTCTACTCTATCTAATGCAGAAAGAATTTGTAAATCGGTCCATTAACGCCGGAGATATACGGAAACATACGTAAAAAAAAGATACGATCGAATTGATAACCTCCTCCTTTTTTTTGAAAGTCGGTTACAAAAAGCTATTGAAGCGAGCTTTGAAATAATATTTCGAGTTGTCAGTTCTACCACATTCACAGCCAAATTAAACCACCGAATTACTCCTATTGTTATAAAATTACCAATAGATTGCGAAGCTCTAAATTGCCACGATGCTATTATGAATTTGCCGTTGTATATTTGAAAAGAATACGAGATATAATTCCTGTTCCCTCATCCCATTCCTATCCCATCCTGCTCGATCCCTTTCCAATTTCCTTGATCCTCTCATAAACTCCATCCTGTTCTATTCTCTTTCCAACTTCCCGTCATCCTCTCATTCATGCTTCTGTTGCCTGCTGTATCATCATTATCCTTAACAAAAAGTAGTCAGAACTACTACTATGTCAGGAATAAATTTAAAGTAACATTGTCCTTAATAAAAAGTAGTCAAAACTACTACTATGTCAGGAATAAAGTCAAAGTTAGTAATTTATTTGCGAAAATGTTGTACTCGTACACCAGGACTTCTTATAAGCAGTTTGATAAGCAATCGAATTTTGTGATCTTTGCTATTGGCTAGTCTGTCTTGATATTACTACTATTTGCAGCTAAATTATACGACGTAATTACGTTACAACGAAATGGTCAATAAATCGTATAACCCGAATTGTTGTCACTCTGCCAGCTGTATGAATAATTATATGACAGACAGGAATACCCGATGTGACCGGATTATATCAACAAACTAGCTTGTACTCGTGACTTCGCTTGCGTTTTTTTGTTTTTTCTTTATATATCTGGATATTTATTTCGGACGTACATCAGGCCAAATATGGATACATTTTATTTTTATTCTTATTAATGCGTGTCACATCTGTAAGTGAATAGGTCATCACTGAAAATCAGCGTGGCAAGTTTTTGAAAACTTGTCCACTTTATGCTGAGTGCATGGCCTTTTCGTTATAGGTCTTATTAAAATAAGTAATATAATGTGGGCACATTCTTATTGGTAGCAGCAATTTCTTCCAGGCAATAATTAATTAGATTTTTTCTAACCTAAAAATAATTTCGATTTAAATTAAGGAAGAAAAAACTCCAAACCCCTTTTTCATCATGAAACGTGATAGCTATCATTTGCTTCCAAGTTTGATGAGGGCGTGGTAACCCACTGTGACCCAATTAGGAAAATGACTCAATTACATCTCGATTACAACTATGGATAATATAAATTAGAATCATTCTGAATTTATATCATCCACTAGCTGCGCCTTAGGGCTTCGCTCCCGTGGGAATATCGGGATGATATATAGCCTAAAGCCTTCCTCGATAAATGGACTATCTAACACTATTTTTTTTTTCGAATTGGACCAGTAGTTCCTGAGATTAGCGCGTTCAAACAAACAAACTCTTCGGCTTTATAATATTAGTATAGATTAATTTATATTATTATTAAACCGACGTTTCGAGTACTTTGCAATTTTATCTATGCGATCTTCAAAAAACTATGTTAAAGTATGTTCATCAATACCTACTCCAGATTCTATAAGCTTTATTCAGTTTGGGATAAGATTTTAAAATTTCAATGTACGAAAATCCTTCAAACCCCTATCTTATCGTTATACATGATAGATTGAAGATAAGAATAAGTACGTGATGGATTGCTATCATTTGACTTTTATCATGATAAAAGCGCGCTACCCCGGGTCTGGTCTAATTAGGTTAACTCCATTACATCTCGATTACAATAATTATAAGGAACTGTACCACGCGATTTCATTCGAATATATATCCCGTGGGTTTTCCTGAATAAAAGCCATGCTATGTCCTTTCTTGCGTTTCAAACAACATTTTGTACAAAATTTTGCGTTGGTTGCCTGCAGCCAGCAATTTGCTGAGTTGTGTGTCAGTTTCTTCACACCACCTTCAGCACCTTTTTGTGACAGTTGTGTGCATATTTTTCCTCATTCTATAATTAAATCACCATGTATGTACACAATTGTTGCAAATAAACTTTTTTCATTTCATTTCATTTCATTTCAAAATTTCAGTGGTTTAAGCCTGAAGAAGAGACAGGCTGTATTCCTATCCCATTCCTTTTACATCATTATGACGTGGCGACGGGTTAGAATACATGTGTCGTCACCCCATTTCTACCCGTGGGTGTCATTAGAGGCGACAGAGGGTAATTTTGCTGCATAACATCTATAGCAATACAAAAGTGGGAGCCGAGCATTGCACAACAAACTCTCACCGGTGAAATTACCATCCCCCCCGCATAAGATCTGCGTGAAGCAGTATTGCACTGTGTTTCGTACGGTGTCCGAGGGCCTGTATTCTTATCCCGTTCCTTTCCCATCCTGTTCTACTCCTTATACCTTCCTTCAAGCCAGCAAGGCCTCTAGGTCACTTAGATGTTGCAGATGTTCATGGGCTGCGGTCAGTCATAACATCAGGTGAACTGCATGCTCCGCTTGCCTGCTGTACCATAAATTGAAATTAGTCTTAATTTTAGTTTTTAGTTTTTTATGGGCCGTAGTTTTAATAATAATAATAATAATAAATTCTTTATTTCAGGACAAAAAGACATCCCATACAATATAAAAGTTACAAAGTTATAGTCAAGAATATACTTTTACTTATAAATAAGTAGATCGGTCGTTACAATTTTATTTTGTTAATGATTTTTAACAATCAATAAGACAGTGGAGTGTGAGTACTAAGCCAGTATTTATATATTGGAGTATCGACAGTGCCAGCGACAGCCCTCAGAACAGAGTTACTGGAGCGCCTTATCCTATCCCAAAACGATGCTACGCGAGAGCGGATTATTGCATAGAAATCTGGGACCCTCGCCTCCGCAAACATGCCGGACGCACTGCAAAACCTCGGCAGTTTCATCAAGACTCTGTATGCGTCATTATACTGAATTCTTAATGAATTCCAGGTCTTTTTTGTGAAGTTACACCACAGTTGGCAGGTGTACATGCACATGGTATATGTTTTAAACAGTAAGTTTTTTACAGCAGTGGTGCACTTCACAAATCGTCGCGCAAGCATATTACTACGAACGGCGAGGGCCCTCCGCTCTCGTTCTATATCGTCATCATCCTTTAAATGTTCATTCAGGATGTGACCCAAATACTTGAATTGTTTCACCGTTTTTACTTGAATACCATTCAAATACAGCCCAGGTATTCTCTCCGGACCCTGTCCAGCCCTAAACACCAACAATTCGGTCTTCGAGGTGTTGTACTTCAGGCCATGAGAATTCGCATAATTCTCACAGATTGAAAGAAGCTCTCTCAGAGCTTTAATCGAAGGGCTCAACAGGACCATATCGTCAGCATAGTTGATATTGTTGACACATATATCGCCTAGGTAGCATCCGATTTTGGCCCTCCTGAGCTCGACGATCAAATCATTGATATATAGGCTGAACAGATCAGGTGAGGTTAACCCTCCTTGACGGACCCCACAATCTAGCCTATATCCGCTAGATACGGAGTCGCCCCATCTCACATGGTTTTAAGTTATTTACATGAATAAACAAATAAATAAAATAAAAAAAACCCTAGAAGTGTCGAGGTATTGTGTATTCGAATGCTAAAAAGAGCTACATTTTTGTCAACGTTTTAGCATAGGTATTCGACGAGATATTACTTTCTGTATTTTGGGAACACTCTTGTGATGAGGCTTTTGTGTTGCAATATTGGGATAGGGTAACAAACGTTGAGGTTTCGAAACTCAAATGAGAGGTGTTTTTGAAACCGCGTGGCTGGTAAGTATATAAAATTTTAATAAGTATGGATATGGTTATTAAATTATTTGGAATTATCCGTTAGTTTTCGTTACGGATACTAGATTTTTTTTTAAATCTCACTTATTACAAACGAATAATCTTTCATGACTCCGTCTCTATCAGAAATTGTGCGAAAGTTTGATATCGGATTCAGTTACGGATAAATTTAAATCTGTTTGATACTTACTGAGCTTCGCAGTTTCTCTCGTGTATATATCCCGTTCCTGTAGGATTTTAGGGACAAAAACTATCCTATGACATTCCTGGGGTTTCAAAAATTCTGAAAAAAATTTCATCCACATCGGTCACGTAGTTTCGGAGCCTATTCAATACAAACAAACAAACAAATCCTTCCTCTTTAAAATATTACTAGCTGATCCACATGGGTTCCTATAGCATAATATTATTTATGTATATCCTTCAAAGCATAGCCTATGTTACTCGTGGATAATATAGCTTTCCCATGGTAAATAATTTTTAAAATCAGTCCAGTAGTTTTTGAGCCTGTTCATTACAACCAAACAAACAAAGTTTACCTCTTTATAATATTAGTATATAGTATAGAAAACTATTCGTTTTGTTTGTACTTTAATTTCATATCAAATTATACCGAAAAAGCTTGTACTAGGTGATAACGCGTCCTCAAGTCATAAACATGAATTCAAGACCACCCTGGGACGACTTAATCCAGATTGAGTTCTGAATTTCATCTTGCCGTACGCAACTTTCATCATTTTAACCTCTTGGGTGAATATGACATTATATGGAGCTACTTCGCTCCCGTAGCATAGTAAGTAAGTACGTCTACGTCTATGTCAACTAGTCGCAAAACATAGTAACTAACACAAAGAAAAATAGATTAGCGAAAAGGCGGCAAATAGGAATTAAAATACAATGCAAAATCGCTCCTTGTGTTTGTTTTAACATAGTATAAGTATGTGCGGAAACACAGGTGCACTCTCTATTCCTTCACTCTCTTAATCCGAAGGGATGGGAAACCGACACGACCGGAGAGAGATCAGGCGCAGGACCAACGGATTTACGTGCTGTCCGCCAAATTCCAGACTTAGGGCTGATTGAGACTTTTTTTAGAAAATCTCAATAACGTTTTTTTTATGGCTCCATCCGGGAATCGAACCCTAGACCTCTCGATCTGTAGACAAATACACAACCACTAGACCAACGAGGCAGTAAATTTGATTGACATTACAATTCATAGATTACATTCCAATTAAAACTACACAACGTTACTCTCCTATGTAAAGGCATGATGCACAATTTCTGCGTTTCTGTATGTATGTTTATATATGGGTAAAACGTATTTTACTTATAAAATTTAAAGAAATATATATAGTATAGTACGTCACCGGGCCAGCCTGAAAATCAGCGCTCGATCGACTCGGGAAGCACAAGCTGAGGTTGGTCCCATTCGCCGCCATCTTTAGTTTTTTTTGTATGCTGTTTAGTTTCAGTTTAATTATCTATATTGTTGGCAATAAACTAATTTTCTTTCTTTCTTTCTTTCGCTGACATGGTGAATATTATGATCAGTTGATTCTTTTTAAGGGTTCTTCAAATTGTCAACCGTTATATTTTATCGGCAACTGTAAACACGTTTGGAAGGGTCGTAACATGATCAGTATGCTGTATACTTGTTTGAAACATGATCGAATCAAGTACGAGAGGAGCATCTGAAATAAGATATCGATTTCAGACTATTGAATTAAGATACTTTTTAAAGGATTTTTAAACGCAGTGAAACTGTGGGGCGCGCCGATATATGATGATAGTATATATAATATCAGTTATGATATAAACTCAAATTTATATACATTGTATATATAGATTTCACATAAATGGACTTAAATGTCTGAAAGCCGAAATTTCAAAGCAAACTTTAAAATTCGAATATCTCCAAAGTTATGCATTTTCACAGAACATAAATGTGGCTTAATTTATAGCATTTTAAGCCTTCTATCGCACCCTGTAAGAAACGTTCACCCGTGTGGCGA
>LQNK01002071.1:15512-31361 GCA_001586405.1 Phoebis sennae
AACATGCTAAGCCCCGGCTTTGGCCCAACTTCCTAAGCACCAGGCGTAATGCGTCGCGGCTTATTATTTTACAACTTTTCATTTCTGCTAAGACCGTCCGTGGATATATTTTATAAGATTGCAGATGTGAATAGGCATTAAAAACATGTTGTTTTCTTCTTTAAGACTAGAAATAGCATAATATTACAGTGCGGTATTGTCATCGCGTCGAATGTAGAGATGTTCTGCATTGTTGGAGACAATGTGACCCTATTTTAAGGTTAATACTGTTTTAGAATATGAACACATTACGTATTTTGTACAATGGTTTATTTATAGTTCTTCCAAGTACAATGTAGATAGGTACTAAAGTTTATTCATTTTATTTATGGAATCATTTTTATTGTATCAAGAACGAGAGTATAAATAGGAGTTGATTATTTTTATCGTAGAGCATGTAAGGATCGTATTGATCACCTGAACTTCTATGTCTACTGTTTCTCGTATTTACCTACAACACAAAACAAAGATAAAAGACAAAAATAATTTATATGACTTCACAAAACATTCAAAAGAAATGACAAATATCGAAAAAACATAAAAAAATTTAAGCAATTATAGAGTAAGAAAATATGTATGTAACGACACAAGAAATACCACGCTTATCTTATTTTAGATAGAAGCCCAAGGAGCAAAATTGTACCATAACTTAATCTTATATCTTTAAAAAGACATATAAACCTTCTATTAAGGTGTAGACTGTTACACCGGGTCCTATAATTAGTGTACAAGAACACTCTTTGGCACTATAGGTTATAGAGCAAAAATGCCCTATAAACAGTAGACCTAAACGTTTACTACACCATTTTACATCACCATTATAGACAGGTGCTATAGAAAGTTTTATTAAAACTACTACATATAAGTTTTGTACTTTAACCACGTTAACATGAGCCCTTATACATCTGATTTACATTATAATAGTTCTAAAACGAACTACTTTAGTTCCTTCGTTTTAAAAGGGATGATAACACGCCTATAGAGTTACATAGTGTTATAATGGATACCAATATGACTGTTATAGCATTAGTATGTGGTAGTAACAAAAACTCTGTAATAGGGCGATTTTGTGATATAACATACAGAGTACACTTATGGAACTAGTATATGGTGTATCATAATAGTACTATAATGGTTTTTATTGTCTACTAGAATTTGAACTATAATCATTTCACGCAGAATCTTTTAAATAGCAGAGTTGTTTTATAATGATTTTTTGGGTCCCCTATATAGAGCTAGGATATATCAGTACTGTAACAGGATATTTTATCTCTATAATAGTACTGAAATAGCCTAAAGCGTAGACAGATTTCACTATATTATGGCAATTTTATCCTAAAAAAGAAAATGTTTTCTCGTTTATACAACAGCATTCCGACATTTTGTTTTACACAAAACATAATTAAGGAAAACGGTTCCGTACAAAATATGATTTGCAATGACAAGCTCGATGTTAGTAACTTATCAGTTTTTTTTTAAAATCGATATTTATGCAACATTAACGAAATACCAAAACTAAGTCCCTTTGTAATTGGAACTAGTAACATGTATAGAAATAGTAGATTAATACCATAAAACAACAACTTATTTTGTTTCTTTATTATATACTGTATAAAGTCTATATATTTATAAACACTTGGACCAGTGGTACACCCATCGTCCATAGTATATAAATAAAAGGATTTATGCGTTCAATAACTGTTTTTATTTCATCAATAACAAAATGAGAACACTTTCATAAAAAAAATTGACTTTTTCCAAAAATGTAATTTTGGTTGATACTTGTAAATTGTATATTAAAAATCTATTTTTTGTTAGTGCTGTTCGTTTAGCTCAGGATTGTATCTTGTATCTTCTCTAGTGGACCTTGAATTAAATACACTGTTGCCCGTTGATCTAAGTATGAACATTCTGGCCTTACTGTGTCTTCAGGTCTTATAAAAACTGAGGTATTTATTACGCTGTTATTTCAAATTGTCGACATATATTTTGTGGTGGAATATTTTCTTTACTCTGAAACAGAATAGATAAAATATGTTTTAGAGGATAGGTGAAAATTTTATAATACACCACATGATAAGTTAAAAAAGACAATTAATACATCCGTGAAAACCGAATTCGAATCGGATCAGTAGTTTTCATATGCGCACAAACATACAGACAGACAAAAAAATCTAACGATAATTATTTCTTAAATATCTTCAATGAACAGAATTTTCATTTCTAAAGTTTAATTAAATGTAAATTATGTTATCGTAATTACTTTGTATTAAGTTTATATAAATAAAAGTATATTTTCTCTATTTTAATGTATTTAAGATTTTTATCATAATTTTCATAAAGTTAATAATTATACTTATTCATACTGTACCCCAATTTGGTTCGAACCCTAATGACAGTAAACGCAATATTTCAAGATGGTACTGTAATAGCTCTTAAAAAGTTGAAGCAAAATAATTTGATATATATTTTATTAAAAAATCCAATAATTCGACGGCGCACTTAAAATTTATGATAAACCTTACAATACTATATCAGTAAAATTGCAGTCCCACATCATTTCCACCATATTTGAGATATACTCGTACAGCAATACAAAATCTTACTCACCTCAGATAATTCCTATAAGACATTTTAATTTATATTTTTTTCACTTTACACAGTCACGTATCGAAAAAAAAGAATATTGGTGATGATAAAGTGATGTAAAAAATTCTAGTATAGTGCAAAATAGTACTATAAAAGGCCACTAAGCGCCCAAAAGCGCCACTATATCATTATTTAGAGATGTACATGAGTGTTATGTCATTTGTATAGGACTAGTTTATGACTTAAAACGCTGCCATAGATTCATTATAGAACTGATTAGCAATATAAATGCGCCACAACAATGGGTATAATGCATTCTTAGAGGGTTTATAGAGAAAAATAGTGTTTCACGGAATGTTCTATGTTCTTTTATATAACTACTTTTTGCTCCTTGGGAATTATTCATTGCGCTCTCACAAATTCTCGGCACAAATTTTTAAGCACATTTCGTGATAAACTCGAATGTAAAACCTCTCATATTATCGAAAACTCTCGATGGCATTCAATTCGGGCCACCGATTTCGGGTGTATTGTTCAATTTTATATCCAACTTCAAATAGTTAATGCCACTTCTCGCCCATATTTCGACGAACTTGTGTTTAAGCGTTATTTAACTAGTGGTTCGCCTTGAACTAGACCTCTTAACTTGAATTCTTTATTTCAACTTATTTTATCGAACGTGATTATTCGCTTATTAATTTAATTTAGTTATTTAAAATTGTACTATATAGTTAAAATAATATGAAAGCCTTATTTTTTATCCCAAAAACGTTAACTTACACAGAAATTTTGCATTTTCACAGTGTTTTTGTTTTAGTTTTGAACTAATATGAAATCTATACGAAGATATTTAATTTATTGGGTTTATCAATTTATTTATCTTGAAAAAAATAGGGGATATAAAATAAGCGAGGTAGAAATGAACGTAGAAATGTTGAGAGGGAAATATGAGTATATTGTTTTAATTATATAGTATTCTATTCATCATAATTATTAATTCCAATTAAGTCATTCAAATTGATAATGAATAAATATTAGTAATCTATTACTGCTCCATCGTAGTGTACACTTTTATATATTTAATTCAGATATTTAATTCTTCTAAAATAACTACTACTACTCGTTACTCCAGTGGCGCAGGGACCCAAAGTGGGTCTTGGCCTCCGACAAAATAACAAAGGTTTTAATTTATATCTATATACCATCAGCTAGGGACAGAAGTGTTCTCGAATGGAGACCACGTTCAGGACGACGAAGCGTAGGTAGACCTCCCACAAGGTGGACAGACGACCTGATCAAAGTGGCAGGGAGCCGCTGGATGCAGGCCGGTGACAGGTCGTATTGGAAATCTTTGGGGAGGCAGTCCAGCAGTGGACGTCCTAGGCTGAATCGACGACGACCATCAGCTACCACTCCGCTTACTTTATTCAAATTCAAATTCATTTATTGTCACCAAATAGAATAATAACACTGTATATTTAACCCACGCACCTAATGTAGCATTAGCTGTATTTCAGGGGCCTGCGTTTTACAAAAAATATGCACAAAAATAGCCATTCAATTATATGATTATTAATTACAATGAATTACATAGCTAGTATTTATTAATAGATTTACTTATACGTCTACATTAAATTTTGTATATCCCATATATTCTTCAAAACTACATAGATTAACCGTTATATAAGATAATAGCTAAGTCGAGATAGCGTCATACAATTTGGGCCGACGCTTTCGGCGCCTATTGTTAAATTTTATATTCAACTTCAGATAGATAATGCCACTCCACTCCCACATTTCTGATTTCGCCAAACTTGTGTTTTAAAGCGTTATTTGGGAATATTTAACTAGTAATTCGCTTTGAACTGCTCGCATTTAACTTCTCAATTTGGCTTATTCTATATTAAAATGTATAAATTTATATAACTTAAGAGGGAGCATTCTAGAAGTACGTATTTTATAATATTATATGCACTAGGCTGAAAGGTAAGTACACTACAATGGTCAGTTTTAAATGAACTGGTAAGGAATAACTTAGATGCTTTTATTTTCTATTATGAATCTGTTAAATAATTTTATAAAATAAACTACCTTACATAACTGAGTGAAAAAAACAGCGTGACAGCACAAAAACTGGTTTAAAGAATGTTAAAGTGAGCCGATTTTCCATTTTTCTCACTTTTTTTAAATGTTCAATTGCCATTTTTTCGTATTTGTGGAATGCACCCTCTTAAATCAAAAAATATATGAAAAAAGGTGACCATGAAAGGTGGCCTATCAAGGAAGTATGTATATATTTGTATGCAAGTTCATAAGTCTGATGATATATGAAGTATCAATTATCCAATCTTGATAAAATGGGTAGGCAAATAGTTTAGTCAATAGAAAATCTTAAATTCGAAGATAAGTTAAATCTGTACGGATATCAAGCTTCGAATACGAATGTACATAAGAGTGACAGAAATGATATTCTTGACTTATACATTACAACGCAAGGTCTAGCTCGGAACGAGCCACTAGTCTTATAAGCACGACAAGGCCTCCTTTGACTTTACAAAGAGTAAAGTATATATAACATTTGTAGGAGGAAGAAAGACGTCACTCTCCCTAAAGGGATAGCCCCTTCAATATAGGTCAATATATTCACATATGTATCATTGACCGACTTTTATTTAATTGACCGAGCAAAGCCAGGTCTCAGAGTCGATATGGCCGAGTATGTTTGTTACAGTATGAAAAAAATTGTACAACGATAACTTGAGTATTGTTTATCCGATCTTGATTCAATTTTATAGGCAAATAGTTTAGACAAAAATATTTACACACATAATTTTTCTTTCTTTCTAAAAGAAAATATCGAAGATGAGCGAAATAGCATTAGACCATTAACTGTATTTTAATTGCAATTTAATATGGTGCAATTTGAACTTCTTATAATTGGTAATTGTGTTTTTGTAAATATAGTGTATGTGTTGTACTGTTTGTGTAGCTAATAATAAATAAAAATAAAAAATAAAATAAAATGGGAACCAAGCGTAGGGCGGTGAGGTAGATAGGGGGGTGAAATACGCGATTTTCATATCAATACAGCAGAGTGTAGTATTAAAAGAAAGTTCTTGATTAATACATTACAACGCGAGGTCTAGTTCGGGGCGAGCCACTAGTACTACTTTATACATAAGCTACAATAAAAGATGATTGATTTCAAATGTTATTTCTTATTTACTAGCTCACACCCGCACCATCGTTTATAAAGACATCCGTTAAAACACATTTTTTTTTAATATGGAAAATCGCGTTAAAATAAACACAAGAAAATTAAACTTCCGTTTAAACCACAGTTTACAATTTCAAGTTAAGTTCGTTCCACTTTAGACTCCCCGCAGGCAAGATTAGATGACCAATCTAGAGTTAAGTGATAACCACGTAACTTAACTGAAGTTTAAACTGGGTTGTTGAGTTGAAATTGGTTTTGGTATACAAATATTATGCCTTGGATATAGGACATTATTATCTATACTAATATTATGAGGAGGTAGCTTAATTTTACAGACAAACAACACATTTTATCTTGCATGTACATTAATATTAAACATTTAGTGCAATATAGCATAGGTTCTTCTCAATTATTGATCTATCTACCACAAAAAGAGTTTCTCAAATCGAACCAGCAGTTCCTGAGATTAGTGCATTTAAACGAACAAACAAACAGCATCAGACAGTAGACAATTAAATGTTTGTATGTGTGTCACTCAATTTGTATTTCGTCGCAAAAACGTTAGTGATCTACATCGCAATATATTTTCAATAATTTATAAAACAGTAGTTTTGTAATGTGACTCATATGAATAGTCAGCAAGTCATCATTATGAAAAATCGATATCTTGTTAGTGATGAAAGGGCATCAGCGTTTGAAATAAAATCTAGCTGTAAATTGTCTGTGAATCTAGTTGAAAATAGAAATTGTTCAGCGAAGAATTTATCTATATCTATATAATATATAAAAGAAAGTCGTGTTAGTTACTCCACTTATAACTCAAAAATGGCTGAACCGATTTAGCTGAAAATTGGCAGGGAGGTAGTTTAGAGCCAGGAGAAGGACATAGAATACTTTTCATCCCGGAAATTCCACGGGAACGGGGTATATATGCGGGTGAATCCGGGGGGCACAGCTAGTCACAGTATATTTCATATTAAAAACTGACTCAAAATATAAATCACCGATGTATAATATTAATATTGTTGGATATAATTAAAAAAATCGTTCTATTTTATGGATTTTAGCAAGTCCCTGATGAATTAATATTAATATTCTGAATCGATAACTAATCATATTACATTGTTAAATATCGATGAAAATTTATGGA
The DNA here is from genome assembly GCA_001586405.1 of Phoebis sennae. Lineage (NCBI taxonomy): Eukaryota > Metazoa > Arthropoda > Insecta > Lepidoptera > Pieridae > Phoebis > Phoebis sennae. The sequence goes on from LQNK01002071.1 coordinate 22,508, forward strand.
GTAGTTAAATCGAGATAAAGTTCATAACCATTATATAATTCTATTTTCTTGGTATAAAAGACTTTCCGAACCGGTGGTAACTTAAAAAATGACTATTTATATACTTTGAAAAAAGTTTACATGAATAAAAATATTTTCTTTTAAATTCTAAGTCCCAAAATCCACAATAAAAGATAAGTTCTGCTCAAAAGATGTACGATACTCTAACTGCGCGGTTTTACCTAGCTAAGCTTCCGGACTGACACTTAAGAACATGAAAGGAGCGTAATTAAACTTCTACAGAGAGAAATAGTAGCTGTGGCGTCACGTGACGTCACAATTCCTGAATCGCGATGTTGAAATATTTTCGCCGCTAAGTATATATACCACTTTCAAACATCAATCCTCGGGGCCTAACGGCCGGCCAGTCCTGTGGTTCGGACTGATCGAGGATCCTCCATTTTCGTTGGAGGAATAATACCATCCTCCACAGAAGATTTTTGTTTTTCTGTAACGTTTGACGTCACGTGACGTCACAATTCCTAAATCGCGATGTTGAAATATTTTCGCCGCTAAGCATATATACCACTTCCAAACATCAATCCTCGGGGACTAACGGCCGGCCAGTCCTGTGGTTCGGACTGGTCGAGGATCCCCCCTTTTCGTTGGTGGAATAATACCATCCTCCACAGAAGATTTTGGCTTTTCTATGTAAGAGCAGGTAAGCGGAGTATGCGGTTCACTTGATGACAAATGACTGACCGCAAAAACATTTTAAAGATCAAAATCCCTCGCAGATCCCTTGCCGGCTTAAAGGGGATGGGATAAGTAGAGGATTAATAATAGGAAATTGGGAGAGGAATAGAAAGGGAATGGGTTTTGAAATACAGGCCTCCAAGCCCCCGCTTTCCGTACGAAACACAGTAATCTCTATGCTAAAATACATAACTTTACTAGTCACTTTTAAAATCAATTAAAATATAGGTATCGATGAATATGTATGTACGTATTAGTTCCTTGTTACTGAATAATATTCGAAATCATTAAAAGCTATAGAAAAAAAACAATAGCAGAAATCTTAGCTCGTTTCCTGACGATCGCTCTCAGATACACATGAATGGGGGATCATTAAACGTCTTTCCACATTCTAATGAACGACGAGCTGAAATGATCGTATGTTTTTAATATATTATGTACTAGCTGAGCTCCGCGGTTTCACCGTAAATATCCCGTTCCAGTAGGATTTTCGAGATAAAAACTATCCTATGTCATTCCTGGAGTTTCAAAGAATTTCTGTACGAAATTTTACCATTTTATATTGTTATAGACTCCTATAGCTGAGCTCCACAATTTCACCCACGTATACATCCCATTCCCGTAGGATTTTCGGGATAAAAACTAGTCTATGTCAAAGAATCCCTGTACATAATTTCATCTAATTCGCCCCTGTAGTTTCGGAGCCTATTCAATACTAACTAATCTTTACTCTTTATATTATTAGTATAGAAAAATTAGTAGTAACCGAAAGAACAACATTTTAAGAAATCAGCCTACATCAAGTCCCCACAGTGATGAGATTTATCTCATTAAATAGCTCTTCAGCTCTCAAAAAGACAGGTCTTCCTGGTTGGTATTTCTGCCTTCCCGCTAAAAAAGCCTCGCTACTCACCAGCCTGGTCTGCAGTTCCATATTGGGGTATAAAAAAGGTCCCTCCTAACCGAACTCGCCACGGCGGCTAATGTCTACAGAGATCAGCCAACTGCGCGGGAGATACGTAAACACAGGTGCACTCTCTATTCCTTTACTCTCATAACCCGTTGGGACGGCAGACCGACACGACTGGAGAGAAATCAGGCGTAGCTCCTTGCTCCTTTACGTGCTCTCCGAGGCCCGGGGGTGCTCCAGTACCGCCAACTTCCAGACTCAGGGCTGTTACTGAGATTTCTTTATCAGAAAAATCCCAATAACATTTTTTTGTCCCCACCCGGAAAAAATCCCAATAACATTTTTTTTGGCCCCACCCGGGAAAAATTCCAATAACATTTTTTTTGGCCCCACCCGGGAAAAATTCCAATAAATTTTTTTTTGGCCCCACCCGGGAAAAATCCCAATAACATTTTTTTGGCCCCACCCGGGAAAAATCCCAATAACATTATTTTGGCCCCACTCGGGAAAAATCCCAATAACATTTTTTGGCCCCACCCGGGAAAAATGTCCTAGCTCTCGGAATATATTGGAACTCCAAAGTAAATGTGTGGTACATTTGAACTTAACTATCACTTGAAATGGAGATAATTAAGGTTCTCCCTACATTCTAACGAGTTCTTATGTTTTATTTGTGCACACGAGGCTCTTTGCTTTCTAGTTTACTATTGGTTCACTCCGGGCTAGACCGCCTTGTAAAGTAAAAATTTTATTTGATACTACACGTCATAATCGTATTAAACTGGCCTATTTGACCCTCACTATCTTTATACTCTCCCTATCGATTACGAACTTTCCTAAAGTAACTAAGAGATACAAGCATTGGCACAATTGATATGGCAAAGGTATGAAGCCGGAGGATGTGGGTTCGATATCTACGAGTAGAAAATTATTAATTGATGAACGTTGTAATTTTCTACTGAGTGTGATTTTATCTATAGTATGTACCTATCTATTTTCAAAAAAAAATGTTAATGTATGTCTATCAGTTATCTAGTTTCCATAGTACAAGCTTTGCTTTGTTTGGGACTAGATGGCGTTGTGTTAAATGTCCCTATTCTTATAACCAAACATAGAACCTTTAAAGATAGCATTTCAAAGAAGCCTTAATATAAAGAAATACATTAAAATAAAATACATCATAAAACTTAAACCTATTGAATTCCTTTTGATAATTTAGTGTCCCATTTCGTCTGCATGACTGCATGCCTTCGTTCGCGCTTGTATTGTCTGAAAGGACAACAGAATAATACGCATAATTATTGAAGTGGAAACTTGAGACGCTTTGAACCTTTAAGCTGTGCGTCCACTGATCGGAATCGTATCTGATTATTTGTTTAGAAAGTGCGTTAAAAATTATAGTGTAGCGCAAATAGATAGATTTGCCTGACTTTAGTAAGCAAAACAAGGGCCGTTACTTGTCTCTTCCATACACAGAAACCTTTCCTCACATTTCATTATGTAAATGAAGTACAGTGACAAATATATAATAAGTTGGATGAGATGGGAGTAAATGACACTCAATTTTATTTATCTAAAAATAGAAAAGTTTAATGTTATTAATTAACAATACTCAATTACTTGAGATTTAAGAGGTTACACGCACAATGTACCAACCTAAAAATATAAAAATCGACAATTAATCCGATACAAGTTCTTAAATACAAATGCTTTTAACTTAAAAAAAAAAACAAATATAGTTTAATCAATATCACAATAAAAAACAAAGTAATTAAAACATTTCATATCAACTACGTCTCATGTAAAGTTATTCAATCAAAAATGGCCGTCTTGCAACATCATATTGTAGACAGCATCTACAGATTATAAATATTGACACAACTTACAGAATATAAATCTTACATATATATCATTTTATGTTGTAATTATATTTCTATTGTTCTTACTACAAATGACTCCCTTTGTAATATCTTCTGATACTCCGCACATTACAAATCAAAACGTATTGTGACTTAATTTGTAACTTATCACCAGTCATTTTGCGTGACTGCGCAAACCTTTGATCTTATTTGAAATGTTGGAGTCAATGTCCTTGTATGAACAATGGTTTATTATAGTATAGATACGTTTGAAATTTCATTTAAAAGAACTACTTTGATATATTCTTCGACTTCACTATTTATTATACTAACATTTTGAAAATAGGAGGATTTTTTCTGTTTGTTTAAAGGCCCCTACCGGCCTTCATAACTACATTTGGTTAGAATACGTGTGTCGCCACCAAAGTTGGGCGAAGCTCGCACTGATGAAATTACTACATCCCAGCAGATCGTCATGATCCAGTATTGCATTTTGTACTGTATTCCCATATTGTTCTATTTCCAATATATCATTGTTAATCCTCTCCATAGCCCGTTCCCTACCTTCAAGCAGGAAAGGCATCTGCGACACATTGATGTTGTAGATGTTCATGGGCTGCGGTCAGTCACTTAACATCAGGTGAACCGCATGCTCCGCTTGCACGACTTAGAACAAATATTTCTCATTATGATAGACAAGTGTAGCCACGGAAACCAGCTAGTTAAAGATGATGAATGCTATCGAATTCAATTAATAATTATGTTTATCAGTCATCATTATTATAAATCACTTCATTCTAGTACACAACACATTTCAAAACAAAACGTATTGTAAATGTCATGTAACCAATATATTTCGATTGAGAGTGACTTTATTTGTAACTAATTTGTCAGTCATTTTGCATGACTGCGCAAACCTTTGATCTCGACATTCAATTGTTGGGGTATATGACAATGTCGTTGTACGAATAACTGTTTATTAGTGTACTATGAAGTTTCATTGAATAGATCAAAACTATTTAGTTATATTTGGTATTTATCTATATTAAAGCTATATCTAGCTGAGCTCCGCGGTTTCAGCCACGTATATATCCCGTTCCCGTAGGATTTTCGGGATAAAAACTATCCTATGTCATTGCATTTCAAAGAATCTCTCTACAAATTTTCATCCAAATCGGTCCTATAGTTTCGAAGCCTATTCAATACAAAAAAATAATAGTGTAAATATAAAATAATAGAAAGCAAGTATTCAATAATATTGAAAATATATTTTATTTTTTTAGCTATGTGAGGTTCAACCACACTTACTACTGTTATCTCCTTTTTCCTTACAATGTTGTGTACATCTATAATAGGGTCTAACATAAGAATATTGCTACTTTTGTATTTGTTGTTTAAGCAATGTTTTAAGTGCGATCTGTTGATGTACCCTAAATAAATAAGTAAATAAATGACATATGTATAAAAAGTTGTATAAATATAACATAAGTATAGTATAATACATAAAATATAATCCATAATATATACTGTTTTGTTACATCGGACCACTCTACGCAGAAATGTCGTCAGTTTGAGACAAGCGTTCCTGTGTGCGTGGATTGTACGAGATTAACGTCGGTATCTATATTTTGTATTATGCATTAAAACACTAAACCTAATTAAGCCACATTCAGCCACAATTAAAAGAAAAAATCTTGGCTGAACGCGGGCGAGCTATGACCTACTTAAAAAAAAAACAAATGACAGTGACAGTTGGAGATATAATGGTTCCCGCCTTTTTTCCGCTTGCATGACGTAACGCTCATTGAAGGGTCGGGTTTGTGTGTTTCAGTGCGGTAGGCGTATTTGACGCTTTGTGAGTTTTGGATTTGACATAGTGGGATGCAATTTCGTGATGGATTAACGTATTGTGATTTAGATATGAATAGAAAGTTATATAGATAAACAACTAATTGCCATATCGCATCAGAAAAGGTGAACATTAGGTTAAGAATAATTTTAGAATAGAATAGAATAACTCTTTATTGTACTAAAATGTGTATAAAATAGCACATTAACAATTCAAATACCAGGAACGTACAATAGGCGGCTGAAAGGCGATTTCTACAAGGCAACCTTAGGGTCTAGGAAAATAAAATTATAATAATGAGCAACCTTCAAAGTTGGTATTGCTTACCCTCTATGTATGATGAGTGTTATCTCTGAATGGTTTACGTATACAGCATTTTTTTGTAGTATAATACCGTACTTTTTAAAGATTTACGGAGTTTTTTGTGGATAAATATTTACTTGCTTACTAATATTATAAATACAAAAGTAACTCTGTTTGTTTGTCCGTATTTGTAAACCACTGATTTTGATGGAAATTTTATACATTGATTTTACCAAGAATAGGATTTTAATCCGGATATCCCACGAAAGCACAGCTAGTTTTAATTAGGAAATATATGCTATATTTTATAGACTTTTATAGGCGAAGCCACGCGAATTAATTGTTAAATAATCTGCTCATGGGTAGGTTATTTTCTAATTGAAATACTATCGAGATTCATTTATCACGCACGTCGTAACACAAAAATCAATTCTCATTCATCTTCTAGACGTCGAGTGATGGAAATTATTCATTCTGAAACTTTTATGCAAGTCACTAGCGTTCAATAGTATATTACTTAAAAGGATTTCAATTTTCAAACATTTCTTGGAACATTAATATTCGAGTAGGCGATGGATTGCAGTGGTTACTCAAAATTGACTTTGAAGGTTTTACTAGCTTATTTCAACTAATATTCTAGCGTGTTTTACAATTATGCACTAGCTTTTACCCACGGCTTCGCCCACATGTGTTTGAATACATAATAGTGCGCTTATTCAGCATCTGATAGGAGTGGAATGAGATGAATAACAGCGTACAATACCGTACGAAACACAGTGCAATACTGCATCACGCCGATCTTCTATGCCGTAATTACACTGGTGCGAACTTGACTCAATCGTACTATGCTCGGCTCCCACTCTTTTATTGCTGAAGATGTTATGCAGCAGAATTACCCTCATCTCCCTCTTTCGCCGGTGAAGGCTTGTTCTGCAATGCTCGGCTCCCACTTTTGTATTGCTATATATGTTATGCAGCAAAATTACCCCATGTCGCCACACGTATATTTATATATTTTTCAGCGTGCAAACTCAAACCTGTGTTAAAAACGATTCAATTATTTTTTAGTTTCTTAAGAAAGTTCTATTTTGGCTTCAACGTTTCTTTCGTCTATTTGACTTCGCAAAAGTAGTAATAGTGTAGCCAAAATTATCATTCTTTATCTATTTCCGTCTCCCCTCACTATTTAAGTTTGGCAATGACCTTGACCTAGTAATGAACTAAATAATATCCCGAAGTTTAGTGGGTGACTATGTTTTATGTTTAGCTACGGTTTATGTTATAGATTTGTTTCAAAGTTTGACGAAATATTTTTGAAGTGTAAGAATTTAATATACTTTTTTGGATATAATTTTGGACTACTAGATTGCCAAATTGTCACCATTCTATTTTTATCATCCAAACATAGTGTAAATAATTATTGGTTGAACTTAAATAAATAAATGAATTTCCTGTGTCCTGTGCATATTTTAAGTATATTTAATAGTGGGTATAGAATTGTAAGTTAATAAAGGATAGATGAAGAATTAGAAATAAATAATAGATAATGATACTTATTTAATGATACACAAGATAAAATGAATTCTATCTTAAAATTACAATAAATTCCATAATTTACATTGCTATTGTATTCCTATCTTTCACATCATTTTTATTTGTGATGATGTAATATTATGATGATGACATCTAGTCTCCATAGCAAGCTTTGCTTAGTTTGGAACTAGATGGCGTTGTATTAAATGTCCAATACTATTTATGTAGTGAAAATCAGTAACCAAAAATTGTGTTGTTATCCAGGAATATTATTAACAGTACCCAAAATAAATATGAAAGAAAATCTGCACGTGCACAATGCACTGTTTCAAAAGATACAATATCAACGGTTGAAATATTTTAGCAATCCATATCAGTATTTCGCCAACATTCAGAGCTACGTGCTGCGATTCAAAACGTCCATCTTTAATAACTGGCTTCTGTATCATACACAAGAAGATTCTAGATCAAATTTCGAAAGAATATACTGTTTTTAGTGTACTAGCTGTGCCTTGCAGTTTCACCCGTGTATGTCTCGTTCCTGTTAGATATTGGGGATAAAAAGTATCCTATTTTTTCGGATTTCAAACAATATCTGTACAAATATCATCCAAATTTAGTGGTTTAAGCGTGAAGGCAGAAAAGAGTTACTTTCGCATTTATAACATTCCTAAGGATACATATATATAAATGCTGCTGGCTTCATTTGAAGAATTAATTAAAAATGCCATTTTTTTCTCTGTCCCCTATGTAGTAACTATATGTAGTATTAAATAGTAGTAGTAAAAAATGTCTTTTTATACACGTGGTGGTAAACATAGCATTTCATTTCATAAGAGGGTCGCTCGCTTATAATATATGGTTCGTCGTTACACAGGAAGCTTCAACGAATTGTTTATATTTGAATATAACAATATTCAGATAATATAAGAATATAATAATAGTTTTATATAACAATATTCTATAGTAAATATCATATTTCAAGCTCCCTTAATATCAAAAGTATTGCTATATAATTGTCAATAAAAGTTTTACTGCTATTGACTGGAGATCTCTTGACAGATGGCAAATTGGATAAATTCTTTTGATATCTTCAGTTTTAAAGTAGCCTCGAACGTGTTTTATCGCGTCTTTTATTATTAAACTGTACAAAAGCCTGTATAAAAATGAAATATTGGTCTTGTATATTACCGAACTTTCTTCAATAAATTTATCAAATCCATGAATTCTTTTACGGCCGTTTTAAAAATTCTATCTATCCCTCGTAATGTCAGACAAATCTATATATTTGCACTTACTTTGATTTCAATATCCTAATGACGGATACATTTGCTATGACTTTTGTCTATCTATTGTCATATAATTTGACATACCAATCTATCCATAATCATTGATACATTATTGAAAATTTGCGAAAATTCATTTGAGTACATCTACTAAAGCTGTTTCCTTTTAGAATAATTCACCTGCAATTAGTGTCAAATGCAATGCCATTAACGCAATCCCCCGAGTCTCGACAACAACCGAACATATACGAGCTTACACGAAACAAAATCAATATAATATTCTGTTTGTCAAACAGATAAATTCTGAGGAAGGAAATAGATAATGCAAATTTATTGGATTGTTGTTTTAACACTAGCTTTTTGCACGTGACTTCGTTCG
>LQNK01002074.1:0-18922 GCA_001586405.1 Phoebis sennae
GTTATTTTCTACTTTTTAGAGCGAGGAAGTCGGTTCTATTTTTTGGCAAAAATGTTTATTTAATGAAAATAAACATTTTAATCACAAATATCCTAATATATGATAATTATAATCATTATAAAAACACTAATTATCAACTTACATTTTTAATATAAAACAAGTTTGTCGATTCTCTCGATGGAATCATTACTTGGTTCCAATGGCAACAATTACTCATCTTTCAAATTATGTGTCTTAGAGGCATCTATAAAATTGCGGCATGTGGAGGAAGTACAGAAAAAGGAGTGGCAGTGAATACAATATAGAATAGATTACCTACCTAGCTTTTAAAAGAATAACCATCGAGTTTCTTGCCTGTATCTTGATAGAATCGACTTTCAGATTATGCACATTGTACCTGTACATAGATAAAGTAATCTATACATGGGCGTACCCAGGTTCTGGGCTAGGGGAAGGCAAATCAATTTTTTTAAGCCAGTTCCCGCGCGCTTGTTTTGCCTTACACGTGTGGTGTGTAAAGCAAAGACACCTACAATATATTATATAAGGAAAACACCCACAAGTTATCCTGCAAATTCTAAAATTTTAATCCATAACAATAGAGAGTAGAGAGCTATACGATGTCCAGGGGGGGGCAGCTGCCCTCCCCTGCCCCCCCCCTCAGTACGCCCATGAATCTATAGATAGGTAAAATAATCTAGTTCACTGCACAGAAGCAAGTGGGTATCTTTAGTCTATACTCTATAGGTCTCAAGACGAAGTTCTCGCCTCAAGAGTGCTATAAATAGATTGATAGAAGTTGGTGCTTTGCGAGATATGGGCTTTTAAATAAGTGCTTCTATTTTCTAAAATAAATGTTTTTATACAAAATATTGCTTTTAAAATAAAAAAATTGTCGAAAAAAATTATTTGTATTGATTTGATAGTATGACAATTGACAGTAACTGAAACAATGATAGAATATAAATGCGACTTTATCAGATGATTCATGATAGCTGGTACTTTATAATTTTTATCACAGATGCTTATGAATCATTATTATCTATCCTTTTTATATTTATCAGAAATAAATCGTGATTGGCAATAAATAAAAGGCCCAATTACTTGGACTTTTACATAATAAATAAAAAATTGCTACAATATGAGTAACTACTTACAACAGTAAATTACATGTATAGATTTGAGAATATAAGGTCGACACCGCATGATCTCAATAACATAACAGTAAAATCAAATTAATTTAATTAAGATTTTGTTGACTTTTGCCACATCTGCAAAGGCAATGTTAGTCAATATTATTTTATTTATCCTACCAACAAGAAAGAACGTGTTTTTATTTCCATATTCCAAAGAAAATTACAAAAGTTGACGTTTCTGATGACCTATTCAGTAAACGGGCCTTTATACTAGCGCAGTTCTAACCAATACTTGTTAATTAGCGCTAACCGAAAGAGTTAAAGTTGTAATTTAAATAGGCCTACAAGGGATGTAGGTCAGGCCAGGTCAAGGACGCAGGATGGCGCAGTCATACGGTAACGTGAAAGGGTCGCGTGATCCACTTCTATAATTTATGACATGGTGCATCAATCCCTGATTGCATGTTATATTTGATTGAGGCACGTGTAGTTTTCACTCATGATTTTAAATTTTGTTATCCTTTTCTATTTGATCAATAAGCCATCAGCTGCCAGTGAACGCCTGATAAAAAATATCTAGCATAGTTTCAATAAGCATTAGAATTATGGGAAAATCTTCAATATGTAACAAAACTGAAAATTCATGATTACAAAAAATTACTAGTATAGTTTTTCCTCTTGCTTAATGACAATAAGGTCTTTACGAAACGAATAATTTTATATTTTTAAACTTGCTGATTCGCGTGGCTTCGCTCCTGTAGCATAATGTTATATACACCTATGATACTCGTGGATAATGTAGCTTTCGAATGGTAAATGAATATTTAAAATCGGTCCAGTAGTTTTTAAGTCTATTCATTACAACCATGCAAACAAACACACAAAGTTTTCTTCTTTATAATATTAGTGTAGATGTGTAGACTGGATAAGAGAGTGTGATGCTTTTTCTTGGAATAATTTATTGAAAAAAGATATTGCAACGGGTCGTCCGTTTACCACTGCAAAGTTCTGCTGCATTATTGCTTATTGAATTAGGACTTGGCAGTAGGAGAGAGAAACTGAAGTCTTTCTTGAATAAATCATAATCAAGGCAAAATTCGACAAATATATGTGTAGATAGAAAGATTAATAATGTAGAATAGCGTGTTAGTATATCATGAAACATTAAATTGTTTATTTTACCACGTAAAGAGAATATACACGTTTAAATTATATATGTGGCAAGTCACAGTTAAACGTATGAAACATGAAGCAGGTCTACTTAACACGCAGAATGATAGATTGCTAACTTATAATCTAGATCGACCGACTTAATATTTTTAAACCTAAACTGGTTCCATTATGAAGAATTTTACACATTAATTAATAGGAAACCAGGTTTTATTAGCACTACATACTAAATATCGCCTCTATTTAGCCACTAAATTTTAATGCGAAGTGTGAAACCAGTCCCGGATTTTGATTTTTGTAGACGGGTCACGGGGCACTAACTAAAAATGCCACCCCCGCCCTATCATCATTTTTAAAAATTGCATGCCAGCAAAAAAAAGGTGCCACTGTGCATTCATCTATTTAAGATTTTGCTGCCCTTTTCACTTTACAATTTTGTCAGCGAAAAATAAAACACGGAGAAATTCTGCATTCAATTCATAGTAGAGCATACTATGAATTTGCCGCCTCTTAGCTCCCGATCGCACCCCCATAAATGTGGAACTGTTGCTTGTTTTTTAGTAAGGAATCCAATTAGGCCAGAACTTTATTGGTGTTGTATTCGTTAGAATTATGCTAGTGCCTTTATAAATTTTGAAAATAGCGCTTGCAATTAAAAAGAATGATGGGGAGGATTGATTTTTTTAACAGATAGTTCAGTGGGTTTTTTTTTACATATAATTATTAATTAAGCTTGTGTAGCATAAGGACATGGACTATTTGATTTACCCTTTCACTGTTAAACCTCAGTCAGGGAAACAAGTGGGCGGGTCATCTGATGGAAAGTGATCACCGCCGCCCATAGTTGTCCCGATGTTAGAGGCATCACGAGAACGTTCCTTTTAAGATGTTTATAGGCTCTCTTCTTGAAGGTCCCATGTCGTAATATTCTGCAAAAATCTAAAGAATCCCTTACAATACAAGATATTTACTCCCTAGTGTGAATGCTATGTTATCATTGTGGTCACCGACTTCCCCTTGATAAGTAACCACACTGTAGCGTCCTAACAATACATGCTGTTTATTTAATTGTAAAGGCTGGAATCCATTGAAACGCTATTACAAGATATCATTACAACTCAAACATACCCTGTTTGTTATAATATCGTTTTTCACTTTTTTCAAACAACAGCCGGCAAGCAGAACATGCGTTTCACCTGATGTTAATTGACTGACTGCAGGACTGCAGTCTACAGCCCATGGACATCTACAACTACAATAACAAAGCGTCAAAATGTGCCAGCCTGAAGGAAGGGGAGGGGATAGGAGAGGATTAATGATTGCAACATTCCTCAATGTACTTTTCAACACTCCTCAATGTACTTTTTATTTAGAAGAAGCCACTGGCTCCCGGCATACAGGTTTTTCTTTAATTAGTTCGGGAGCCTTTGAGTTCATTTACTATTGTACCAAGTGTTTTTATGCTAATAAATGAAATAAATAAATTAATTTTGATTGGAAATTGGGAGAGGAGTGCTTAGAGTCACGTCACTATGAGTGAAAACTTTATAATAATAATCGTAAGTCCTGGTAAAAAAATGATGCATAAAAATTTTGAGTTACTGCTATTACTGAAATATGTTTTCTTTGTTAAACTTTATTTTTAAGATGTATCATTACTGTGGATAATAAATATTATTTGTTTAATATCTATCACTATCGAACTTGGAACTCACATATTGATATTAAATGATTGAGTAAATAGTGTTTTAATTATAAAGGAACTGCATTGATTTTATTTATTTTTTTATAGGTATATTATTAAAGTAAGAAAATAAAAAATCTTACTATTGTATTTATATATTTTAAATACATCGCTACTTTTCAAGTAGTGGTTGACCGTCCTAATTAAAATTTTTGTTGCACACAGCCAAGAAGCGAAGCAGTGTCGTGTGATAAAGTTGTATAAATGTTACGTTTGGCAAGTTGTTGTCACAGTCAGCCGTGCATCCACGGCTCATTGGGAACCACGCCCTACATCTACAACAAAACTTCACCGTTTTGGGTTTAGTGTAGGAGAAAAAGGTAAATCGTTTATTTATTTTTACTCATTATGTTGTTGAAATGTTTAAATGTACACAAATTAAATTCTTAAATTAATTAAATTGATAGTACCTACCGTACTAAGAGACAATTTATGATATTTTATACTTCGTCTTATTAATAGATTGTATTTTTAATTGTTTAAAATATTTCGGATAGATTTTGAATTCTATATATTTTTAAATATGGACATTCCAACCTACTTTTTTTTAAATAATGGTTTTACAGTATAAAAAAGTAAGTTTTTGTTTCTAACATATCCACTTTTACCTTTTAACGTCACAACATTAGAGGTGAACTTGGCTTAAAAATATGCCTCTGTAATGAAATCAATTGTATAATAAAACACGCAATGTTAAACGGATTAATTTGTACATATCATGCGATATTTTTAAACGATCGCCAAATGGTCAATATTAAGTTTTTAGAATATTATTTCTTCAATATGAAAAATATGAAGGCGTTTATGTATTCATATTAATATAATATGAGAATTATTTAAATAATAATCTTTACTAATAATATAGAGCTGAAGAGATTTTAGATACTGCTAGCCCGGTATGAACAAAACTTTTGGTGTTATATAGAGCATTCATCAAGAATGGCTATGACATATAAACAGTAATAAATAAATATTCAGGGACATTTCTATATTCACAACTCCACGTACTAGTCTCAAACAAAGCAGAGCTTGTACTATGGAAACTAGATAACTGATAGACATACTTAAACATACTTTTTTTGTAAATACATACATACTTTATATAATACACCCAGACAGTGGAAAAGTCCAAGGTTCATCTCATTATAATTTTCTACTCGTGGAGATCGAACCCACCCTCCGGCGCAATAGACCATTGCCTCATCCACTGCGTCAATGGGTTCGTTATAAATGTTAAATGTTTGTGTTACAGACGCCATGTCGGACGCTAAGAAGAATTTGTTGTTGTTTTTCGACCGGCCCACGGAACCCTGCTTTATGCAGAAGGGCGAAAACAAGTCTGTCTTCCAGCTGCCTGATAACTATTACGTAAGTTTTTTTCAAAAGTAAAATATTTTTGTGTATAAAGTACAATATTTTTGTTTCAAAAGTACAATATTTTTGTGTCAAAAGTACAATATTTTGACGGATGCTTACACCACAAGATACTTATACGCTTATTCACAAAGATTTCCTGTACTATGCGCAGTACGACATTTCTGAGTGTGTTCCAAATGACAATCTTTAATTTAAAGATAATGACGTAACCTAAACGTCAAACAAAAAACATTCTCTCCAGTATCGTCTTTGAATAGGTTTATGGGTACCAGTTGAGGTTCCAGTGCAGTGGGGGGACTCATAGCATTTTTTGTGAATACGGGTGTCAAATGAGGGCTTTCAGAAGATCAGCTTTTGGCGTGTGTATTGAGGATAAACATTAGATATATACTTGCATTTCCAAAAAAACTTATTATAAAGTTGTGAAAAATATTATGTAGAAGATGTGTTAGTTTAGCGACCCTATGATCTATATTAGGACTAAATGATCGGATTAAAGGGGGAACTAGTAAATGTGACTGAACATAGCAAATATAAACGACCTACTTCAAATGTTCGATGAAAGTATTTTATGCATATATGTCAAGTTATAAATAGTTTCGCTAATTTTTAACTATTTTCAATGTTCATCATATCATAATTTTTCTACTCATATGGATCGAACCTATAGTAGTAATAATAGCTATATTCACTGCACCAATCGGGTTGTCAAATAAAACATTCTCTACAGATGTTATTTTTCATTCCAGCCAGATAAATACAAATCAGCTAGCAACACATTAGCCGACCGGTTCGGCAATGACGCTACTCAGACCATCCCCATTCGAAACATCGCGCTGCCCGACCTCTCTCTACCCATGCAGCTGCCCTACAACGCCCACTTCTCGTTGTGGATCGCCAAGCACAGGACGATGGCCGCCAGGCTGATCGACATCTTCATGGGTACGTTTTGACTGAACTATGTACATCAGTTAACTCTCCCTGCCCATGTAGTTGCCCTACAACGCCGACTCCTCGCTAGGGATAGTAGGGATAGCCGAGCACAGGACGAGGGCTGCAAGGCATCGACATTTTCATGGGTATGCCCTGACTACACATGTCTGCATCCATAACTAACCCGTTGGTCATGAATTGGTCTTCCACGGGCCAGTTAGTGGTTCTTTAAGCATAGGGTGATGCGTACTAAGCCCGTCGACGTCTTCATGAGTATGTTGTTAGTTCTCAATCTATACTTGTTTCTACATATTTGTATGTGAGATATTAGCTAATTGCTTAAAATGCCTAAATTGCCTGGTTAAAATTAGGTCAAGGTGATAATTATGTTTCTTCCCGATAGGCTGTATAGCGGCAGACTATTAGATCCTTATAAAATTACAATAATTTTAATTATATAAATCTTGGTACAATTTGATAGAAATATTGTTGTTCCAGGTATGCGTGACGTCGAGGACTTGCAGTCGGTTTGCTCCTACTGTCAAATGCGCATCAACCCTTACCTCTTCAACTACTGCCTTTCCGTCGCCATCTTGCACAGGTAAGCATTGTACAAGTTTTAAGAATCACATTTTAAATAGAACATAATCAATACTAATATTATAAAGCTGAAGAGTTTGTTTTTTTTTAACGCGCTAATCTCAGGAACTACTGGTCCGATTCGAAAAATTATTTAGTGTTGGATAGCCCATTTATCTATATGAAGGCTATAGGCTATATATCATCCCGATATTCCTACGGGAGCGAAGCCCTGGGGCGCAGCTAGTTATCTGATACGTGGAGTAAATAAATAGCGTAATTCAAGCGAGTTTTCTGGTTCTGACTGGTCAAGCTTTGGGCTTGTTCTAAGTTTATATTCATCAGTCATTTTTATTCATAATTTTTTCCTCAGAGATGACACCAAGGGTTTGAATATTCCGACGTTTGCGGAGACCTTCCCGGACAAATTCGTAGACCCTAAGGTGTTCAGAAAAGCTAGAGAAGTGAGCACCGTGGTGCCCGATGGCAATAGGGTATGTTATGCTTGTAGTAACAAATTGTTTATAAAGCAAGCTGATTTTTCGTGAGTAGCTTCCTTTTGTTAATACGTCCAACTATTTTCCTTGTAGTAATGCTGGTAAATGGTAGCTTATTAGGGCAGCATGGTTAAAATATTTTGATTTGATGAAATAAAAAAAATACATACCACGCAATTTCTAGAACAATGTGGGTACTACTACTCACGAAAAATCAGCTTGTTAGTAATAAAATATGATGAATCGTTAACCAGGGGTTCTGTACTTTTATATTTATCTTGACGTAAAAATTAATTATCTCAATCTCCCAGCAGCTACCAATCATTATCCCACAAAACTACACAGCGGCAGAATGGGAGCCAGAACAGCGCGTGGCATACTTCCGCGAGGACATCGGCATCAACCTGCACCACTGGCACTGGCATCTGGTCTACCCCTTCGATGCTTCTGATAGAGCCATCGTAGCCAAGGACAGGAGAGGAGAACTGTTCTACTACATGCACCAGCAGATCATTGCTAGGTGAGTTATTGCAACAATGGCAATGGATGCTTCTGATAGATCTTGGCTAAGGACAGTATTTTTGAATAATATCATTCAATGAATTTATAAATATTCTCGGATACCTAGAACAACGTCATCTAGTTTCAAATTAAGCAACGATGTAAACTATTTAAGTGATCCTTTTTTGATACTTTTTTACTAATAAAGATAAATAACACCCAGACAGTAGAAAATAATTGTTCATAGCATGAAAGTTTTCCATCAGAGGTGATCGAACTCACACCTTCTGGTGCAAAACTTAGTTTCTTCTAACCATTGCGTCAGTCGAGTCATCTATATTCTATACTAATATTATAAAGAGGAAACAGTGTGCGAGCGAGATGTGAATACGTGCACTCTTGTCGAATCCCAATTTCTAATAAAACTATATCTATTACATTAGTGTTGTACAATTTGTACGTTGTCTTCAGATACACGACGGAGCGTTTCTGCAATAAGCTGAGCGCGCCGCGGCGCTACAGCAACTTCCGCGAGCCCATCGAGGAGGGCTACTTCCCCAAGCTCGACTCGCAGGTCGCCAGCAGGGCTTGGCCCCCGAGGTAAGATCTTGTTAAAATTGATGAATATAGACAATACATTTTTCATAGAACACACTGTTGAGGATGGAAGTATTCCTCCAGCGAAAAGAATCCTCGACCAATCCGAAGCACAGAACTGGCCGGCCGTTAGGCCCCGAGGATTAATGAATACATTTCAACATCGCGATTTAGAAATTGTACCACCACAACACATTAAAAAAACATATTTAAGGTAACTAAAATTAATAGTTACCTTCAATATGTACCAAAGTTTTCCGCATTTCGAATCTCGTACTAAATCGTAACAGGTTCGCCGGCTCCACCATCCGCGACCTGGAGCGCCCCGTGGACCAGATCCGCAGCGAGGTGTCCGAGATGGACAACTGGAGGAGCCGCTTCATTGAGGCCATCGACTCCATGTCTGTTATGATGGTGAGTAGACAAGTACATCTGTGACAACCGCGGACAAACATACAGACAGGCAAAAAATCCAATCTCAATTTTGGGATCTATATCGATTTAGTAACATCCTTAGCTATTTATGTTTTAATCTTTAATGTACAGTACATTAAAGATTAAAAATTAGCTAGATTTTCACTTTACAGTTTAATTGAAGCACAGTTTGAGAACCTCTGATATATAATATTCGACATAAGGTCGAATAGGTCTTCCAAATACTTAATTTTTTCAATAATATTTCACACACACACGATCAACAAGCGACATTTGCATAGACATACAGAATTTATTAAAACATGAAATCACAAAATGTTGCCCACAATATTATTATTAACTTATGTTTCTAGCGCAACGGTCGTCGCGTCCCGTTGACGGAGGAGACCGGCATGGACGTGCTCGGCAACATGATGGAGTCTTCCATCCTCAGCCCCAACCGGGAGTTCTACGGGGACCTCCACAACATGGGACACGTCTTCATCTCATACACCCACGACCCTGACCACAGGAACTTGGTACGTATAGTTTGTTTTCGACGACCCGATTGGCGCAGTGGATGTGGCAATGGTCTAAAGCACCAGAAGGTGTGGGTTCGATCCCCACGAGTAGAAAATTATGATATGTCAAATCGCACTTAATGAGGGTTAACGAGTGAATTTGCCGCTAGAGGCGCTAGTGTAGCGTGAGGTCTCCGAGTAACTTGTCACTGTTCATGGGTGGTTTGTGCGGTTTTATTTGTTTTAAGACTACTTCTGATGTATTACGAAGTATTTAAAGAAGAAACTTGTTTTCCGATCAAAATGGGATTATACAATACTGTGGCATGCTCGATTTATTCATTATTATTTAACTGAAAACTTTGCACTTACGCTAGACTTAATATCAGACTTTGGGAGCAGTACACTTCAAATCAGGACCTCACTCGCGAGCAGCGCCACCTGGTGAGACAAAAACGGTAGCCCTCGTTGCTCTTCATATTAGTTTAGTGCTATGTTTATCTGGATAAGGTTTGCTGTGAACTTAGAAATAAATAAATAATCGTCGCTCAGGAACAATTCGGCGTGATGGGCGACTCAGCCACAGCCATGCGGGACCCGGTGTTCTACCGCTGGCACGCCTACATCGACGACCTGTTCCAGCTGTACAAGAACAAGCTGCCGCCCTACCCCAGCAATAACGTGAGACCTGCATATTTTGTCATAATTAATAAATTTCATTTTTGTCTTCTTGTGTCTCCATACTTTTATTTCTTTTGCATACATACTTATGTTTAACTACACTAATATTATAATGAAGAAAGATTCGCTTGTTTGTTTGTTTGTATTGAATAGATTCCAAAACTAAGGGACCGATTTGGATGGAATTTTGTTCAGAGATTCTTTGAAACTGCAGGAATGACAGAGTTTGAGAGTAAAAATTCCGTGTAAAAGTATTTTTATTAAAAACTAGCGACCCGCCCCGGCTTCGCACGGGTTAAATGGATGATATTATACATAAAAACCTTCCTCATGAGTTACTCTATCTATTAAAAAAAACCGCATCAAAATCCGTTGCGTAGTTTTAAAGATTTGAGCGTTCATAGGGACATACAACATGACACATGACAGAAAAAGCGACTTTGTTTTATACTATGTAGTGATAATATCTCTCCTAGTTGGACTTCCCTGGTATCCGAGTGTCATCAGTGGGTATTCAATCTCCACGCGGGAACAATATGATCAGCACGCAGTGGGAGCAGAGCACCGTGGACCTGGGGCGAGGCCTGGACTTCACCCCCCGAGGCAGCGTGCTGGCTCGCTTCACACACCTCACACACGACGACTTCAACTATGTGTGAGTATCTATACTGTTATAAAGAGGAAAAAATTTACTTTTTGCTTCGAAACTACTGGACCGATTCGGTTGAACTTTTGTACAGAGATTGTTTGAAACCCGATGATAAGATTAGATATCCCGGGAATCCTACGGGAAGGGGAGAAGTACGTCGGTGAAACCACGGATATCAGCTAATATAATAAAACCGTAAAAATCTAAATTATGTACATTAAATGTATTTAAAAAACAATTAGCGGGGAGTGTTACTACATCGATATAGAACCCAAAAATGTTAAGATTTTTTGTTTATCTGTCTGTTTGTGCGCGCATCACATTAAAACCACTGATACGATTCGGTTTCCCCCTTTTTTCCTTTCTTTAAAATCATAGTGTCCAGTATCGAGGTGATATAATTAAGATTTCCATTGTCCATGCCATTTTAATTAACACATATGTCTCCAGTATCAAGGTGAACACATCGGGTCAAACGGTGTGCCTCGAAAACTACTGATCCGATTCGAATGCTGTTATCACAGTCTTTCCTTCTCCCAAATCTTTATGCTCAGTATCAAGGTTGGATTATTAAGGTTTCCACTGTCCTGCACGTCGTTTTATTTAACACGTATGTACCCAGTATCGAGGTGAACAACACATCGGGTCAGGCGGTGATGGGCACGGTGCGTCTGTTCATGGCGCCCATACAGGACGAGAGCGGCACGCCCATCAGCTTCAACGACCAGCGGCGCCTGATGATTGAGCTGGACAAGTTCACTCAAGCCCGTGAGGTTTTGTTTAATATTATCAAAAGAAAAAACTTTAGGGGCATTATTTGACCATTAATCACGTGAGGTTGGTTTCGACTTTTTACCCACCACTCCCCTTTTGTGATACATGGTAAGGTTTAAAACTAAACTCCCCACATACAATGTACATACAAAATTTTATAGCTAATTTAAAATATTCATAAAATACAGGTTTACATATATATTTGAATATAGCACCAATTATGTAATATTGTTGCTATATTCAGTCATTTTATGACATGTAAATAATTAATAAAATCACAAGATTGAGCTATTGATTAACCATTTTATACACTGTTATAGCCAGACCTTTACTTTTAGTACAACCTTCGCTTAAATGTCACTGTTGAAAAAGTTTCTCATTGAAATAATAAACGGATTAACTCATCTCAATGTTGCTATCAGTACCCGCGGGAACCAGCACCATCAGCCGGCGTTCCCTGGACTCCTCCGTGACCATCCCCTACGAGCGCACGTTCCGGCGCCAGGCCGACCGACCCGGAGAGCCGGGCTCTGCTGAAGCAGCTGACTTCGACTTCTGCGGCTGCGGCTGGCCTCACCACATGCTGGTGCCCAAGGGGACGCAAGATGGCTTCCCGATCGTGCTGTTCTGTATGATCTCCAACTGGAATGAGGATAGAGTGAGTATTTGTCCATCGCTGATACTGTAGAGCTCGCCGACTGCGGTTGGTGCTCAAGCAAACGCAGGACCGCTTCCTAAAAGTGCTGTTCTGTATGATCTGCGATTAGAATGGGTACATAATGAGTCTCTTTCCAAACCGATGTACCCTCTCTCAGTAATAAATTAACTTACATAATAGGCAGTTTTTGAGTGGCAGATAAACTTCACTCTGCGGTTTATGTCGATTATTATTTTCTATTTAAATTCGCCTTTATTTTGTTTATCATTTTAATCATAATTTTAACATTGACTAAACTTAATTACCTTTTCTTTGCCTCTCACTTTAACTTTTTTACAATATATTTCATCAATTCTTTGTCACGACTGAAAATGAGATTAACTGTGGCTCAATTTATCGCCCACAGTAAAAGAGTTATATTTATTTTAATATCTATGTGTTAATATCTATTATTTGATTTTAATATCTATGTGCATAAACATATGTACTATATATTTTTCATCATTTACATCTCTTTCAGGTGGTCCAAGACACAGCAGGCACTTGCAACGACGCGGCTTCATACTGTGGTCTCCGCGACCGCAAGTACCCCGACCAGCGCGCCATGGGCTACCCCTTCGACCGCCCCATCCCCACCAACAGCATCAACGACTTCCTCACCCCCAACATGAACATCAGACAGTGTGTGATCCGCTTCTCCGACAATGTCAGGCAGAGGCAGCAGCGGTAGGTATGGATGATTCAATAAAAACCAAATACCCTCAATAGATTAAAAGTAAATGTAACAGTCAAATCCAAGATTTAATAGGTAAAGAATGTAATCAATTTTGTTATGTTTCTAAAGTAGCAAATTTTTCCCAAACAAATCATTGTTTCTCGGCGTCTATTTCCACTTGCTGATCGCCACCAAGAGCATCCCTGGTAGAACTTATAATTGCGATAAATTAGAAAAAAATCTAATGTTGGTACTGAAACATACTTTTTATTAAAAATGTTACATTCTTGTATTCTGGAATTCGGTCCCAAATCATATATTATAGATTTATAAACTACATTACTTATACGTTGTAAGGTCATAAAAACGAAGATAGTTGAGTAACAACCCTTGAACTAGTAACAGATGGACCTTTCCTCTAGGGAACCGAGCCACACTCCTAACCAAACCAATAATAACGCAGTCAACTCTTCGATCAGCAATTTTCAAAATGGCGGTTTTACTCAAACTAGTAATTTAATTGCAAATCATGATTTTAACGATAATAAAGAATTTGGTCAAAATCTTATACAAAGTGAGGTTTTGGTTGAAAACGGGGATGCTACCGAATATCTAAGTCTAAATGTTTTCAATCAAAGTATTGCATCGAACAATTCTACAATTAATAGTAATTCATCTGAAATTAATGGTAATGTTGAAAATAATGAAAGTAAAGAGTGTGTTTGTCAAGAAACTTATACACCCGCTGAAATCGACGCATTGATAAGAAAACCATATTATTATATCAAGTGTAACCATAAGAATCATATTTTTTGATATTGTACAATTCTTGATATGTCTACCATGTTTAATGTTTGGATAATTTCGTCATCTCTGTTGTTTTAAAAATGATAATTGGCTATGAAAAAGGACTTCGATTGTAATTAGATGTAAGTTATGGGTCACTAGTTATAATTTAATTGTAAATGTTGTACATATGTAAATACTACTTATTCGTAAGATAAAATAAATTATGCCTTTCTAATCTGTGTTTTTTTATTTATAGATTTCCTCGTTTCCATACTATGCTAATTGAAAAAAAATGAAATATAAAAAAATGTGTATAGTATTTTCTTGTTTGTTTTAACACGGGTACTTTCCATTTTAAATAAACTACTTTTAGAAGAATTTTAAGCGACGCGGTTTCTTACATACAATACATTAGTAACTTCATGAAGACAGCGGACATCTAAGTCACCACGCTGGCTGTAAATGAATAATTAAACCGCGTTTAAAATCTTTTAAAAGTATTTTATTTTGATATAAAATTGTTTACGATTATATGATATAATCATACCTAATTTTATAATTATATGATATAATCATACCTAAACCTAACCTCCTAACCCTAGGTCTTTTAAGAGGGGATATATATATGGAGTGGGTAGTTGTAAAAACCTCGTCTGAAGTGTCTTTATTTTCGGTACCTACTTCAAGATACTTCTTGGCGGTAGTGTTCGTTATAAACTACGTCACAGTTATTATAGTTGGTAATATTATCCTTAAAGTATAATCTAATGTTGTTGGTATACTTCAGTTGAGTGGACATTAAATTTTATAAGAATCTCTGCATTTATAGTTCCTATTAAAGATTCATTCTTATAAATATAAATAAAAAACATTTAATATTATTTTTCATACACTATATTGGGTGTTTATCTATGTAGTCTTGAAAAAAATAGGGGATATAAAGAAAGCAAAGAATATAGTTTAGTGGAAACTGAGGGGAAAATATGAGCAAAAACATTTTTTTAATATAGCAGTAAATTATTCTATTCATATTGATATCATAAAAATTAAAATAAATAAAGTATTTAGTAGAAATGATAATCTATTACTACCATGACGCATAGTGTCAGTTTTATACAGGGTGTTCCGTAATGAGTGAAGCATCTCTTGGGGGATGAAAGCTGATGGTTTCTTTAAAAAAACCAAATATATGTCGTACGAACATATCACTTTTTTGAGATATTGAGGATTTTGAAAAATGTTAATCTTGCTCAATATTTATAGTACGATGGCCGTAATTCTTATTTGTTTTTAAATTTTTTTTCTAAATAGTCTTTATGAGTTGCTTTATTATATAAATGCTTTACTTATTAGTAAAAAATGCAATGCAAGAAATATCAGATGAAAGGAGAAAAAAATTATTATTTCGAGTTTAGTATTCAGTAAAATTTTGAAGTCAGATATGATAGTCCAAGAGTTGATTCATTCATTACAGGTCACGGTGTTATTCTATGGAAAATGTATACCCAAGGGTAAAAAACTTCAAAATCCAACAATCTTCGAGGCCTAAAGGTCGGCCAGTCTTGTGGTTCTCTTGTTATGTGATAATTCCTTTAGACCAGTGTATGAATTTGAAAAATAAAACTGCAGTTTAATTTCCGTAATACTCGGTAAAGAGAAAATCAAAAAAATATTTTATTTTAGATTTCGATAAAGACGTAAATGCTGTGTATACAATATGATCGTGTATGGTCAAATAAGCATTCGTAAGTAAATGATAGGTATCGGGTAATAACGATGAATAAAAGACGTTGCTTTGAAAGGCAGAATTTATTTTATCTTACAAATTATAAGTATTTACAACAACTATAACTAAATTACAACTAGTGACCCATTTAAATTAATATAACAAGATCGGTGTCCCTTTTCGTAGCCAAGTTCAGTATGAACCGAAACTGCCAAGAGTAGAAGAGGGATTCGTATTTTTTCCATCGTTCTAAAAATTATCATAAATTTGTATATTCCACTTTTTTTCGCCGATATAAATCAATTTTGTCGTCCAATAAACGTCCCCCCCCATTTGGACTTCTTCGTCTACCCCTGTTGCCCCCTCATTCTCACAGTGTTGGTGAACTTAATAGTGCAGGGTTGCACGCTCATGTTGGGGGTGAGGAAGTCGTCGAGGCTGGTGGCGGGGCTGGGCCGGTCGAAGGGGAAGCCCATGGCGCGCCGGTCGGGGTACTTGCGGTCGCGGAGGCCGCAGTAGGACGCCGCGTCGCTGCAAGTGCCTGCTGTGTCTTGGACCACCTGAAGAGGAACGTTAAAGTTATAGTAAATGGGTATGCTAAAGTCAAATAGAAAGACAAGAAACTATCATAGTACTGCAGACACTTGCTGTGTCTTGGACCACCTGGAGAGTGAAGGTAAAGTTAAGGTATGATATAAATTGAAAATAGAAGAAAAGAAAATTAATAAGTGCCGTCTAAATGATAGTAATAATAAGTCTGTAATATATAGTAAAAGGCAGAATTAGTGAGAAGGATAAGGTCAATTTCAGTTAGGTGTACATTTCTTGCTTCCAATTTATAATTTATGTCGTTTTGTAAAGGTTTCCGAATGATAAATCAATGGTTAAAGGCAAGACGCAGATGGATAAGACATTAAAGTGAGAGCTCGCTATACTGATGACTTATCAATTCTTAAAACTCACTGTAGTTAAATCCAAAAACATAAAATCCTCACCTTATCCTCCTCCCAATCGGAGACCATACAAAACAGCACCATCGAGTACCCGTCCTCGGTCCCCTTCGGCAGCAGCATGTGGTGCGGCCAGCCGCAGTTGCAGTAGTCGAACTGCTGAGCCTCCACGGAGCCCGCGTCGCCGGGGCGGGCGCGCTGCGGCATGAAGGTGCGCTCGTACGGGATCGACACCGAGGAGGCTTGCGACTGGCGCCGGATTGTGGTTGTACCTGCCGGCACTGGGACGAGGAAGGTATCGTATTGATATACGATTTTGATTGTTGTGATACTAGACTTTCACCCGTATTCTAATACGTTCCTCGAGCATTCCTCGACTTCACTCAACCTCTGCCAACGAGAATTTACATTCTGACTACTAACTCACGTCCACTCAAGTTATGAAAATTTCGGAGAAGAAAATTTAACACCTCCATTCGTGCGATCTATTTATTAAAATATTATATTTTTGTGTTATGAATTTTCGATTGAAATTCGTCATATGTCATATTTGACGTAACCTGAGTCGAAGTAAAATTAAGGTAACTTCTTAGAATACGGGTTTTAGTCACGAAGTTAACTGAATAGCTTCTGTGTGTAAATCGGGGGTTCATGTGTGTAGTTGATTCTATTATTAAGTGTGAGTATCAAGTTTTTGATGCTCTTTCTTACTAATAGTATAAGAATGATACTATCGTGATATTATGATACCAAAAGTATATATAGCAAAAGTGTTCGATAATGTGGTTGAATTCATTGTAGGTGTTTCTTTTTTTATGCTATAGCAGGCAAGCAGGCCATGTGGTTCACCTGGTGTTAAGACAGACCGCAGTATTCTGTGGATCCACATCCACAGAATAAAATGTCGCAGATGCCTTGTCGGTTTAAAGGAGGGGAGGGGAGAGAGATATGGGGAATTGGGATGGAAATACAGGCCTCCGTACACCCGCTCACCGTACGAAACACAGTGCAATACTGCTTCACGCCGGGTTTCTGCTAGGGAGAGGTAATTACACCAGTGCGGGCTTGGCCCAATCATGCAATGTATTCCCATTATTTTGTAGTTGAAGATGTTGTGCTGCAGAATTACCCTCTGTCACCCCTCACGACACTCACACACGTATTCTAATCCGTCCCCACACCAGTATATGTTTCAAGTGTTATAATTGCATACTTTTTAGTTTTTATTATTATCGATACTATGTTTTTCTTAATACTAGATACTCACATGGTTGAGTGAACTTGTCCAGCTCGATCATATGCTGTCGTTGGTCGTTGAAGCTCAGAGGCTTGGAGTTCTCGTCGTGAGTGGGCGCGATGAACAACCGCACTGTGCCCGTGGCCGCTTTACCTGATGTGTTGTCCACCTCAATACTGACATACATAAAATAAAACAAGTCTGTTAGATAAATAAATAAATAAATAAATATTCCTGGACATTTAACACAACGCCATCTAGTCCCGAACTAAGCAAAGCTTGTACTAGATAAAGCAAGAAGTAGTATTTCGTAGTTTATGGTGATTGGAAAACTGCTCTGTTACTTCAATCGAAAATTCATGATTGAAGTAACATTAAAATACACTATTTTTATATACAGATCGATGTAACGGTTAGCGTTGTTAAATTGTCTTCTTCTAAATTTCCGTAACGTATTGACAATTTCCTTAACTCCTAAGGAATAATTTCGAGTGGACATGAGTTGTTTTCCGACTCAGAATGCAAATTTTCCTTGACTCAGGTTGAGTGAAGTTGCGGAATGCTCAAGGTACGTTTTAGAATACGGGTGTGAGAGCCTGTTTTTTTATGTAACAGCGGGCAAGCGGAGCATGCGGTTTACCTGATGGAAAGTGACTTACCGCAGTCCATGAACACCCGATTGGTGCAGTGGTTCAGCAACGGTCTATTTCGCCGGAGGGTGTGGGTTCGATCCGCACGAGCAGAAAATTATGATTTGATGAACATTGTAATTTTCTACTGTCTGGGTGTCAATTTATCTATAGTATGTATGTATTTACAAAAAAAAAGTATGTTTAAGTTATCTAGTATCCATAGTACGAGCTTTGCTTAGTTCGGGATTAGATGACGTTGTGTTAAATGTCCAGGAATATTTATTTATTTAACATCCACAGCAGTAAACTGTCGCAGATGCCTTGCCAGCTTGAAGGAAGGGGACGGAAAATTAAAAATAATCCACTCATATACTTTTATATAAAGAAAAACACATTTTCTTTCAATTCCACTATATTAACACTTACAATAATGTTTTATTTAAACCTGACCGGTTTCGTACATCGTCAGGTAGTTAAAAAACGTGACGCAGACTTAACGTGTGAAATTAGTATTAATTTTAGTGTTTAGTTTTTATGGGCCGTAGTTTTAAGTTATTTAAGATCTATTAACTGTAACTACATGATGCCTAATAAATAAATAATAAAAAAAAATACTCACATATAGGTAAACACTATACTAAC
>LQNK01002074.1:19399-33079 GCA_001586405.1 Phoebis sennae
CTTCGAAATTTCCGTAACGTATTGACAATTTCCTCGACTCCTGAGGAATAATTTCGATTGGACGTGAGTGGAGTAGTTTTCCGACTCACAATGCAAATTTTCCTTGACTCAGGTTGAGTGAAGTTGAGGAATGCTCAAGGTACGTATTAGAGTACGGGTGTGAGAGCCTGTATTTTTTTTTATGTAACAGCGGGCAAGCGGAGCATGCGGCTCACCTGATGGAAAATGACTGACCGCAGCCCATGAACATCCACAACAGTAAACCGTCGCAGATGCCTTGCCAGCTTGAAGGAAGGAAGGAAGGACTGTTGAAGGCCGGCAAAGCACCTGCGACACTCCTGGTGTTTCAGGTGTTCATGGGCGGCGGTGATCGCTTAACATCAGGTGACCCACTCGCCCCTTTGCTTGCTCTGCCATAAACAAAAAAGGAAGGAGAAAAGGGAAAATTAAAAATAATCCACTCACATATAGGTGTAGTCGTCATGCGTAAGGTGGGTATAGCGCGCGCGCACGCTGCCACGTGGCGCGAAGTCGAGGCCGCGGTCGAGCTCCAGCGCGCTCTGCTCCCACTGCGTGCGGACGGTGTCGGCGCCGCGCGGGGAGTGGATGGAGACAGAGGACACTCGGATGCCGGGGAAGACGAGCTGTGAAATTTGTTTGTATATGAACTTGCCCGTGTGGCGACGGGTTAGAATGTGTTGCCACCCCATTTCAACCCGTGTCGTAAGAGGCGACAAAGTGTAATTCTGCTGTACAACATCTTCAGCGATAACAGAGTGGGAGCATTGCACAATTGGGCCAAGCTCGCACCGGTGTAATTACCACCCCCAGCAGAAGACCGGCGGCTTTTTTGTATTGCACTGTGTTTCGTACGGTGAGCTGGTGCCCGGAGGCCTGTATTTCCATCCCATTCCTCTTCCCACCCTGTTCTGCTACTCTCAAAACATCCTATAAGATGGATAAGGAGACGGTTAATGATCATTAACCGTCTCCTTATCCCCTTCCCTGCCTTCAAGCCGGCAAGGCATCTGCGACACTCTTTTTGTTGCAGATATTCATGGGCTGCAGTCAGTCACTTAACATCAGGTGAACCGCATGCCCCGCTTGCCAGCTATAACATAAAAAAAAACTTTTTTTTACTTTTGTCTGTCGTCGGTCTTGTCTTGTCTGTCGGTGGTAAATAAAATATATATGAGATACAAATGAGCTTTCAAGAAAGCCAATTTGGAAAAATAAACAATTTGAATTTGAATTTGTCTATCATAGCATTTCCTATTCGAGCGAAACCACCCTATGTATTGTATGCAATATTATTATAATTTATTCTTTGTTCTTATAACTTTTGTCCACTCTCAAAGTGAAATAAAAGTAGAAATTAGGATACTCAAACTGCGTTTAAGATTTGTTTATTCGCATGATAATTAGAACCTGGTGTATCGTCCACATAGAGTGTGGAATGTATGCTACATAAAACTATAAATTAAAGATAGTGGCCTGCGGCATCCAGGACGACGCGCCCCACCAATTTTTGAATTTGGCATACTTGACTTTGATCGCAATAGTTTATTTATTTAAATGTGTAATGTGTGTATCTATTAAACTTCACACAAGCGGAAACTTGCATACATTTACTGTCAACGATTGCCAAGAATAGTAGGGCGCTTCTTCGTGGATGAATTTATCTTGCCAAGAATAGTAGGGCGCTTCTTCGTGGATGAATTTATCTTGCCAAGAATAGTAGGGCGCTTCTTCGTGGATGAATTTATCTTGCCAAGAATAGTAGGGCACTTCTTCGTGGATGAATTTATCTGTAACTGTGCATATTGGAATAGTGCTGACCTTATCGCTGGGGTAGGGCGGCAGCTTGTCCTTGTACAGCACGAAGAGGTCGTCGATGTAGGCGTGCCAGCGGAAGAACATCGGGTCCCGCATCGTGGTCGCCAGGTCCCCCATCACGCCTGCTGCTTCCTGAATGAATATTAACATCATTATTTATATATGAAAAACAGTTGTTTTGTCTTATGACAAAGCAAACTAATACTGGGTCATCGCCTTTTGCCATAATTATTTGTTACTAGCTTTCTGCCCGCGGCTTCGCCCGCGTGGACTACAAAATTCTGTACTTTGTGGATTTTCGAAGTAGAAGTGGTATGACAATTTTTACAACTTAGAAACTTACGTTTGTAAATACATTTCGTCAATTAACTCAATTTACTTTAATTCCTTTAATAAACTTCTATTCTATTTAAGAAGAACTGTTCAATAATGACGATTTATTTTTTAAGTCCGAAGTATATCCTAAGTTAAATATAACAAAAGTGCCACTGTTCATGCTTGTATAATAATTCAAATAATTCTCTTATAATTTTTTTGCAAAATATTCACATTTTTGATATCTGTCGTATACTCCTAGAATGAAAGAGACCTGTATGTTTGCACGCATTTAACGCTTATGGACGCAAATAATAACTTCTGCATATTGGTTAGTCTTTGTTGTGATTGGCCGCCGTGATCGTAATCTACTTTGGAGATTAAGAGAAGGCTACATTTATCGTTAAAAAGTACTGTGCAAACAACAACTAAAAAGGTTCAACTCAATGTACCTACGTGAATTGATGAAGTGTTTTGATGAATAACTTTAAACCCTCATATCTTTTTTATTTGTTAACCGATTTGAATGAAATAAACACTAAAACCTCCGGGGGGCTTTCCGTGATATATCATCGAAAACCGCATTTAAATCGGTTTAGCCGTTTCGTAGTTGACTGCGTACAAACGTCCGACAAACAGACAAACAGACAAACAGACAAACAGACAAAAATTCTAAAAATCATTGTTTTGAGTTTAGAATCACAAATGAAACACGAAACACAATTTTTTTTTTGAAAATATTAAATGTACAGACACGGCTAGTCTACGATTTTATTATATTTTATTTTTATTTTTATTTTATTATTTTACAGAAAACTTACGGCTACAAATATCTACAATTTAATTTTTTAGGTACAAATAAAGCCAATTAAAAGTCTTCACATATAAAAAAAAACCATCAGTAATAAGTTTGGTAGGCAGTACAATAGTCAGAAGGGCTCCAATTATTTAAGCGAAGAATTCTTTGCTTATGATGTGTTTGAGATTTGACAATGAGGTATGGAAAATGTCAACACCAGCCTTCTCAGATGTAGCATTATAAGTACTACACGATCTAATGAGGAACGAGTTCTGTCTGTACCTACTTCTTACCACTGGAGTATATAATAAGTCAAAATTACGTAAAGCTGTACAGGGCACTCGCAATCCAATTTTGCTCACCAACTCTGGGATGTCAGCCTGTCCGTTAATAATGCTAAATAATAGTACTAAATCGGCAATTTTTCTGCGTTCATACAAAGGAAGAATATGGAACTTTTTGCAACGACTAAGATAATCAGGCAAAAATACTTACTTAATATGTATACATTATTATATATTTTTTTAATTTTCTATGTTTAATTGTGTTTGTTTTCTGGCAATAAAGGTATTTTTATTTTTTTTTTATTTTATATCGCAATTGTAGGTGTTTACGTGTTTGCGTCAATGTCGTGAAAACGTTTGTAAGAATTTGGACAGTTGTTCAGACAAAGTTAAAAGGGTCAGACAGGTGTTTTAAACATAGTTGTGTTTCAAAGGTACTACGCTACGCTAATCCAAAATTGTCAGTCAGATATTTTTGCTGTGTACGTGAGTCAGATATTATTGAACTCATCCTTGTGGCACATATATTTGCTAATCAGTCAGATATGTCAGATATACATGCTTCTGACTGTACAATGAGATTGTCATTTTATGATAAAAATCTCTATAGTAAAAAATAATTTATAGAATAGTTAAGGGTATGACATCATTTTTTAAATTGATCCACACCAAGGCTTACGATTTTGTTTAGATTAGTCTTGCAAGATATGAGTCTTTATAGTCTAGCTTTTTTTGGATATTTTTTATTTTTTTATACGTCTTCTTTAATCTTAAAAAATACAGGGTGTCCCGTAATGAGTGAAGTATCTCTTGGGGGATGATAGCTGAGCTAAGAATCTATCAAAAAAAACCCTAAGATTATTAGCTCGGCTATCATCCTCCAAGAGATGCTTCACTCATTACGGGACACCCTGTATATTTATTTTATATTTTTGAGAGCATATGGACTTTAACTCAATGCATTTCATGATAAAATAGACAAGTTAAATTGTACCTTATGCCTATGATCAGGGTCGTGCAAGAAGCCCAGGAACACGTGGCCCATCTGGTGGAAGTCGCCGTAGTACGGGCGGTTGGGGCTGATGATGGACGACTCCAGCAGGTTGCCCAGCTTGTCGATGCCGGTCTCTTCGTCCAGGGGCACGCGACGACCGTTGGGCTGAAATTTAATTGGTGTATTTATCACCCTGGACTCTGGAGTTAGGAGTGTACAAGGTATAAGGCCTAACATCCTGTTGGTGAGTTGACATGTTTGTGGAGATGAGTCGATCACAGCGTTATGGGGGCACCGTGTGAGTTTCTTGGCGCAGAAGTAGGCCACCGTGAGGTTTTAGTCAGTAAGAGTCTGCCATAACCCTACTGCCTCTCTCGAGGTAGTAGGGTATCTATAGGATTTCCTCACGTTAAAAAAGGTCAGTTATAACGTCACGGTCACGTTAAAAAAATAAGGTAAGCTATGGAATTTGAAGTACTTCTTTACATTTTAAGTTTATATTTTTTAGTATTTCAAATACATTACTGCTTTTTTCATTTCAAGTACTTTATATATTTTAAGTATTTCAAGAACATATTCTCTGGAAAGATAAATTATTTTTTGTCAAAAGGTGAGATAAGTTTTATTGTAGTTTAGTAAAAAAACATAGTTGTTGTGAAATTGAAAATATTGTAGGCATGGTACATTAAATTTGAGCCCAAGACTATTTCCAAATGAGTAGTACTACAAGTTTTATTTTCTGCAGCATTCGCCTTTACAAACTTTGTTCTTTATCTATGACTTACCATTAAAATAGACATGGTTTCTATGGCCTCGAGTAGCCTGTTCCTCCAGGTCTCCATCTGGGACACCTCTATGCGGATCAGCTCGTCTGGACGGTCTACATCTGTCATCACGGATCCTGCAAACCTGGCCAAAAATTGGGAATTTCATCGACTTTTTCGTTATCACTGTGATCCATTAAAGTATTTTTCTACTTAATACATATTATCAAAAATAACACCAAATTATAGTTATGTAAGTACAATAAGGAAACAAATATCATCGGAATACAAAATCAGCATAATTACTGAACAAATTTAATAAACTGTTAATTAAATTCTATCGAAATTAGTATCTGAACCACTGTGATTAATCTCAAAAGGATTATCAGATTACATTACTCAATACCCGTGATGTTGAATCAAACCGTGATCGAACAAGATTATACTAAGCAAAGTCTATTAGACATTCTTAACTGATTGCAAATTGATATCTCGTTAATTAACTCTCATTTGCGAGTGTCCTACTATTAAACATAATTATATATTAGAAATAAAGAAAGATTTATTCAAAACCCACACAGAATATGACATAAATAATAACTTAATTACACACAAGTAGCATTGTGTCGTTGAAAGGGAAATTATATTAAACATACATTTTAAAGGACTATATTATTATTTTTCACTCGTGAATATGCTCGCTACAAATTATTTATGGGTTAATAATAATGTAAAATAATGTAATAAACCTCGTTTAAATCCTTGGAAAAGTATTTTATTAAGACGACCCGATTGGCGTAGTGGTTCAGCAATGTTCTATTGCGCCGGAGGGTGTGGGTTCGATCCCCACGAGCAGAAAAGTATGATGTGATGAACATTGTAATTTTCTACTGTCTGGGTGTTAATTTATCTATAGTATGTATTTATTTACAAAAAAAGTATGTTTAAGTCTATCAGTTATCTAGTATCCATAGTACAAGCTTTGCTTAGTTTGGGACTAGATGGCGTTGTGTTAAATGTCCAGGGTATATTTGTTTATATTATTTACTAGTGGGAATATCGGGATGATATATAGTCTATAGCCTTCCTCGATAAATGGGCTATCTAACACTAAAAGAATTTTTCAAATCGGACCAGTAGTTTCTGAGATTAGCGCGTTCAAACAAACAAACAAACAAACTCTTCAGCTTTATAATATTAGTATAGATTTATTTAATAAATAAAAGTATGATATTTTATCTGACACCTAGAAAAATTAATTTATAATTTACACACACGTGGCATTTGGCTATTCTTAAAGCACAAATAACTCACCTAGGAGCCCAAGTGCGGCTGGCGACGGCAGAATTCATCTTGGGGAAGTACCCGTCCTCTATGGTTTCACGGAAGTCGTTGTAGCGGACCGGCTTGCCCAGCTTGTTGCAGTAACGCTCTACGGTGTATCTGCGAATGTTAAAATATGTATTTTAATTTTTTATAGCCTAGTAGACAAAGTTTGTTTATAATTTCAGAAATATATTGCTATACTATAGAATTGCCTAAACCAAGAATACATTCAAAAGAAGCAGAATCATGATTATTCCAAGCCCGACCACCGAAGTCAATGTCAAGTATTCTGAAACTCTGATTTCGGAAACATTTAATTTCTGAAAGACCCTTCTGCCCCGTTCACTTCCTTTTGTAATTCTTCTTCATTAAATAATTTCTTCGCTGCATAAAGGGACCTTTGATTATTCAAAGTTCCCTTTATTGGCTGGCAAAGCATCTGTGAAACACTATTTTGTTGGTATTTTTTTGGTTGCCGTAGTTAATTTATACCAGCACACTGAGCTCACTTACGTAAGGAAGACGAAAAGAGAAAATTGGTTATGCATAATATATTAGAACAGCTCGCCTCTCCTGTCCTTGTCGACAATGCCCCTATTGGTGAGGTCAGAGGGGTAGACCAGGTGCCAGTGCCATTGTTGTAGGAAGACCTCACCTAGCGATGATCTGCTGGTGCATGTAGTAGAACAGCTCGCCTCTCCTGTCCTTGTCAACGATGCCCCTATTGGTGAGGTCAGAGGGGTAGACCAGGTGCCAGTGCCAGTGGTGCAGGTTGATGCCGATGTCTTCGCGGAAGTACGCCAACCGCTGTTCTAAGTCCCACTCTGATGCGGTGTAGTTTTGGGGGATTATCACGGGAAACTGTTAAAACATATTGTTGATGACGTAAAAGTCAGAAGTGAGATCTTAAATTTAAAATGCTAATAATAAAGATTATATAATGCAATTACTTTTTGTCAAAAAATAGACCAAAATTCTTCACACTATTAATTTATCAGTCATAATAAACAGGGTACACATAAAAAGATAGAGTAATTAAAAGGAGAAAATAACTTTAATTTTATTTTGGTTGAAACCTATACAAAGTCGATTGCTTTTGTATTTTCCTTACTTCCTTTTTAACCGACTTTCATTAGAGTGAATATGTCGGTTCCATTTTTCTGTACAAAGTTATTATTATTCCATTTTCAGTGACTTGTGAAGGGTTATCGCATCGACTGAGAACCTCCTCCTTTTTTGGAAAGTTGATTAAAATGTCATTCAGCCCTATTTTCCATAATTGTTTTTTTCAACTCTGAACGACAATAATTAATTTAATTCTCATATTTGTAAATCAGTGAAAAATATTAGATATTTAAAAATCACTCACCCTTTCTCCCTTAGGCACTACAGTAGCCACCTCTCTAGCTTTATTGAATACTTTCGAGTCCATGAATTTGTCTGGGAAGATCTCCGCAAAGTTGGGGAAGTTCAACCCTTTAGTGTCACTCCTGTGAATAAAGTTTTATCAAGGAATGGAGTATGCGTGACGCCTTATGTTTAATCTTGTCAAACATATATCGATAGATATATGAAGTATTTTGAGCCAAAAGAGGGAAGGAGAAGGAATTGATTATGATCAAGAGAAATGGTCGTTCTGACTATTGTAAGTATCAACAACTGTGAGTTATTATTAAAATGTTTCAAAGAAAATTACTAAAAAAATTGCTATACTAGGTAACATCTCCTTAGCTAGCTTTAGGTATCTACTTTTTTTTTAAATAAAATACAGTTTGTGTTGATCAGGGATAATGTAGAATTTAAATCGTCAAATAATTTCTCAATTGATCCAGGACTTTCTGAGCTTATTCAATGCAAACAAACACACTAAAAGTAAGAAAACGTAATAAATAAGTAGGACTGTACCTATGTAATATGGCGACGGAGAGACAGTAGTTGAACAAATAGGGGTTCATGCGGGGCTGGCAGTACGCGCACACTGACTGCAAGTCCTCCAAATCCCTCATTCCTGAATATAGAAGAAGTATATTAGACATAAATAATAGCTCCCCCTGACCGATTTCGGCCATGGTGGCCAATCTCAATAGAGACTAGCCAGCTGCGCAGATATTATAGTGCAGAACAGTATAAGCGAACATAGGTGCACTCTCTATTCCTTTTACTTTTATAACCCGATGGGACGGCAGACCGACACGACCAGAGAGAGATCAGGCGCAGGACCGACGGCTTTACGTGCTCTACGAGACACGGGGGTGTTCCAACACCGCCAACTTCCAGACTCAGGGCTGTTACTAAGATTTCTTTGTCAGAAAAATCCCAATAATATGTTTTTTTGGCCCCACTGGGAATTCGAACCCGGGACACCTAGATCTGTAGTCAAAGGTGCAACCCCTGGACTAACGAGGCAGTCACATTAATAAGAATGGGCTTGAGTATGAACCATAAAACACCCAGACAGTAGAAAATTACAATGTTCATCACATCATAATTTTCTACTCGTGGGGTTCAAACCCACATCCGGCGCAATAGCTGTATCCACTACTCCAATCGGGTCGTCAAATATTAAAAAAAAAAATGCGTTAGAGATATTACTCACCCAAAAACACATCAATGAGCGCAGAAGCCATCTCCCTATGCCTCGGGAAGAGCAGAGAGAAGTTGGCTCGGTACGGCAGCTGCAGCGGCAGGGTCAGGTCTGGTAAAGCGATGTTCTTTATGGGGATGGTCCGCGTGGCACCAGCTCCGAACCGCTCCCCCAGCCTGCTACTCACCGCTCTGTACTTCTCTGGCTGTAATTTTTTTAATGTTATAGCAGGCAAGCGGGGCATGCGGTTCACCTGATGTTAAGTGACCGACCGCAGCCCGACATCTTCAACATCAGAGTGTCGAGATGCCTTGCCGGCTTGAAGGAAGGGGAGGGGATAGGAGAGGATAAATAATTATAAAGAGAGGAAATTGCACCAGTGCGAGCTTGGCCCAATCGTGCAATGCTCGGCTCCCACTCTTTTATCACTGAAGATGTTATGCAGAAGAATTACCCTCGGTCGCCTCTTACGACACCCACGGGTAGAAATACTTACTTTGGGTCCCTGCGCCAAGGGAGTAAGTAAGTATAGTATTTTCTTGTATTAGTTTATACCTAATTATAAAGAGGCCACGATACTACGGGACTGATTTGGATGAAATTTTGTAACCTTTAAAACACCAGGAATGACATAAGATCAGAGAGAAGTTTTTATCTCGAAATCTCTATGAGAACAGCATGTATACGTAGGTGAAACGCTTACTTTATATTCCCTATTTTTTCAAGACTGCATAGAAAAACATCCGGTATAGCTCATAGCCTTTTCGATTTATAATGTACCTAACTAAAAAGTTTATTTTAAATCAGACCCGTAGTTTCTGAGATGAGTACGTAAAAAAAAACCAAACAAACTTTTTAGCTATTTACTATTAAGCATAGATGAATAAATTGTGCAAGATAAATAATATAACATTACATTATCGGAATCGGAAATACATAATTAGATGTAATGCAATATAATATAATGAATAATGATGGATGAGGAAATAACAATATTATTGTTTTCTAATAATAGTTTAATGTTATGTTATATAATCTCAGTCACGTTATCCCTAAAACTACTGATTTAATTTTGTTGCGATTCTGAAGTCTTTCCACAATAAATACCATTCTTATGGGCCACTTAAAGTATTTGTCGTAAGACTAAAGAAGATTATCCTCCACTGTCATTTATAGAAATGCTTAAATATTAAACACTAACTCGCATAGAAAAAAACCATTTTCACTTCGCAGCAAACATGAATAATGTTTTACAAATATCAATTCGTGTTTATAGTTATAAATTATTAATTACAAAAGAGCCCATGAAAAATTATATTTTCTTCCCGCTAAGATAAGTATATAAAAATTATTTCATACTAGCTGACCCACTGAACTTAATACCGCCATTTTTAGACGTATTTGACAAAACTGTTGATTAATTAATAAACTAATTTATTAAATAAAGTAATTCTGTTCACAATTTCTTCATATTTTCCGTTTAAACCATCCCTGGATTTCCGCAAATATTTCAAGACTAAAATAAGTCAAATCGATTCAGCCGTTTTTGAGTCAAGGAGACTAACAAACAGCAATTGATTTTTATTTACACAAATATATATCATTTATA
Source organism: Phoebis sennae (assembly GCA_001586405.1). NCBI lineage: Eukaryota > Metazoa > Arthropoda > Insecta > Lepidoptera > Pieridae > Phoebis > Phoebis sennae. Next base: position 29,911 of record LQNK01002074.1, read on the forward strand.
GTTTATACCACACTTTTAAAAATAAACGAACTCCTAATAAAACTTAGAAAAATGATTTGCTCATCACACATAGATATTATTCTTTAAATAATGGTAAAAAATAAAAACTCACGTAATACTCCTCGGGTAGTTGGAAGATGGCATCATTCCCCTTCTTCATGAAGCAGGGTTCCGTAGGCCGGTCGAAGAACAGCAGGAGGTTCTGTCTAATATCAGCTGACATGGCTGTGGAAAATGTAAAGATTCTTTGTTTTCATTAAGACAATTACTGTCACTTACATTGGAGTTATAGAAACTGAGATAACTGTGAAAATATATTTTTTATGACCTTTGACCTCGTATAACTTCCGATGCAAACGCGACATTATATAAGAATTTTTAGACAGCTTTAGGAACGCCAAAATAAAGGCATATACAAATATTTAACTTTTTACAAATATTTAGATATAGGATTCTAGAATGTTCAGTGATTTTAATTTAAACACACAAAACGATAAAATATTTGAAGTAATTATTCTGATTCTGAGACCGTTTATTGGATCGAAATCCACTTAAAATTCAGTCGATGTTTCTTTATGTTGAAAATTACAAAGAATGGCATACTATTATTTATAAATTATATAATAATTTATCTTATGATGTGAATGAATCAAATAATGTAGTGACGAAAAAGAAATTAATGACAAATTCATTAATTTCTTTTACAATTTCTTTAGGTGAATATTTTTAATTATTTGTCAGTCTTCAGCCCCAGAGATGCTTGATGAATTCCTTCAGAAGTAAAAATAAATAAATAATCACTAACAAAACAATTATGAAACACAAAAATATTTCCATTTTACCTCTATTCTTCAGGTGACTAAACCGAAAACGATGATACTTCCAATAGCCGTGAGTGTCACGGCTGACTGTTCCGGTGGTATGCCAATTGTCACTTTTATGCAAATTTGCCGCACGGCGCACTGTGCAGTGTGCATTGACATAAGGATTGAGGGCCAATGGAGCTACAACATTCATTTTTAATTAAATCTACAATACAATTTTCTGAATTATGCCTTTACAAGTAAGAAAGGAAGTCAAAGTCAAAATGTTTATTTTCCAAATCATACTTCTTTAAGGCGCTTTTGGAACGTAATTTAAAGAAAATTTTATTTAAAATAAAAAAAATAATCCTTAAAAATTAACTTAATAGTAAAACACGAATAATGACAAAAAATATGTACATAAGGCCGTGAACATATCATAAAAAGGAATTCCACTCTAGGGTATTCTTAACATGGACCCGTAAGGTCATTGCAAACCTATATATAATATTAAGATTTTAAAATATATTAAAATTAAACATTATATAAGGTGGTACATAGTTAGTGTTTCATTTGCTTACAGGAAATTCAGGGGGACGGCGAGGCTTTGTTAATTTAATATGATTTATTTATTGTCACCGTTTTTTTCACCACAGTATCTTTTATCCTACTAATATCCCGCTCTTGATCTCGCTTTCCAATGATTTACGTTCTTTGTTCTCAACATTTCTTGATTGTTCATTGAGCCGCGTTGCCGGCCAGCTGATACGTCACGTAAACATGAAGTTTAGACAATAGAAAATTACAAGGTTCATCACATAATTTTCTACTCGTGGAGATCGAACCCACACCCTCTGGCGTAAAAGACCATTGCTGTATCCACTGCACCAATTGGGTCGTCAAATAATAATTACAAACAATAGTAATAAAGATGATTGATATGTAGTTAATTCAAGTATGTTAGTTGTCGGCAATGTACTGCTACAAAAAATAATATTTGTATTCATTAAGGTTCTAGTGGACTGCAAGCTTTACCAATCAATATAATAGTATATAGAACATTGATAGCAGTTTGAATTGCGGTTGTTTATCTTAGGGAAGTATCCAGGGACATGCATGGTCTTAATGATAAATAAAACGTTTAAAAATAACTTTCAGTATGTACTGTAATGAAAAGTAATGACAACTTTGTATAGTACTGATACAATTCGTTTTGTAGTACATCGTATAGTTTACATGTTTCTATATTAATTACACTTATCATAATATTCAATAACAATATACACTCTCACAATAATTGCATCTTCCTTCTACCACGCCGAAGAAAGCAAGAGAGAGTCCAAAAGCGCGGCAATCCGCATTGGCCAATCAACATTAGTACATTATTTTGATAAATCTCGTAGGGTTCAGCTTGCGTTTGCAATGTGAACGGAAAAAAATGATAATTAACGACATCTCTCGCACCGGTGTATCTACTTCCCTCCCAGCAGAAGACCAGCGTGAAGCAGTATTTCACTATGTTACGAACTGTGAGCGGGGGTCAGGGCCCTATTCCCATCTCATTCCTCCCCCATGTTGTTCTACTCCACTCCCAATTCCCCATCATTAATCCGTATCCCTTACCCTTCCTTCAAGCCGGCAAGGCATCTGCGACACTTTGATGTTGCAGATGTTCATGGGCTGCGGTCAGTCACTTATCATCAGGTGAACCGCATGCTCCGCTTGCCTGCTTAGGCATAAAACATACCGAGCATCAAACTCGAGACCTCTCATTAATTACTTTCATGAGGCAATCAGCGAGAAACAAGCATGCATAATATTATAATTATGTGTTTCATGCGATGGGTTAATTATTATTGTCGACCAATTATTATTGTATGAAAATGCGATATGCTATGCGTATCAATGGACATATGTCGCCCTTGTGTGATTTTCTATACAAAGGGAAAAAGGAATAGAGAGTGCACCTGTGTTCGCGCGTACACTTGTGCACTAATATCTCCTGCGCAGCTGGCAAGTCTCTGTTGAGATTGGCCACCATTGCCAAAATCGGGGGAGCTATTATATACAAAGAATATTACGATCTGTGGTCGCTGAGCTTATTACTACAAAAAAGGTATAGAAGTTATACTGGTGTATTCACTTTTCGTATCTACGCACCGCAAACAGATGACATTTGGGCGCCAAATAGTCCTAAATAACCCGAAATATCGTGTCGGCGAAATATGTCAATGTGTGCGTTGGTCGAGCGTGCTTTTTATCGAGTTTGACTTCTCTATTTGCACCTATTACTCGAGATCTGCTGGACCAATTCGGCAGAAATTTTGCAGGGAGATAGCTTAATCGGAACCCCAGAACTGGCTGTA
>LQNK01002074.1:33527-63007 GCA_001586405.1 Phoebis sennae
GATGAAGGGATACGAAAAGGATTAATGATAGGGAATTGGGAGTGGAGTAGAACAACATGGGGGAGGAATGAGATGGGAATAGGGCCCTGACCCCGCTCACAGTTCGTAACACAGTGAAATACTGCTTCACGCTGATCTTCTGCTGGAAGGGAAGTAGATACACCGGTGCGAGAGATGTCGTTAATTATCATTTTTTTCTGTTTACATTGCACCTGCAGGCTGAACCTTACGAGATTTATCAAAATAATGTACTAATTTTTATACACAACGTGTTTTTCTGTAGTGTAGTATCAGCATTGCACCCGCGCGAATCCGGGGCGGGTCGCTAGTCCAAAACAAACAAAACATTGTGTTATTTTGACCAGTTTATAACCTTAGTTTAATTTTAACATAATTAATGATCATTCAGGTTAATGCGGTTTGATTATCCACATATTTGTTCGGCCGTGATCCTTTAAATGATTTTAAAATGTTTTCTCACGAAACTGCGATTATATTTGCTTATTTATTGCACGCGTTGGATTTTGTTCTTTTAGTTTTATTGCAAATGCTGAAACTTCACGCGCGTAAATATGAAGTTGGTGTTTTTAGTAAGTACCGAATTATTTGTTTTTATTGGTTTCAGTTCGTATAGTTTAATTTTTCGTTAATCTGGATTGGGAGAGAGATCATGCCATTGTGAATCCAAGCCAGACAATTCAATCTTTTAGGCATTTAAAACAAACTTTAAACATGTTTATTTATTGATTTTACTTGAAGAACGAACAGCTTAAATACAGACATAAGGTTTTAGAAATTAAGGATTAATACATAATGCTACAAATTAATGTAAATAGAAGTGAACGGAGATTTTAGGTTTACTTGGAAATGTTTTTGTGAAGAACTAATATTTTTTAATTAAGATGTGTGAATGAAAAATAATATTTGCAGCTCTTGATAAGTTGAAATTATTATGTTAAGTGTTATTTGGTTTAAAGTAATATCTTAAGCTCACAAGAAGTATTTATTTCGTTTGGGAATCCAATGATAGCAAATTTGTGTAATTTGCTAGCTTAAATCGACTTTTTTTGTTTTAGTTAGATATTTTATAGATTATTTTTATGTTATACATGAAAATCTTTTAAATTGTGTTGGTCAAGTTTATTTTTTAAGCGCAATTATGATAATGAAAAATTATTTATTTCAATACTTAAGGTAAGTGTACACTATAACGGAGTAGTACGTTTTGCTGTGATATTTTGGGTTTTGTCTAAAAACAAGAATTTAATTATAACAATCGTATTTATATGAAATCTACCATCAAGCACATATATACAATTTGTTTGTATATAACAAGATTTATAGAAAGAAAGAAAAAATATTTATTTTTACTTTGAGGGTCAGTACCGTCGTAGGTGTAAATAGAAAATAATGTTATATTTTTTATTATGGTTCTTCTTGTGTAACTGGTATGTAAATAATTTGTTTTTTTTTGTGGTGGTACTTGTATAAGTAAATTGATATTTTCTTTCTTTCTTTCTTTTCGGGAAATCTAGAACTTTTTCTTTTGTCTTCAATTTCTAAACGGAATAAATAGTTGTTCTGAAATTGATAAAATAAGTTCAGTCGGAGATTATTGTGACATATTTACGGTATATGATTTTTTGAATGTGTAATCGTATCTTATAATCAAGTCTAAAAAAACTGCCTTAGAATCTCGTAATAATGTGCTCCATATTGTTCTTGAATAAAAGTATAAATAAATTTTTGAATAAAATACCTTTCATTTCCAGAAACTTCTTACTTTTTCTAAAAACTAAGCCCGAGTTTAAGAATGCCGTAATACTCCGTAATATGGTACATTTACCTCATACAATAATTTTTAATAATGGACGGTTAGATTTCGATAGAAATAGATCACTAGAATAAGATTTATACAATAAGTCGTTACTGTTTGGAGTAATTAATTATAATGTTGATATAAAAAGTATGTTTAGTGATAAACTAATAGTTTTAATATTATTTGTAATAAAATAAAATGGGACCAAAATAATTCTATACTAGAAAATTATATTGCAGGCCATCTTCTCCATAATCCTACTTGTTGATTGTGCGCCACAACAAGTCAACAGTGATGACATCAAGCAAGAAATCGAACCTGTGATTAATGAGAAGATTGAAATCATTAAAGAATTTATAATATCAGATGATAAGAATAACAATGAAGGTAAAGAAGACGAGAATGATCGTGATAATCGACGACGTAACAGAAATCGAAATAGGGACGATGATAATATAGAATATGATAACCAAAGAAATGATAGAAACAGAGGAAAGAACCAAAACAGGAACGATAATGAAAGAAATAGAGACAGAAATGATAGAAACAGGGACAATAATGACAGACGAAATCGCAACCAAGACAGGAATCGAAACAATAATCGTGACAACGATGAATCCGGCGGCGGCGAATACTCAAGTGGTAGAAACAACAGGAACCGTGGAGGAAACGATCGTGATAGAAATAACGACAGACGCAACCATAGAAATAACGATAGGGACAATGATAGAAATAATTATGGAGATTTCCCTAGACCTCGTATACCTATACCTATCAACCCAGATGACAAAGATAAAGATGATAATGATAACAAAGGTGAAGACAACTATGATTCTTCTGGAAGCCCAGGCATCCTCAGTTTTATTAGCGGCATTGGTCAAGAAATTAAAGATCAACTTGTAGGAGGAAGTCAGGGTTATGGTAACAATCAAGGTTATGATTACAACAGAAAAGGAGGGAATGGACAACAAGGTGCTGGATATGGTGGTCAAGGGAAAGGCATAAGATTCCAGGAAGAAGAAGAAATTGATATTTATTCAACGAAAGGAGGCCGAGGAAATAATGGACAAGGCAGGGGTAACCAAGGAGGATATTATGATGGTCGACAATATGGGGACAACCAAGGCCGAGGTAACCAAGGCAATCAGGGTAAAGGCAACCAAGGCAACCAGGGTGGGAATGGTGGAGAAAAAATTATCAAATTCGAAAAAGAAATAGATATTTTCAGCGATATTAATGGCAATGAAAAGGAAATTCGTTTTGAAGAAGAAAAAGAAATAGATATAATTTCATCAAATGGCCAGGGAGGCAAAGGTAACCAAGGGAGCAACAAAGGAGGTAACCAAGGAGGTAACCAAGGGGGTAACCGAGGAGGTAACCGGGGAGGTAACCAAGGTGGATACAGTGGTGGTAATAATGATGGTTATTATTATGGAAACAACGAATACGGAGGCAACTCGGGTTACGATGATGAAGATTATTATTATTATCAAGGCAAAGGCAACCACGGAAATGGAAATGGTGGTTACTATGGTGGTCAAGGTTATAGAGGAAACCAGGGCAAAGGTAATCAAGGAAACCAAGGAAAAGGAAATCAAGGCAAAGGAAATCAGGGAGGAAATGGCGGAGAAAAAATTATCAAATTTGAAAAGGAAATAGACATTTTTAGCGATATCAATGGCAACAACAAAGGAATTCGTTTTGAAGAAGAAAAAGAAATAGATATATTTTCATCGGGAGGGCAGAGTGGTAAGGGTAACCAAGGGGGGAATAAGGGAGGTAACCAAGGGGGCAATAAGGGAGGTAACCAAGGAGGTAATCAAGGAGGAAACCAAGGTGGCTATTATGGTGGTAATAATGATGGCTATTATTATGGAAATTATGAATATGAAGGCTACCCGGGTTACGGCGATGACTATTATTATTATAACCAAGGCAAAGGTAACCAACCAGGTAACCAAGGAAGTGGAAGCGGTGGCTACTACGGTGGTAAAGGATATGGAGGAAACCAGGGCAAAGGTAATCAAGGTAATCAAGGAAATCAAGGCAAAGGTAATCAGGGAGGAAATGGCGGAGAAAAAATAATCAAATTTGAAAAAGAAATAGACATTTTCGGCAATATTAATGGCAACGAAAAGGGTATTCGTTTCGAAGAAGAAAAAGAAATAGACATATTTTCATTGAGGGGTCAGGGAGGCAAAGGTAACCAAGGGGGCAACAAAGGAGGTAACCAAGGAGGTAACCGAGGAGGTAACCAAGGAGGTAACCGAGGAGGTAACCGAGGAGGTAACCAAGGAGGTAACCAAGGAGGTAACCGAGGAGGTAACCAAGGTGGCTACTATGGTGGTAATAATGATGGCTATTATTATGGAAACAACGAATATGGCGGCAACTCTGGTTACGGTGATGAATATTATTATTACAACCGAGGCAAAGGTAACCAAGGAAGTGGAAACGATGGGGTCTATGGTGGTCAAGATTATGGAGGAAACCAGGGAAAAGGTAATCAAGGCAATCAAGGCAAGGGTAATCAGGGAGGAAATGGCGGAGAAAAAATTATCAAATTTGAAAAGGAAATAGACATTTTTAGCGATATCAATGGCAACGAAAAAGAAATTCGTTTTGAAGAAGAAAAAGAAATAGACATCTTTTCATCGAGTGGTCAGGGAGGTAAGGGCAACCAAGGAAGCAACAAAGGAGGTAACCAAGGAGGTAATCGTGGAGGTAATCAAAGTGGTAACCGAGGTGGAAACCAAGGAGGTAACAAAGGAGGTAACCGAGGAAGTAACCAAGGTGGCTACTATGGTGGTAATAATGATGGATATTATTATGGAAACAACGAATACGAGGGTTATCCGGGTTACGGTAATGAAAATTACTATTATAATCAAGGAAAAGGTAACCAAGGAAATAGAAATGATGGCTACTATGGTGGTCAAGGATCTGGAGGAAACCAGGGCAAAGGGAATCAAGGGAATCAGGGTGGAAATGGTGGAAAAAAAATAATCGAATTTGAAAAGGAAATAGATATTTTCAGTAACATTAATGGAAACGAAAAGGAAATTCGCTTTGAAGAAGAAAAGGAAATAGATATCTTTTCATCGAGGGGCCAGGGAGGTAAGGGTAGCCAAGGAGGTAACCAAGGCGGTAATAAGGGAGGTAACCAAGGAGGTAACCGAGGTGGTAACCAAGGAGGTAACCAAGGAGGTAACCGAGGAGGTAACCGAGGAGGTTACCAAGGAGGTAACCGAGGCGGCAACCAAGGAGGTAACCGAGGAGGTAACCGAGGCGGCTACTATGGTGGTAATAATGATGGACATTATAATGGAAACAATGGATATGGAGTATATCCGGGTTACGGTTATGAAGATTATTACTATAACCAAGGCAAAGGTAACCAAGGAAATGGAAACGGTGGTTACTATGGTGGACAAGGATATGGAGGAAACCAGGGCAAGGGAAATCAAGGTAATCAAGGTAATCAAGGCAATCAAGGCAAAGGTAATCAGGGAGGAAATGGCGGAGAAAAAGTGATCAAATTTGAAAAAGAAATAGACATTTTTGGTGAAATAAATGGCAATGGGAAGGGTATTCGTTTTCAAGAAGAAAAGGAGTTAGATATCTTTTCATCCCAGGGTAAGGGACAAAACGAGGGTAACAACGGTAAAGGAAATCAAGGCAAAGGTGGAAATGGAGGTCAACAATATGGCAACCAGGGTTATGGTAATCAAGGAAATTACAACCAAGGCGGTAACCAAGGAGGTAACCGAGCAGGTTACCAAGGCAGCAAAGGAGGTGGTAACCAAGGAGGTAACCAAGGCGGGAAAGGAAATGGTAACCAAGGAGGTAACCAAGGAGGTAACCAAGGAGGTAACCAAGGCGGTAAAGTTATAAAATTTGAAAAGGAAATTGATATCTCGGCTCAAATAAATGGTAACCAAAAAGGTATCCGCTTTCAAGAAGAAAAGGAAATAGACATCTTCTCATCTCGAGGGCAGGGAAACAATAATCAAGGAAATTCTGGTAAAGGAGGTCAAGGCGGTCAAAATAACAAAGGGTATGGAAATTCCGGGCAAAACAATAAGGGTGATGGAAATTCCGGCCAAAATGGCAAAGGAAATAATGGTTATGGATATAATGGCGGATATCATGGAATATATAATCCTTACTTATATAACACCGGTGGAAATTATTACAACAATTACGCTAAGCCTAATGAAGGCTGGAGTTACCAAGGCTTTCATTTGAATGGAGGCCAAAAAAACAATAATTACGGTTCTGGTTATGGCAATAAAGGTTATTACGGATACGGATATCCCTATAATTCAGGTTTTTACGGCCATGATATTTACCCCAAATATGCCAGTTCTGAAGTAAAAATAGATAGCCTTATCAGCCCTTTGATTGGTGATATATTGGGAAATGCAAACATAGGGTATGACGACTTGTATCCTGGGAACGATTACAAAAACTCCTATACAAATAAATATGTAGGAGATTATGTTAAATAAACCTATGATACCAGGGTCCTGACAAAGAGTGCAACATGATCTCACGTCTCTCTTTATACGCTCTCTTTATACGTCTTCCTGAACTCAATTCTTTGCAAAAATCACCTTTTGCGAGTCCGCTGACTCAAGAATATCTGAAGTCAGTTGGACAACGCCATGATAAATAAATTCAATGTTGTACCATTTGTGTACGTCAGAAATGAAAATAAACCATTTTTATAAAATATTTCTTTTATTTCTTTTCACATTTATATACCATTCCTTATTATTAATAAAAAATATATATGTTCATGGCGAATAACGTTACAATTGATGGATAAAACAAAGACAAAGACAAAAATAATTTGTTTAACTCCACAAAACACACACCGTGACAATACAAAAGAAATAACAAATTAAATAACTTAAATAAAAATATGTTTGTAACGTTCATGCCACGACTGTGCAGTAGCCACTCAGCATATAGTCATAAATGTGGAAAAATGATAATGATAAATTAATAATTAAAACTTGCTAATGGGCCTATAATACATAATTTTCAATAACAAAACTATAATTTATACATACTATGTAAAATATATCTTTCGAAGCAAATAGTGTTGCAGAAATTTTCAATTTCAATCACCGATTATAAAAGTAATCCATTACATTGTATTGTTTCAGGTCTTTCTCTCCGTAATCCTTCTCGTTGATAGCGACCCACAACAAAATGATGGCGATGGTAGTAACTACGGTCATATGAGAAATAGAAACGGAGACGGATACAACCAAAATCACAACCATCATAGAAATCGGTATTCAAATAATCGAGAGAAAGAAAATGTAAAAGGCGACAGGCATCAGAACAGGGATTATGGACGTGATTACAAAGAACATGAAAAAGATCAGAACCAGAATGAATACTCAGACTATAGAAATAATAAAAATAATAACCAAGGACATCATGAACGGCATAACCATAAATACTATGAAAACAACCGACAAAGGAATAACCAGGGCACTGACAAAACTGACGGTCAAAGTAACTATGGACCTCGTTATTATAATGAGTATTATAATGGTGGTAATGAGGGTGAAAATGGAAACAATGGCTATGAAGGTAATTCAAATCAAAATAACCAGAACCAAGGAGGCGGTAGTTACCAAGAAGCCGATCCAAACTACGATTTTTACGAAAAATTCCCCATTCCTGATCTCGTTGGAAGAACCGGCATAGGTTTTCAGAAACGAACTGCAGACGTCAATGGTTTTGTAAGTCCTCTTACAAGGGAACAATTGCGAATACTTGGGAAACCTAAATATTATAATAACAGTCCTGGAAGGTCTTACAAATATGATAGTTATGGCGCCAGTGACAATAGCTATCAAAGATACGAATATGTGACTCCAAATAACCCAAATGATGGAAATTACAATAATAATGAATATAGTGATCGGAGGAGAGTAACAGATGTCTATAAAAAATTCCCTGTGCCTGTACTAGTTGGTCGTACGGGTATAGGTTTTCAGAAACGAACTGCTTTGGTTAATGGCTTCGTCAGTCCATTAACGAAGGAGTTACTGGAGGTGGTTGGAAAACCCAGAGGTGAAATATATTAGACGCCTTTGTAAGAATGTTTATTAATAATAAAATATATAAAGATTATATTATATATGCTGTTTTATTTTTACCTTTTAATATCGTTCTTCTTGATATTTGAAATATTCGTGACAAAAATTTATAAAATAAAACATAAATTAGTTGATTAGAGAACTATCAGACTGATATAGGTAAATAATTTTTAACAACATAAAACCTTCAATGAAAATGTGACTCCAAATAACCAAATCATAAATATCTCGTACTAGAAATACGATTATATACTTATCTTAATCGAGTACATATTCATTTGTTCCTGCCTGATGTAGGAGTATTAAACCTATAAGCCAATATAGCGGATAAATTGAATCAACAGGTGTATTGTAATAAAATTATAGGACGTCGTTTGTTAAGTGTAGTATCAGGTTTTATCCTTGGCTTAGCTCCAGGTCTACAAAGAGATTTTTTTGTTTACAATGGATCGAATTTTCATTGCATTTAATGACATCAATTAATTGATTCAAGTAAATTTTCTTTTTGTATATACTTGGTTTTTAATTTTTTATAGTAAATTGTAGATAAGTCGCTGCTGTGATGTAAATTATCCTACTAATTTTATAAATTCTAAATTTGTGAGGATGTATGTATGTATGTGTTTGTTACACTTTCACGGAAAAACTATTGAACCAATTAAGATGAATCTTGGTATACATATAGGTAAGGATTCAGAATAACACATAGGTAGCCTATATTTAATCTCGGAGTTATAATTTCCAAATTGTTACTAAATTAATTCAGTAAAATTAATTACTTAAAAATGGCTACAGAAATTCTTAATAACAAATCAAAAATAATAAAATCTTATTAACGATCGATAAACGTCATATTAATATTCCACTAATCACAATGCATCAAGTAATTAAAAATATATTAATAAAGGTCATTACGCTTCACCGGGCGGTTTTCCCTCCGGCTTTCAATATCTATCATTATTTAATTACTCTAATGTTTTCTATGTAAGCATGAGTTGTCGTCGACGGAGATTAATTTAAATTAGCGTTTTTGGACAATTTTTTCATATTACATTTCACCATGGCACGGAGCGTACTCTTGGTAAGAATTTGTTTATATTTTTCTTATTTTAACGGCTATTTAATAGGTACATCTAATTGGATTATCATTCATATTTTAAATTATCTGAATGATATTAAAACTCAGCAAAATCTAAAACTGAAATTTATTTTATTATTATTTTTAACGATCTTCATTATCGTCTTTTAGATTTGAGTACATCTTTAGAAATTAGTATAAAATAAATGATTCTGTAAAATCGAAAGTTGACGATTTTAATTTATAATTTTATATTGTTATTTTTGTTCCGAATATATTATCTAATAAAGCATTCTTTTTTCAGATTGTTATATCAATTTCTGTGGTGGTAAATGGTCAATACTACAGTCACCAATCTCCAAGTGAACAATCTTCATATTATGGGTTCGAGAATATTCCACGGATCTTTCGGAACTTATTTGCCCCTCACCGCCATCACCAGCGCAGACCATCGTCTTATAACTACAACCAGTCTCCTGATACGTACCCTATGGACAACCGTTACACTAATGGAATGACGCCAATACTAATTCCAATAAACCCTGGCAATAATGTTGGATATCCAAGCCAAGGATTTCAATTGAATAACGTAGATCAGCCAATGCCTAATCAAATTGGAGACTACGATACTCCCAAGGATGTTGCTCCTAGAGAGGTACCTTTAGGCCTACAAAATCATGTTTCAAGCGAAGAAGACACAACTCCACCAGAAAACCTTCATTTAAGTACGACTACGCCCGCTGCGACTACAACAATATCCACGACAATTCCAATTGAAACGAAAGCAGTTGAAGCACAGGAACCCGCAGAAAAACAACCTTCGAGTGAAGATACGAATCGTCCCCTTGATTTTGATAATCAAGACGAACACCAATCTGCACCAAATATAAAAAGGGATGCTAATTCGCAGCTCAAGCATAAGGATCAGACGTTAGAAAAGGAATCGTTAAAGATTAATAAACCGAAGGATCCTAACCCGATTGTATTTCCAGATCAAGTAAATGATTACAAACAGAACGCAGTACAAGGCGAAAAGACGTCTCAATATCCAAACCGTTTCTCAGAAATGCCGGAGGTTCTGTACGCTGTTAATATTGCCCCTGCTTTGGCTTCACGATTTGGTAGTGATACATACACGGCGCCTAAAACTAATACTGTTCCCATACAAACAGTGCAAACTATTCAGACTGCTCCTGTAACAAACAGGCCTGCTTATAACCAAAATGTACAGTACTCCAACCAACCAACTTATGTTCTGCAGAATCCTGGACAAGTTTTGACAAATACGGCAAGTACGATCCAAAACACAATAGCCTTACCTACTCAGAATGGAGGCACAACATTATACACTGTTTTGAACCTTCCTACATCGAGTAACACCTATGTACCGAGCCAGGTGTACCCATCAAACAATATTCAATATCAAACCGTACCAGCAACAAATACTAATGGATCTCCATACTACGTCCTTTCACAACCGACTCAAAATATACAAACGCAGCAACCCCAAACTGTGTTACCATCTAATACCGTCCCAACTACATACACAATTGGTTATGTATCAAGCAATGGGCAAACAATATTGTTGCCAAATAATCCTCAAATCTACCAGCTTGGATCACAAAATAATTATGTCCCAGCTTCGAATCAAGGAAATGTCGTGACTTTGACTGCGGCCCCAAGCAACACAATAACGTATCCAGATAATGCACAAACTTATACTTTGGTGAGTTATAAAGATAAGGATAATAAGAAGGCATCTAAAGATAAAGATGAAATAAAAAGTAAGAAGTCTTCTGAAGAAGATGACGACGACAGTGTAGAATTATTAGCAGCTGATTAAAAGTGTTGTTTTGTACATAGAATTGTTATTGAATGTGATATTAATTATAGGTTTTGACGAATAAATAATTTATTATGAAAATTTGGTTTTAATATTTAAGAGGTAAATTGTAAATTATAAGATAAAGGGCGTATTAACATTGGTCATTAGTATTCGCATACGGGGTCTAGGCGATCTCTGTAACGCATCCCATACAGCGCGCGATCGGACTATCATTTTCAATGGTCGTTAGCTGACCTAGTATTCGGGGTGTGGGAGATTTTTGTAACGCATACTATAAAGTTTTCATGGTTAGTTTTATTGGATGCTATACCGAATGCTGGGAGACACAGGTAAATTCCAGCATAAGGGCTAACGATCGACCTAACGACCAATGTAATTGCGCTTTGTTAAAAATTAAATTTCAAAATAATCTTTTCATAAAGTTCCTATATTTCAATACAAACAATTTTGTGGAAGATTCGCAACAATCCGAAATTAAGTAAAAAAGTTAATTATGTACTCATTACATTTATGATAATATTGTTAATATCTCACATTATTATAAAATCAATATTATTCATAGTTCTTATTCAGTTTCTGTTTTCGTAAATAACTGGTATTACACACGCATGTACAAGATTATAATAGAATAATTAAATTCTAAGCAATTACATAAGTTATAATTTAGTAGCAATTTTGTTTTAATATGACATGCAAACCGTCTTAGATTTACGATATTTGCGAAGTACTGAAAATATTATAGAAAATTATACCTATTGATTTTAATTGTAGAGCTTTGTAATGCACGTATTTTATTTTTGATTCTAATTGGTTATCCATATGAAAATCCACGGTAAGTTAGCTGATGTAGACATGGTTGAGGGTTGTATGAATCATTTTCTGCCCTTCATCATCATCATCATCATTAGCAGCCTTTGTCCCCTTGTTCACACGTTTTTTGCGTACAGTGGCCCCACCGCCGTATTCACCGTTTACAAGCAGCAGATCAGAACAACACTGAAAACTGGTTCTACACCACAGATAATATTATAATACTATACTAGTCTAACTAACCGTAGATTTACAGTGTGAACAAAAGACCTTAGTGCGGTTATGGGTGATCAGTTAAAATTAAAAATAAGATATGCTATACATTATTTTACATATTATATTTTTTTTTGCATTATTATTATTTTGTCATGGGGTTAGATAATAATGTATAGTACTGCGTTTAGAATCCTTTAATTTACAACTTTCCTCCAGAAATGCATTTGCATCTCAATGTTCTATTTTTATCCCCCGCATCTCAATCTTCACGTTCTCTATTTCTGTATGGTATTACTAATTTTTTTTTTCTGATAAAGTAGGCGAAGCACATGTGTCATTTTTGTATTTCAGGTGAAGGTGGTCAGTTTTGCCTAAAAGAACATCCTGTAAATTTTGACATCAACACAGACAAAATAAAACACAAAAATAAGATAAAAATTTATTTAATATTGACTCCGATTCATAAAATTTACATAACAAAATCGATAATTACAATAAAAACGCTCCGATATTTACATATCTTTAATTTAATATAATTTTAAATAATTCTCAAAATACGCATTTCGACTGACCTACGAATACCTTTTAGTTATATTCAAACAAAATTGACAATAATATTATCTTAATTAAATAATACAAATTAAATGAAATTTCTCCCATTTAAATTTCAGTTTTAAAGAACGATTTTCATTACATAAATTATGCATTAAAATATGTGTATGTCACAACTTTGACCAACTTTTAGAAATCAAAGAGTTCATAAAACTTGCATACACATCAACATCGTTCCTTTAAACTAAAAAATACACTATAACATACCATTTCTTCTGCAAAAAATCATATTTCGCGACAAATTATTAAACAGTCCTAAAGAAATTCTTGTCACAAACACAATTGGGCGGAGTTATGCAAATGTAATCCAAACTAGTTTTCACAGGCATTGACATTGGTTTACATCAAGATTATGATCACAAATTAGGAAAAGGTAGATGGAGTGTACCGAAGACTCGAGTGACGCTAACTACTCGTACGTAGAGGTATGTTCTACGTACGATTAGTTAGTTAGCTTATAAAAAAATTATTATTTTATATTCGCTTTTCGGCGTCACTCGACTCTTCGGCACACTCCATCTGTCTTTTATTCTCTAAGCTGTGATTATAATATTATATAAATGCCACAGTTTTTTATATGTGGGATTTTGTTGCTGAATGAAAATACCTCAGAGACCTCTTTAATGGTCTAGCTTAATTTTGGTATTGTTGTTGGATCGTTTCTAACTACGTCCAATTGTTTTTGAATAAATAAATAAAAATCTTTATTTGCAAATTTCTATACATTATAATCGCCATATATTAAAATTCGTATTTGTACCTTAGGACACTAAATGTTAAACTTTGCAGACCCACACTAAGCAAGCTTGTATCGTAGGCCTGCATTCCCTTCTACGTCACAGAAAATGATTTATTATTATTAAATTATTTTTAACTAAAAGGTATCGTCAGTCCTGGGCAACCACATAAGCCGAATACTCTACGAATATAATTGTTAGCACTAACCTATCACAACATTCAAAGGCTGATTATTGGACCTTTCGCTTGCCAAGGGTAAGATGCGAATTAACTCTAAGCTTGGACAATGGGGACACCCTGTAAGGTAGATCACTTGATTACCTGTAGAGTAGAAGATACGACAGGAGTCAACCTTTTTAAATGGAATAAAGGTACAAAATATATAGGAAAAATTTATAGACAATATTAATTTTTGTTTTAGACAATTTAATGCATCTTGCATTTTTTAAATCAAGTGACTCTGAAAACAGTATTATATTATAATAATTTAGGATAGTTAAACTTAAGGCTTGAATATGTTCGATGTTTGTCTATGTTATCTAATCAATGCTTAAAATATTTTATATAAAACCTTTTTTAAGTTCTCTATACATTTTTTAAAAGAAAAAAATTCTTTTTCATTGTACATTAACTTACGACCGTTTTCAATATTCTACCTATCCCTTACTAAATTTAGATAAATCTATCTATTTGCACATACTTTGATTTCAATATGCTGTCGACGGATTGCCTTTGCTATGACTTTTATCAATCTTACGTCATATAATCTGAGATAACAATCTATCTATAATATTTGATTCATTATAGAAAACGGCCGTTAAAGAATTGAAAGGGGGTGCTATGTAAGCGATCTTAAACGCTAAAAATGGAATAGTAGATATAAGTTGATTTTGCACGTAAATCTACATTTTCTTATAAAAGACCCAATTCTTGCTTTTTTAGTTCTAATTAATAAATAAAAGATAACAATGTTTGTTAATAAAAAAAATTATTTTTTTAAATAAAAATATATATATATTAATGCGTAATTGATCGATTATATAGATTATCTATTCATAAAATTTGCCGATAGGAAAAAAATACTTACAAATCCTAATTCATAATATTCAAAATTGTTTATTAATGTAATGTTTCCTTCAATAATTGTTATATTTGTAAAATAATTAAACGGGTATATTGATCCAAATTAATTGTATGGAGGGCAGTGGATTCGATGTGGTATTATTAACATGATATTTTTGGTGTTTTATATAATTATTCAATTTTATTTAGAAATAAAGTACTTCAAACTTTTAGTCTAATAATAAAGCCTTTAATTCCTAAATAAAATATATATATTATGTACATTCTCAGACACGCTACGTGTTAGAAGAGAGACGAACACTTTAAAAAGAGATGCAAGATAAAGTTTCAAGTTGCAATGTGCAAATTGTATTGTACTTTATCGCGTGGTCTTAGAGCTGCTTTTTATTTAACTATTTCGGAGTGAACTTTTTGTACAACTATTATCTAGTCTTTGATGCGACATTGAGCAATTGTATATAAAATTAAGTTTTCAATTGAAATTAAATGTTTTGAAATTAATTTGATTTATGATTAATAAGCTAAATACTACTATGTTTCATGTATTTTAGGAAATTCTTTTCTATCTAAGGTTTTTTAGTTTTATCTTTGGACAATAATTCGAATTTCAGTAAAAGTTGTTATTTTTATCACGTTCGGGATAAAATATAATGGACGTATTTATCAGGTTTTCTATATAATCTATAAATATGTAATATTTACGTACACTTGAATAAATATATAATGATTATTTATTAGCTGCTCTTTTGCCGGATATTTAATAATTTAAGTTCATTTAATAAAATAATAAAAATGCTTTCTTTTTAAGTAATTTTTTTGATTTGAATTTTTACTGAGATACAGTTTTTAAATATCATAACTTAAATATTATATTTTTTATTGAAACAAACATTTTTTTCAAAAGTCATAATTAATTTCATAAAGCTCTTATGTCATAGTATACCAAAAGTGCAGGTAAATATAGATTTTAGTGCCTTAAGTTAGAATAAGTAGAAAGTTATTTACACTTATTTGACTTAAGATATTTAGGATAATCTTAATTACTTCACGAATTACTACAAAAAAAGACATTTCCAATGAAAAAAAAAGAAAAAGAAATTATACCTTTCAATTACTTATTTGTTGACCTTTCTATCTTTTGTTCTTTTTATTTATAAAGATATTTAAAAAATGACAGTTATTCTTTGGGCATTTTCTAGTCAATAATATATAGTCGTAAATAAAATAATATCTATATTAGAAAAATGTACGTACGTTTCTAAAGTATTTGAGTCGTCGAAAATATAACTAGAAGTATAACTATAGTTCTCAATTTATAAAAATATTAGTGCATAGTATTCGCGTGCGTAGTAGAGATTTTTTAATATTTTCCCTAAAGATTTTAAAAATTACCCAGCTGACCAAAATTAGTAATTTCACTAAATATAAATTTTATTTACTAATTTCAGCAAAATTTTACATTCTTTTTTTACATTCGCTTTTAGCATATTATACTTAAAATTGGTCACTCATCGAAATACATTTTATATCTCTACAATATATTTTTAAATATAATAAAATTGTAAGCCTTCATTATACACAGGAATATAATTTAATTAACTCCATTCTTAATTTAAACATTATAATAAATTTTCAATAATACATACCTTAATTATATAATTGAATCTATAAACAATAGAAATATTTATTTTTACAAATAACAAACAATGTATTTTTTGTGATAAATAAAATAAAAATATACTATAGAATGTCAATTTGGGTAATTACAACGAAAATAATTGGCCAAATAAAATTGACATTGTTCTCAAGTATATGTTTACTTCAAAATATTTAACTTATATACATATATATTATCCACTCTTTTACACCCCGTATATAACACATATATAATTTATATATTTCACGTCTTTAAGTAGCTACAAAATAAGAATTCTACACATTTTATATTCGAAAATATATTTCAAAAAGTAAAGTAAAAATTGTGTGTTTAACTCTATGGCATTTTACATACTTATCTGTAATATTAGAAACTTGCCATTAAAGCTATAATTGAATAATTAAGTAGCTTTTTAATTAATATTAAGATATATTTAAGATAAAAATTGAGTCGAACCTTATCGTAATTTAATGCCCTTACCACAGATAATAATAATGGCAGCAATTCTACTATAGAATATTAAAAAAATGAGAATAAAAAAATAAAAAACAGTTTCGCTTCAAAAAAAATATTTTGTGTATAAAGTTGAAGTTTTTTTAGTTTGTTTGTAGTTATCTCCATTCAGAGGAAATTTGACAAAATTGACAAAATCCAATTCATAATAATTATAATCATCAAATAACAAAACTTTTCAAAACTTACATATAAATGTAATTTTACTTCATGACAGAATACACATTTATTTGACACTAGAATAATTGAAGTAACAGACTCTATATAGTTTCATAGCTAGCATTTCATATTTTTAACAGGACATTCAGAACACGTAAAAAATAATGGTTTTATTGATGATAATAAAAAATAATGGAGAAAATGATTCTAAACACGTAAAAAATAGTGGAGAAGGTCGGCGAGGCTTTGTTTATTTAATATGATCACTGACCAAAAACCTGACGTTGGCAAATTCCGTCTATAACAGGCGTGCCAGAATCAAAAGTAAAAATCAAAATAACATTAAAAAAAAGGAAGTAGTATAACTGCCATTATGTTTACTCTGTGGTTCCTAAAGCGTCCTACACACGAGCGTTCGCGCGTCACCGCCCCGCCTCCCGGCCGTTCTGTTTGTCGCTGCCTGTTGTTGTTGTTGTTGTTGTTGTTGTTGTTGTTGTGTCTGTGCTCGTGGGTTTGGTGTCGCGCTCTTTGGTCTCTTCCACTGATTCCAGGTTGATGTCGAAGGATACTTGTCTGGAAATTGACGAAAAAATTATTAATAGTTGTAATTGAGTTTAAAGCTAATCATTGTTAGGTAGACAAATATTCAGTCGACGCTAGTTTTGGTTAAGTTTCGATGTAATTTCTTCAGAATCTGAATTAAGATTCTTAATTTAGAAAGGCTAGTATACCATACAATATTGGCTTGCTCCACACATCCTAATTTTTTCAGATTCTGAATTTCTCAGATCGACTTGTAAGGATCGTACCGGTGGAGAGATCGTACAGGTTATAGAGGTGCCGGAATTTAAGATTCTGAAATCAGATTCTAAATTCAGACAGACATTCAGCATGTGTGAGGCCAGTCTAATTCTAAATTTCTTTATTATTATTATTTTTATTTGTTTTCTCTTATTTGTCTGCCGTGAATACCTGTTTTATTACTATTAGTCCAATAACACACGTATGCGCTTAACGATGTATGCGTCTCTCGAGTGCCCTTTGTTAATTGACTTCTGTATGTCTGTATTTTTTTTATGCTATAGCAGGCAAGCGAAGCATGCGGTTTCACCTGATGGTAAGCGACCGACCGCAGCCCATGACCATCTACGACAAAAGGTCGCAGATGCCTTGTCGGCTTGAAGGAAGGGAAGAGAATAAGGAGAGGATTAATGATAGGAAGTTGGGAGAGGAGCTAGAATAGGATAGGAGAGGAATGGGATGCGCATACAGGCCTCCGGACACCCGCTTACCGTACGAGACCATTACCATGTATTTGATGATAATAATAATATAATTCATTTAATCAAGTGACCATGGCTCATTTTGTTAGTAACAATTGATTCTAAAAACTATGTTAGTATACCTTAAAATTACTAATAAAGTTCTATTATAACTACTAGTTATGTAAACCACTACTACAATACTATTATAGAAGCAGACAGTTTGCAGCAGTGGTTCACACACCCGCAGTCGAGTCGACTCGCTATACAGCGCATGATTTGGTCGGGGCTGGCCCGCACACGGCGCACCAGGGATGTGCATCTCTTCCGCATTGTGGTATAAAAACAATCTGTACGGGCTTCTGCAGACATTCCTGATGCGCTGCAATACCGGGGCAGCCCCATTAACACCCGGGACGCGTTGTTGTATTGTACCCGAAGAGAGCTATAGGACTGTTGGCCATGACAGGCCCATAGGTTGCACGTGTAATGTTCACAGTGTAACTAACTTGTCGGTGAGGTAGTTCCCCGGCGCGGACAGCGAGCGGCCCGCGCGGGACAACGTAGCGCGGTTTGTGCGCACGGCGCTGGTTGCATCCGCGCCCGCGTCGCTGGAGTCGCGCCTGGAGCTGCCTTCGCGGCTGCGCAGGAACGGGTTCTGAAATCGAACATATCATTATTATATAGTTCGTCCGTCTTTCGCTCCCGTCACATTACGTAGCCTATAAAATATAGCCTATGTTACTCGTGGATAATGCAGCTTTGGAATGGTGAAAGAATTTTTAAATATTGAGCCTATTCATTACAACCGAACAAAGTTTTCCTATTTATATTAGTGTAGAGTATTTAAAGGATATATTTAATTTTATGAAGCTAGCCAATTTCTTTTATGCTATTATAACTTTTAACGGATTTTGCCAAAAGTACCAATTTCTATCATAATGCGCCCGATACTGGCCATGGTGGCCAATCTCAACAGAGAGCGCCAAGTACGTTGTAGATATTATAGTGTACAAGTATGTGCGAAAACATAAGTGCACTCTTTCCTTCACTCTCTTAATCCAATGGAACGGCAGACCGACACGACGGACGAAAAAACAGGCGCAGGACCGATAAGACACGTGCTCTCCGAGGCGCTGGGGTGCTCCAATGCCGCCAACTTACACAACTATTAAGACTTAATTTCCATCATGGTCGACGTTCCATAAATGAAACCTGTATAATTTTTAAAAGAATAAATTCACCTCAAAGCTATATTTATATTTCTTACTTAAGGACTGTGATCATGATTTAATCTACGTCAACAAGCCGACCTTCTTATATTTTGAAGGATTCCTTATTACATAATAAATACTCGTAGATCTAGAGGAATCATTACACCCATTATATGAAAAAAGCTTGTAATTCTAGAGGAATCGTTACAAAGACGCTGAAATGATGTTAAAATGCTTAGAAAACAGAAGCTAACCTGGAAGCTGTGTTTCTTGAGCATGGTCTTGATGAGGATGAGCGTGGACAGGTTGGGGATGGAGGTGACGACGCGCGCCACGTCCTCGTCCGTCACCTCCACCAGGCGGCAGTTCTCCTGCTCGGAAGGGAGAGGATCCTTGCCGTGGCACGTTATCCACTCGTGCTCCTGAAATATATAGTATAGATACGACATGCAACAAATAGAATAGAATAGAGAATATTTTTATTCATGTAAACTTTTCACAAAGTACTTATGAATAGACATTTTCTAAGTTACCACCGGTTCGGAAAGTAACCTGAAAGCTATTTTTAAATTAATTGGTTGGTTCAAATGCTATTCAATCCACATATAAAGCCTATGCACACACATCATAACATTTAATATAGGTGACGGGTTTTTCATCTTTTTTCGTATAGGGTTTAGGGTTGTTGTATTTTTCATTAATTTCCTAATTTGATACAGCTGTGTTATACACAGAAAATTTAAAGAAATCCATGGTGTCATCCAATTCCATGGTGTCAATTTATCCAGTCCTGGATAAATTATCCTGATAAATTTAAGTTCTAATCTGAATCAAAATCGGTAGTAAAAAGCATATGGGGTAAATTCAACCTATTCAAAGCACCACGTAGGACGGCTAAGTTGGAAAAATGCCTAAGCTACAGTTTCACAAACCTTAATCTCCTGCATGGTGGCTCTGGTAGCCGGATCCTTGTCCAGCATCCTGGCCAGCAGCCTCTTCAGGGGCCTGGACAGCTGCGGCCTGCTGGGGAAGGCGAGCGGCTCGGCCAGCACGCGCCGCTGCAGCTCCGCAGAGCTCGGCGCCGTCCACGGCACGCGCCCCGTCACCATCGCGTACAGGGTCACCCCGAGGGACCAGATGTCGGCCGCCTGCGGAGACAATCACTGCTAATCACTAAACAATCGCAGAGGTCAAATACCTTAAGAGTTCCAATTATATTTGGTTTGCGTGCCTTGAGGGCAAGGAAACTAAAGTTAGTACTTACGGCTAACATTATCTATACATATAATAAAAGAGTAACCGAACCATTTCTGTACATTGAATATTTTTCAAAAAGAGTAATTGGTATGCAATATGTATGTTCTATAGATACCAAAACCATGGTTAAAATTTTTTTTTTCTGTTTGTCTGTTTGTCTGTTTGTCTGTTTGTCTGTTTGTCTGTTTGTCTGTTTATCTGTTTGTATGTTCGTCAATCACGCAATAACCACTGGACAGATTTTGATTGAATTTTACATGTTGATAGACCATGATTAGGTGCAACTTATAGGCTACATTTTATTTGAAAAAAATATTTTTAGGGGTGGCTTTCCATACATGTAAACGGAGGGTAAAAAAATAAATTCGCGAGTACATCATTGTATGAGGTGTTATTAGATAGGTCTTTAAAAATGAAATAAAGATTTCTAAATGCGTTTTTTGCTAACATACATATTTTTTGAGATATACTCTTCTAAAGTCGTGAAAATGTCATACCACGTGACAATGAGAGATTTTGGTTCAGTTGCGGACATACCTTTTATACTCTAAACGTATGGATTAAGACGTTAAAACACTCAATAAATCCTCAAAAACTTTAAAAAAAATGACTAGCTCTCCGCCCGCGGCTTGCCTCGCGTGGGCTACAATTTTATGTTTTTTGAAGAGGCGCGCGCACTGTGAGAATTTGGTAAAACCTATTTCCATAGAAAATAATAAAAAACCTAGGTAATAAATAGACATGCACATATATCAGGGGTCCTGTGGCTGTAATTTTTTAAATTTTTGTTGTGCGCCTCTAAAAAATACAGAAATAAGTAGACCACGCGTGCGAAGCCGCGGGCGGAAAGCTAGTTAATAATAAATCAAAATCACGGATAACGTCGTGACCAAAATACAATAATCAAATGTTAGTTCGTGTGATTTTATATGTGACTAGCTGCGCACCAGGGCTTCGCTCCCGTGGGAATATCGGGATGATATATAGCCTATAGCCTTCCTCGATAAATGGGCTATCTAACACTAAAATAATTTTTCAAATCGGACCAGTAGTTTCTGAGATTAGCGCGTTCAAACAAACAAACTCTTCAGCTTTATAATATTAGTATAGATTTGCAACACTGACACACATAACAGTTTTATAAAATACCTTAAAGTAACACTTGTATAATATATACCACTTATTGCTAGTGTAAATATAGTGTCGACAACTTGCTTATTAAATAAGAAATAACAATCAATTTCAAAGTTAGTGTAGTTTAGTGCAGATTTTTAATCAATTAACTATTGTTAATAAATCGAGAGAAATAATTAGAACGAAGACAGCTTCGATATTTTAAAAAGCTACTACCAGTAATGTCGAATTCCGTAAATTCTTCACATAATTTATTGAACTGCATACAAATTCTATTTATAGTACTATGATTTAATTTGCATAATACGCTTTTTTGGTTATTTTAAGCCATTGGAAACGTAGTAAGGTTAAAAAAGGTCAACACAAGTGTACTCTATTCCTTATTAACTCTCATAATCCGATGGGAAACCGACACGACGGGAAAGAGGCAAACGCAGGTGTTCCAACACCGCCAACTTCCACACTCAGGAAAAACTCGCTACTGGGATTTAACTTTTTTGCTTATTTCTGGCCATTGGATACGTAGTAAGGTTAAAAAGGTCAGTAACAGTTCGTTAACCAACTAATCTACTCAGGAAAATGAAGAAAAAAATAAGAAAAATGTTGATGATTAAAAAGGATTGGAGTTGATACTTCATACTTAAGTTTCTTATTAAAGTTTACTTTATTTCATAAATTATGTTTCGAATTGTGAAACTTTAAACTAAACTGTCAAAATTATAAATGCTATCCTCTATAAGTATAATTTTACAATCTATAATAATATTTTTTTATTTCATTTGACAAATGTAGATGCAAAAAAATATCCGCTATGCCTTACCTCCCCAATATATTTATCAGTGAGCACGGTAGACTCCGGAGCCCTGAAGGCCGGGGTGCCCACAGCGCCGGACAGCTTGCCCGCGCCGGCCAGCTCCCCGCACGCGCCCAGGTCCCCCACCTGCACCCTGCCCTCCCCCAGGAGCAGGTTCGCTGGCTTTATGTCGCGGTGCGCTATGCGTTGGTAGTGCACTGAATAACATATGACTTTTAATCATTGACACATTTCAAATGAAAACTTGATTATACTTTAATAATACTGAAGATATTAAATTTGAATTTCATAATTACTGCGACAGAAGTCATTAGCTCTTCGAGTGTATGTTTGTATGTTTGTATGTTATTTATTTTTTGTATGCCGTACAGCACATACGGAACGGATTTTAACAGGTGAGATGTTGTTACATTCGTTAGAATTGTGGCAGTGTTTGTCACTAACGAATGCAACAAAATGAATGAATGCAAAACAAGTTACAAAAATCTTCAAAATTTCGCCAGGAAAAAGTATTCTTTACTACAAATTAATAATAACATTATTCTAAGTGATCATAAATTTCCTAAAGCTTTTCTCAAATTGTGGGATATAAATATTTTTTATACTTATAACACAGATCTAAAACAATGTACATTACTTATTTAAGGCATTACATTTACAAAGAAGGGCAAGAAATATTAAGGTTCAAATTAAAAACAAATACTTAATACATCTCCATTGTTATTATATTCCGAAATGTTAATAATTTATTCTCGGTACATCCCATTGTTATTAAAGATAATATTTGAAATGAAATGAAAAAAAAATATTTCTATTGAACTGGTAATTGAATCCTTCAATTTCCTCGAAAACGTAATAATGTGTGTAAATTTAAAGATAAATTTTCATCATTCAATTTTAAGACGAACTTTGATCTATTTTTTTATATCATTTCATTTTGTTAAAAATAGAAGAAGCATTTATTTAACTACTAGCTTTTTGCCCACGGTTTCGCATGGATTACAGGCACAATTTTTAAAATTTTTTCAACACGAAGCAAAGTGACATTCTTATCACTTTAGGCGCTCCTAAAGTGATTAAAGCATTTTAAAATTAAGCGTATTTTTTATGCTATAGCAGGCAAGCGGAGCATTCGGTTCACCTGATGTTAAGTGACTGACCCATGAACATTTACCACAGCAAAGTTTTGCAGATGCCTTGCCGGTTTATAGAAAGGGGAGGGGATAAGAAGAGATATCATGGGCAGTTGGGAGAGGAATGGGCTGGGAATACTGGCCTCCGGGTCCCCGCTCACCGTACGAGACACAGTGCAATACTGCTTCATGATCTTCTACTGGGGGGTAGTAATGACACCGGCGCGAGCTAATTGAAAACCAGCGCTAGGATCCTTCCTACGCACATGCTGAATTAGATCCTTCTGGCAGCGGTATGACATAGGACATAGATTTATTTTTAAAATTATAAAACTGTTATTGTGTATGTCTTAAATCTATTGGGTTATGTCACGTCCGCCAAATAAATGCTTTTTTTTTCTTTCTTAAACTGACTTACAATATTCAACCCCCAGCAGCGCGTCCCTGAAGTACTTTCTCGCGAGCTCCTCGCTCAGGGGGTTCTCCGAGGGGATGTCGATGACCGGCCCCCCCTCCAACAGCTGGAACACTAGGTATAGTTGGTCTTCTGCTGGATCGTCTAACACCTGGAAATACAAATATGTGGATTTTCATTTTATGGTCAATTTAATTCAGTTCAATTCTTTATTTCTCATTTAGGTTATAAATGAACACTTATGATCGTCAAAAAATAAAACAGATTATATATAAATAGTTTGACCATTGATAGATATTTGTTGTATTGAAAAATTAGGTAAGCTCCGCGGTTTCACCCGCGTATATATCTCCTTCCCGTAGGATTTTAGATATAAAAACTACATTATCAATCCTGGGGTTTCAAAGAATCTCTGTACAAAATTTTATCCTGTAAAAAACAAATAAACAATTAAACCAACAAGTACTCGAAATGACGTATAATAATAAAAGCGAAAATTCATTGGCAATTTATTTATTTAGGTTTAATTAACCGTACTTATTTAAATTTGATCATAATTGGGTGTAATTTATGCCCGATTGTATGAATTTGTAACGACTCCATTTTGCATTAAAATGAATATAATTACCGTGCAATTGTATTTATCAACGTATTTATGATTCCCAGTCCTTCATATAAGATTTGTCCAAATGAACCCAATCATTTGGTAAGTTATTTATTATGATTTGTTTTGTATATGTAATAAAGCAACAATCATCGACATCGGAGCCTCATTTATAAAAGTAATCAAAATAATAGTAAATTATGAGATAATAATTTAGGAAGATCTTTATACGTCCTCTCCTTGTGCCTTCTATTTGTCTGAACTAAGCAAAAAACCTTCATACCTTCTGATATTGATTAATTGTTACGAGGTGACTCTCTTCTTGGCAAAGCGTGGTGCGTCTACATAAAGCTCGCGTCCTCTACGCGAAACACGGTGCATCTACACAAAGCTGGCATCCTCTACGTCAAACTCCACGCGAAGCAAGCATACTCTACGCGAAACTTAGTATGCCTACGTAAAGATCTTATCGTGTAAGCAATAGTCGGATCCTCTACGAGAAGTGTGCACCTTATAATGCAGCGAAGTCACATCTTGCGATTTAAGTTCTGTTTACCCGCACCGGATGATATTAAAATGTTAACAAAAATTTTATGTTAAATATTATGTTCTCATGTAAGTGATTGTACAATCTTAATGAGAAAAAAAAGAATCTTTAAACCGAAGTGTGCCTACGCAAAGTTCGCATTCTCTACGCGAAGATCGGTTCGTCTACGCGAAGCTAGCATACAGTACGTGAAGCTTAGTGAGGCTACACGTAGCTCGTATCCTGTACGCAAAACTCAGAACATCTACGAATCTCGGCGTCTTCGAAATTAATTACAGGTCTATAAGTCTTTTTGAAAAAGTCACATTGCTTGTACTTGAAAAATCACTTTCAAAAGCAGGATAATTTTTGCCGACCATACGAGAAAAGCCACTCGTGGAAAGCTTGAATAACATAAAAACAGGACACCTTAATTAGAAATTGTTCCACACACAGACACTGTATGGAGGTAGCCGCAAAAATGGATGAACTTTTCAAAATACAATCCCCGGAGAGCGTAAATGCAAGAACATTTGCGCCAAATTTCATTATTGTGTTATTCAAACCGACGTTTGTGAAGCGAGCATAAGCTAATAAAACTGGAATTATATAATTTTCCTAACACGGACCCAAGCCGCAATGCACACAGAAGCTTAATTATAAAATAAAACAAATACGGGTGATAATGTTTGAGTATTGTGTTTGGGAATTCGTTTGATAACCGAACGTGCCACAGGGATTTGATTAATCGTAATTTTATACAGGGCAAGCTGATCCGCGCGGCTTAGCTCCCGTAGCATAATGTTATATACAGCCTATGTAACACGTGGATAATGTGGCTTTCGAATTGTGAAATTTTAAAATCGTTCAAGTAGTTTTTGATCCCATTCATTACAAACAAATTAACAAAGAAAGTTTTCTTCTTTATAATATTAGCGTAGATGTGTCGCCACCACATTTCTATCACTGCGTGTCGTAAGAGGCAACAGAGGGTAATTCTGCTGCATAATATCAGCAATAAAAGAACTTAGCTGAAAATAAAATCGTGCAATAAAAAGTGGGAGCCGAGCATTGTACGATCAAATTTTTGGCCAACTTTTTTCTTTGGGCCAAGCTTTAGTCTAAATCCCAAACGGATCTGAGTGATATAAAATATTATGGAAGATCTAACATGTGTTAAGTTTCGTGAAATTTTATTACACGCAATAAGCGAGTACAATGGAAACTAAAAGGCTGTCACTCTTGATAAATACGCTAATAATGTACTTGTCTGAGACGTGATTCGTTTTATTTTTGATATTTTGGGATACTGTAGCAAGTTTATGTATAAAGATACCTTTAAAAGACTTATTAATAGGTAAATATAGTGCAGCAGTACTTCATTATTAATTTTATTATACTTTATTTTACATTATTATTAACCCGACGTTTCGAACAGTTTACAACGAGCGTGGTCACGGGTGACTGAGATGACAGTTGTCTTCATGAGTGTATCAAAAATTGTGTGTCTACCTCCACTTATTTCCATGAAGATAGTATTTGGAAAATTTGCTCATATTTTCGCACAATTATTAAGTTTTATGATCTACATCTCAGATACATTTTAATTGCATAGATAGTGATCGTCACTAAATGAAATTGATACACATTCTTGATTACAAAAATTCACGTTTGTAACTGAACTCGTACCAGGAGCGAACTAGAATAATTTAGAAATGCAACACCTCCGCCCCACTTAGTGAGTGTTAGAAATAATTAATGGGATGAACAGTTGGCGAGTAATTTAGCTACAGGAGTTTCTTGGAGAATTCTCTCGAGGTGGGGTGTATATTTGATTTGATGGGTGTTCTGGTTTGTGGTATATTTAGTAAGTGTTGTTGTTAGCTCAATAAGGAGTAAAGTGTAGGTACTTAATTAAGCAGTGTTATTGTCTTCAACCAACCATCGACAGATGACGTCCGCGTATACGTCTGCCGATGTGTAGAAGGGGCTTAATAGAATAGAAAATGCACTTGGTTTGTAAACACACTTGTGGCTAGATTCCTTTGACATTTGCCGTTGCCAAATTAAGTTAGGGCAACGTTTTTTATCTCTTAAAGAAAGGCAGCAAGATTAGAGCAGTAGTTGTATGCACATCCGTAGACGTTTTGCTGACTTTTAATTAAATAATACAGTATTTTCGAGAAGGCTTTACCGTAGTAACTTGCAAGTTGGTAAGGACGAATTCTAAGACGATTCTACGGTCTGTTATTGAGGAAGTCAATTAGAAAGATTCTTTTTAAACTAACTTTATTCTACCCGTGATAATAATTCCTTCGCGACATCAAAACATAAACAAAAAGTAAAAACCGTTTATTAATAGTATGTAAATATTCAGTCCATATAGCCACAGCAAAGTTAAAGCCTTTCAAACCGATTCTCGATGGAATACACCGCATATTCGTCCCTCTATTAGAGTGTGACAGAAATAACCGTCCCCATGGCCATCTTGGGAATTGACAAGTGACAATCGATGTACTCGAAATACTGTCACAGACTCGAGTGACGCTAACTACTCGTGCGTACATACGTTTTTAAGAAATATTACGAAGCCCTCGTAAGATATTAAAACTAGACCAACGTTTTGTATTTGCTTTTGAATTTAATATTTGCCTTTTATTCTCTAATCTACTTAGATTGTATTCTAGAATTTATAATTTTTTAGGCGATTTTGTGGAATTCATTCACTTTTAGCTATTAAGTAGCATTAAAAAAAGTCAAAGAAAAAATTGTCTTTGTTCGTGTGTTTGTAATGTTTTGAAACTACTGAATCAATTTCAAAGATTATTTTACCATTAGAAAGCTGTATATTCGGGAGTGTTTATTAAGGCTTTATCATATTATGCAAAAAGTTAAATATATAAAAATGTTCAATTCATAAGAATCCTATAGGAGGCCAAAATGAACAAAAATATAAATTCCGGATGAGTTAAAAAATTACCTATAAATTTATTCAAGAACAGAGTGACGAATTGGTTAATGGGGAGGGAGTTTTATAACATGGACGAATTTATGAATAATGTGTGTATGATAGATTTTTCTATTTTATATAATTTGATTTGTATTCTGTGGACATTTAAAGAATTTTGTAATTTAAATATTTATATAATTAATACAATTTGCATGCCTAGATTACACGCAGAATGTGTAAGATATACATACTAATTTATGTAACTATAAGATGTTAGTAATTTCAGCAAATAAAGTTATTTGAATTTGAATTTGTACACAACAGGTAGCAATTCATTGCGATAAAATAATACTAGTAAATAACCAATAGTGCAAAGGGCTATTCCTAAATTGGCGAGCGACAGAAATACACATCCATCCCGTGTCCCACTCAGGGATTTGACGATGTAAGGGACAACCGACGCCATTACGCTTTGAACAAACCGGATCGTGTATCCAAATACGGATCTTGTGATAATGGGATATATTCTTTTCATACTTATTTTCATCTGTAAGGAACCAGAAGTGAAAATAAAAAATAGTTTATAGCTGCAAATAAATTAAAACAATCTGCAGAAAACATGTTACAGTTGAAACTATCTGGTTACTTTACTAGGCAAGCCTGTATCGAAGTAACCTAAACATTTCCAATGTACAAGGCGACAAAATTCTTGTTGACTATAAGTTATTTCCTTTGTAAAAAAGAAAACGACTATTTTTATAACGATTTCCATATATAATAATTTCTTTGGACTGATTAATTGTCTCACATGTGTGGCGACGTAAGTAAAAAAAATGTGAATACTACACAAATGTTGCATTTAAATTAACGGAAGATCCAATCTTCCGTTAATTTAAATGATTGTAAACAATACCACATTGTATCAAAACTTTTTTAGAAGAGCAACTACTCGGGTTTCTTGCCGATTCTTCTCGGTAGAGACAGCCTTCCGAATCGGTGGTAAATAAAAAAAAAATATTATGTAAATGACGTGTATGACGTTCTAAAAGCGCCTCGAAATGCGCCAATTTGGAAAATAAACGTTTTGACTTTTGCTTTTAAGTCAAGTACAAAATGAAGACATGGTGGAAGGTCGAAATAAATAAATAAATATCCCTGGACATTTAACACAACGCCATTTAGTCCCAAACTAAGCAAAGCTTGTACTATGGAAACTAGATAACTGATCATCAGTTATCTAACTTAAACATACTTTTTTTTGTAAATACATACATACTATAGATAAATGAACACCCAGACAGTAGAAAATTATAATGTGCGCAATAGACTATTGCTGAACCACTGCGCCAATCGGGTCGCCAAACATTGAAATCCAGAGTACACCCGGAGTAGTTAAGTCACATAGCGTCTCACCTCCACAAGTTTGACCACGTTGGGATGGTCCAGCTTCTTCAGCACGGCTATCTCTCGGTACACGCTCTGCAGCGGGTCGGGCGGCGGGCCGGGCCGGCGCGGCGG
>LQNK01002074.1:84206-107704 GCA_001586405.1 Phoebis sennae
TGACACATTCAATGAGAGACTTTGTTTATGTATTAATAGATATTATTTTAATAATTATAATCTTTATCATACAGAAATTCATACGTTATTATGATCGAAATCCTTAAAAAAAATAATGTAGAATGCTAATTAATTTCCATAATTTCCAATGAGTAAGTCTTGTGGTCTTGTGTTTAATTCTAAGTGGTCTCTTCTACACGCAACATTTTCTTCGGAATATTAAAAAAACAGCTATTTTGAAACATTATTGTACTTAGGAACGTACATTTCCAAACTTTGTAACAATCCTTGCTCTAGAAATGGCATAAACATTAAATAAACCCGGATTTCTGAGTTTTCAATTGTATTTTCAGTCACAAAATACCTATCGTATTATTTGACGTATGGAATCGAAGTATGATCCCGAATATTAATCAAAAACTTATTACAGAATACCGTTATTTGTCAAATATTTCATTTTTCACTTATAAATAGTTCAGCTACTCTACGCTGTCCCTCGTTGGCGCTATGGTCGATTTTCACAATGTTACAGAATACGAATTTGACATTTCAACGCGGATTCGCGAGTGAATTCGAATATGTGATGTTAACAGAATCGACCTGCAGATACCAATCGCTTTCATTAACGAGCGGTTTAAATCAACCAATCGGAACCAAGTTTTGATTTTTTTTTACGCTACGTTTATTATAGATACGTTTTATACTTACGCCTAGTATATTGTACTATCTGTAATTAAAACGACTTGTTTTATTTTTATAGGAACCGGGCTTTAAACAGTAAAACTTCAAATAGGTTATGTTTATATTATGTATTCAGTGAAACATTTTCAGGAGGCATTTTCATCAATATTTAGCAAGTAAGATTATATTTTATGTGATTATTGTAAATTTCTCTGTACTGTTTCCAATAAAGAAAGTAAAATAAATAAAATAAAATATTTCAAGTTAAAATTCAAAATTCAAATTGTTTTATTTGCATAAAAACATGGTAGGTATATAATATAATTGTGTACAATGGTGTTATAAAGAATATAATAGAATAGGTTTATGGTTGTGAGAACTCAAATCATTTTTGTGAATACGATTGTAAAGCGTAACGTGAGGCTTAACACTCAGCATTTCGTCAATTCATTTATCTCGCAAGGTGACAGTTGAACGTAATTAAGAAGTCGCTAAACAACAGTGCTTACAAACACCGTATCTTGTTATTGACATTGTATTTAATTACTTTTCATATAATTACAATGGATAAATTATAATATGAATAAATATAAGTACAATGGATTTTCGGAAATATATTTAATTGTACTCGCATTGCTTTTAAAATGAACATCATTAGAATAGTATTATCAAATGAAACACACTTAACATTTCTACAAGTACACACATTGTACACACAAGTCATCTCACACACTCAATACACATGCTCACATACACACACCTATACTAACACACAATATATTTGAGCAATCCCTCTCTTATCATTATATAGATATTGTTAATCTGTAAAACTCATTATTGGCGTATTGTTATACTTTAGAATAAGAAACCAAATTGTAAGCTGTGAAGTTTTTCATAAATAAATAAATATTTTCGTCATTTTGTGTCTGCTTCGTATGTATAGAATAGAGTAAGAATCAGCCATCTTCTAGCATTGTTGTTTTTTTTTTCAGTGTGTTTTGTGCTCGACTTCGCTTGACTAGGAAATATGTATTTAAAATATCAAGAGAATTTTCGAGACCCCAGAATAATGGAGTACATAAAATAAAACTTATGTGTACTAGACATTTAAAATCAATTTGAAATAGAAATGCTTTTTTTACCACCACATTAGTATATAAAGAAGACATACTGTGTACTACTACTACTACTACTTAATACTACATTATTATTAAAATTGAGTTTTATTTCTTAGATATATGTTTTACTACATTAAATAATATAATACTTTTTAAGAATTTTAAACGCGGTTTACTATCTAAGAAAGTTTCTGCGCTAAAACAAACAAAAGATTATACTACATGTTGCACATTAAACACTTGCTTACAAACTTACATGCAGTTAAAACTGAACTAAATTGCAGTGTTAGTATTTTTCACTTAAATTGAAAGCCTTACAGACGATAAACTCTGTGAAAGCGAAACAAAGACTATTATTTATCAACAATGGGCGCCATTATAAACCACGAAGTGCATATAAATTCATTCATGAAGAATTATGAGAGTGCACTGGGTTTTTATGACTTTATTTATACTCCGAGAGCTAGGAAAATTTTTTGGGTGTTTGAGGCAAGCTGAAAACTTATATGATGCTTCTCCTATTATACCCTGACGTGGAACTGTAGACCTGGCCGGTGAAAAGTGGGACTAAATCTAAATAAATACCGGAAATTTTGTAAATATGTTTTTTTTTAATAATATATTTGAGGTAACGTACAAAATTTTTTAAAATTTTGTAATTTAATGATTAAAGAAAGGGTATTATTTATAGCTAAAATATAGTATTCTCTAAATAAGGATCTTCTTGGTGGGACTTTCTACATGCCAAGTCTAACAAAAACTCCGCTAAAATAATTTGTTTTCCCGTGTTTTGTCATTGAAATTATAAACATATTTAAATAGTACACTTAGCTTTTCCATTCCAGAATGTTGTTGTTATTTTTATAAACGGACCCATAATACGAGTAATTGGTGATCCATGCTTGAGATTTAAAACACAAAACTTGTATTAACGTGGAAAAGGTTCTAAATTCAGCAGATATTCTACGAAAAAGTGCTTTATGAAGAACCCTTTTAACCTTACTGATATTTGAAATGTGAAAGTTTGTGAGGATAGATGTATGTATGTTATAAGTCTTTGACGCTAAAACTACTGAACGGATTTGTATTAAAATTTACATTAATATAACTTAGTTATAACAAGTCTACAGTCATGTCAAATACATGTTGTATAATTTAGCCAAAATTTATCTGTAAAATTACAGTTTTTTTTGTTTATTCTTCCTTGTTCTATTGTGTATCTTCGTTGACAACTGAAAGTGTAGATCACTTAGCAAAGTGGCCAACAATCAAATGTCAAAATACCGTATTGGTATTGGCTATAAACAGTCTCCAACAAAAATGACGTCATGCATCGAATCAATTTAACCGATACCGTAATTCATTTTATATTGATAATTTAAAAAACGGATTCTATATATTATATAGAATTCGTAATATGCATTAGGAATATGAAAAGGGGATAAATAGATGAAAACAAAGATTTAGATAAATTCGGAATTATTTAAAATAGATGATCAAGTACGCTTTGTACTTGATCATCTATTTTAAATAATTCCCAGCAAATTCCGTGAATCTCATTAATATGAGAGCGATACCTCTAGATTGGTTCGCTACAAAGAAACGCAAATAGAATTTTCGATGAATTACTTTGTTAAATAGAATGTAAAAAAAAATGTGGACTGGGCCACCTTTTATTCTGCCTATTCACTTCAGCCAAACAAACAAAAAAAAACCTCTTTATTATATTATTATATTGTAGATTATACGGTATGATTACCGTAGTTGTAATGTGCAGTTTCAGAAAATGTGCCGTTACCACCCAGTGGACGCCCAGACTAATACACGTTTCCCGAAATCTCATTAATATGAGTAGGCACAGTGTAAATAGAATACTTGATGAATTACTTTGTTTTCATGAATTCGTCCATTCTTTAGTACTGAATTC
Organism: Phoebis sennae; assembly: GCA_001586405.1. Lineage (NCBI taxonomy): Eukaryota > Metazoa > Arthropoda > Insecta > Lepidoptera > Pieridae > Phoebis > Phoebis sennae. Next base: position 87,933 of record LQNK01002074.1, read on the forward strand.
AGGTTTGTAATCAGAGTAAAAAATACAATTTAAAGAAGCTTGTTTGTATTTTGAATATCAATAAATATTTTTTTTTGTTTAACTATGTCAGTAGATTAATAAGGTGTCAAAGTCGACAACTGCAAAAAAAATTCTAGTAATACACTCATTAGAATAAAAATAAAATAAATACACAGACAAAAATGAAAAATAAACTAGAACACAAACAAATATTTGAAATAAAAAGATTTTACTTGAACTATCCAAAATAAATAAATATTAAATTTTAATTTAAATTTGAAAATCCACACAATATGTATAATATAGAAAATGTTAAAATAATTACGTTTTGCTCTAACGAAAATAAACTATATTTTCAAATGAATTTGAAATAGAACTTAATAGGTTTAAAATTATTTCTTTGTAAGTCTTAACTCTTAATTTATATTCAGAGTACATAAAACAAAGAAAATATATTCGATTGAAGTAATTACTGTGTTAAACTTGAGAAAGGATAGAAGTCAATCGATTCGTATTCAATCAGCTCAGGGAAAGCCTTTAGAATTTATACTTTGGATTTAAATGCGATTTTCTTTACATTTTTAGACTTTACGGGGATAAAAGTTATGTTTTTAGGCAAAATTTCTTCTAGAAAAGCTAGTATGGAATCATTGATATATCAAATGTTAACTTTAGTATATTTGTAGCTCAAAATTTTCTTTAAAATAATAAAATAAAATTGTCGATGCACAGTGTTATACAAAAGTAACAGTCGAAAATTAAGTAAAATTATACGACAATAAATAAATAAATATTCCGCCTATGTGTCATTCTGATGTAATAACATATCATTGTAAAATTTCATTTAAAGTTCAGTAGTTATTGCGTGAAAGAGTAACAAAAAAACATACTTAGTTGAAGTTTTCCATTCGTATTAATTATTAGTAGAACATGCCATCTATAAAAGCCTATCTTTACGTGGCTTTCGAATGATGAAAGAATTTTTAAAATCAGTCCAGTAGTTTTAAGCCTATTTACATTACAAACAAACAAACCAATAAAGTTTTCCTCTTTATAATTTTAGTGTAGATAATATCAGTCATACTATAGTATTGTTTGCTTGTCAATAACTCACAAACGTTAAACAACCCAGTCTCATGTATATCATATATTATGTATAATTATATGTATATTGCAAGGCAGTAATTGGTGTTGTTATTCAAATTAGTGGTTATTAGACTTATTAGCATCAATTTGAACAACGCAATTTGAGTTTAACAAGATGATATCACAAGTATGACCTTATTGAAACAGTGATAAATGACTAGTGAATCCACGCGGCTTCGCTTCCGTAGCAAATTTTTTTTTAATATATAGCCTATGTTACTTGTGGATAATGTAGCTTTCGAATGGTGAAATAATTTTTAAAATCGGTCGAGTAGTTTTTACTTACATTACAACCAAACAAACAAAGTTCCTGTGAGATCTTAATTTTCCATACTATGGTGTGCCACCTTCATTTGATGCATGAAAGTAAAATTTAAAAAAAAATTACAAAGAAATTGTTATTAAAAATTAGAAATTATTAAAAAAAATTGCATTTAATAAATTCTTAGTTAAATGGTTTAGATTAAGATAACATTTTTTTGTATTTAACACTTCAAACACGTTATGCATAAATTAAAAAATTTGGAAGAATCTCCCGACATACATTGTTCTTACCTAACTCGGGAGTTTTGGATTCATACTATTTTGTAATGTTTGTTGGCATTTATCAAAATATTTATAAAAGTAATGTTAATACCTAGACAATAAAATATAGTATTTATGCATTGGTGATGTAATCTGTCAGGCGCAATAAACAATGTTACTGTCCACTGCTCAACGGATATAAAAAGAAATATCATAGGGAAGGGTAGTTTATTAATATTCCCCCGTAGGGACAGCTCTAGGGTTGATGTTAACATATTACTAGCTTTTGTCCGCGGCGTGGCTCGCGTGGATTTTGGTAATTTACAGAAGACTGTAATAGATTAAAGATGTAAATCCTTCTCAGGAATTATGTATACTAATAGAGATAAATAAAGATTTGTTTATTTGTATTGAATAGGCTCCGAAACTATAAGACCGATTTGGATGAAATTTTGTGCAGTGACACGTTGCAAACCCATGAATGACACAGGATAATTTTTATCCCGAAAATCTTATGGGAACGGGAGATATATAACTTGTAAGACAATGATGATAGATAGATGTTCATAAAAATGTACATCTAACATTGTCTTACAAGTTTTGACATATAAGTAAATGCGTAATTAAAGATCTCTTTCATAAATTAAAATCCAAACCAGAATTCAATGTCGCTCCCAAAAATTTCATTAAGCATCAAATGATTCTTCTTTTATTTTCTCCCATAAAATATCAATAAAGTGCAGCCCTACGTAATAAAATCAATTTTTTAGTCCAATTTATCGCGGAGGCTGGAACTCGATCACAAGTTTCATTGGATCAGCTAATGCAATTATGTCCCACTACGGAGTGAATATGCCTTGATTTCATTTTAGTACATGCTTTTTCTATAATAATATTATTAAGATAAAAGATTTTGTTTTGTTGGTTTGAAATGAATAGGCTTCGAAACTACTGGACCGATTTGAAAAAATATTTTAAAATTGGAATCTTACATTATTTATTTACTCATATCTGATTCAGATACATAGATTAATTAGAATACATAGATATAGATACATTATCCCTGATGAACGTAGGCTATAATATTACATAAAGCTACGGGAGTAAAACCACGCGAAATGGCTGGTATTAAACCCATACTAATATTAGTATGAATTTATTATATGCGAAAGTTACTCTACCTGTCTGTCTGTATGTCCTTTTGTCTGTCTCTTTTTCACGCCTGAACCACTCGATAAGGATAAAATTTTTTACAAATATAGTTGAATATAGTTTGAAACTCGCGAAAGGACATAGGATAGTTTTATCCCGGAAATCCCACAGGAACGGAAGATATAGGCGGATAAAACCGCGGGGAACAGCTAGTGGGCTACAAATCGATTCCATCCCATTAGTTTTTAATTTCATTCATGAATAATTGAATAATTCAAATAAGTCAAAGTCAAAGTCAAAATGTTTATTTTCCAAATTGGCCTCTGAGGCGCTTTTAGAACGTCATTTACATTTGCATAATAAATATATATATTTTTTTTAATTTACCACCGATTCGGAAGGCTGTCTCTACCGAGTAGAACCGGCAAGAGACTCGAGTAGTTGCTCTTTTCAAAAAGCTTTGATTAATAAAAAATATTCAATAATTCATCCTGTATGAAAATATTCATTAATTCATCCTGTATCGTGTTGTATATTATGAATTATCTAAACTGCAATAGCTTATAACATAAACAGAATTTAATTCGAATTAATGAGGCATACACAACAGATCCAATTTGCATTATTATGTCCTATCTTCAATTACTAACATGGGATATTGTTTGAAATACAAGCAGATTAATATGTTAGATTATGTTGGTAATTAAAATCATTGTATGTAGAGAAAAGGTTTAGTATAACCCGACCAAATGTGGGGCGACTGAATTCCATACGATTATCTATAAGACAGCAAAAAGGCTTGTTGTACGGGAGCACACTCAAGCTTTTTTTTATTTTATTCTCTTTTTAGTTTTTTTTTGCAACAACAAAAATACATAGTCTGTGAAATGTATAACTGTCTAACTATGAAAGTTGATGAGCCTTAGTCATAGGGTTCTGTTTTAACCTTTGGATCCCTAAAAATCAAATCCTTTACTTTGCTTGACAGTCAACTTAAAATTATTTTTAACATTTTATCTAAAACCCCATTTTTTTCAGACCTTGCTTGTCTAAATAACACACATAACCGACTTTCCACACTAAAGGTCGCAAATAACTTTTATTCTATGAGAATTCGTCATCATGTAATTAAAAAAAAGTATTTTAAATAAAATATTTCGATCTATCTATCTATCTACATGCTATCAAGTAAAAAGAAAACAAATTAACGTTTAAAATTTTCCGTTTTACTCAAAAAACATTAGATTTGTTTTCTAACTTTTCTACCAGCGATGAAACTAGGCTATTTCTAGACCTTTCCGTGCACATTAAATAAGCAGTGTTTGAAGAAGCTGCACTATTGAATACTTTACACAAAGCTGATGAGGCCCCTAGGGTCAAATATAACATCTATACATATAATCTATATACATATAATAAAACAGTAACCGAACCATTTCTGTACATTGAATATTTTTCAAAAAGAGTAATTGGTATGCAACATGTATGTTCTATAGATACCAAAACCATGGTTAGAATTTTTTTTTTCTCTTTGTCTGTTTGTCTGTTTATCTGTTTGTCTGTTTGTCTGTTTGTCTGTTTATCTGTTTGTATGTTCGTCAATCACGTAATAACCACTGGGCAGTTTTTGATAAAATTGCACATGCTGATAGACCAATATTAGGTGCAACTTATAGGCTACATTTTATTTGAAAAAAATAATTTTAGGGGTAGCTCTCCATACATGTAAACGGAGGGTAAAAAAATAAATTCGCGAGTACATCATTCAATTTGATGTCATTAGATAGGTTTTTAAAAATGAAATAGAGGTTTCTAAATGCGTTTTTTCCTAAATTCGGTATTTTTTGAAATATACGCTTCTAAAGTCGTCAAAATGTCATACCACGTGACAATGTGAGATTTTGGTTGACGCGCGGTCATGTCTTTTTATATTCTTAACGTATAGATACGGTAAAAGCATGCAATAAATTCTCAAAAACCTTCAAAAAATAACTAACTATCCGCCCGCGGCTTCGCTCGCGTGTGCTACAATTTTCTGTATTTGGAAGAGGCGCGTGTACTCTGAGATTTTGGTGAAACCTATTTCCATAGAAAATTATAAAAAAACACTATAGATATGCGCATATATCAGCGGTTCTGCGACCGTAATTTTTTTTAACTTTTGTTGTGCGCCTCTAAAAATACAGAAATTAGTTGCCCACGCGTGCGAAGCCGCGGGCGGAAAGCTAGTTTTAAAATAAATAAATATTTCCGGACATTTAACACAACGCCATCTAGTCCCAAACTAAGCAAAGCTTTTACTTTGGAAACGAGATAACTTATAGACATACTTAAACATACTTTTTTTTTGTAAATAGACTCATTCTATAGATAAATTAACACCCAGAAAATTACAATATTCAACACATCATAACTTTCTGCTCGTGGGGATCGAACCCACACCTTCCGGCATAAAAGACCATTGCTGATTCACTGCGCCAATCGGGTCGTCAAATTTTCAGCACAATTTCATTGAGTACATTTTATCAGCTTTATAAGTTATGCATTCTATAACTTAAATATACTTTTATTAACGTGGATAAAGAATAAAAAAATCTATTCGTGGGGAACTCTTGTAAAACTCTGGCACTATAGATAGTATGTTGTTTTTTATTTAAATGTCTCATGAATTAATTATATTATTTTATCAACACAACCCTTTTGAGATATTTTATGTAAAATAGTCTGATCATTAAATCATATACAACATAAACTTTTATATTTGTAAAATAGTAGAAATAAAGCAGAAGGGTCTTCTCCTGGGGGGGTGGTAATTTCACTGGTGCGAGCTTGGTCCAATCTGCAATGCTCGGCTCCCACTCTTCTAGTGCTGAAGATGTTATGCAGGAGAATTACCCTCTGTCGCCTCTAACGACACCCACGTGTAGAAATAGGGTGGTGACATACTAATCAATCGCCACAAGAGGAAAAAATATTATAAAAAATCATGTTTATCAGTTTGATACTTATCATACAGGCTTTGCCTTTGGAAAACATGTTGTAACATGTCCAGAAAATATTATTTACTTTTTCGTCAAATTATTTGGGGCGTTAGTGATAGTGTGTCAAAGAGTGTTGTATGAAGAAGCTGCAGTGTTGAATATTTTGTGTACGTAGCTAATGAGGCCCCTAGGGTGCTCCCACACTCGACGGAATACAAAAAAATCAGTATAATTCTGCTTTGTATTGTTACCTCTTGTATTTGAATTTGCAACGAGGAGCGCAATATATAGTGTGTTTAACTTTTTAACAAAAAATGTAACCGACATTCATAGTCTCTTTTAGTTCCTCGATGTCATAAAAGTTTAAGAAAATGGTTTATGTTCTTATTAAAAAAAAAATAAAAAAACGCTCCGAATTAATATCTGTTTTTTTGGGAAATCGGGTTAAATATTTTTAATTAATAAAAAGTTATTATTTTTCTACCAACTTCCTCAAATAGCTGGATGCTAACCTCCTGCTTAAAAATGTAAGTATACAAAACTTAAAAAAAAAACAAATAAATTTTGAATGATTGTCGAAAAATATAAACGCCTATTATTGGAAGATTAGTTGAATAAACATAGGGTATACGCATACAAGTTTCGCAGGTCCTTTTGGTATAATAGTAATATAATAAACTTTTCCAGGCCCCAATATATAATTAGTTCTGTAACACCGCAGATGTTAAACCTCTCAACTGCACTATGAGATAGTTCGCTAAGTTGTCCTTTCATTTCATATTCATACTAAAATTGAGAATGTTTTGCATTTAATAGGTTTAATCAATTCTATTAATAATATTTTATCTGTATGTAACCGCTTTGATGCCTACAGTTTCAATTAAATTTGGTACAGAGATTCTTGGTCAAAGACTAGGTTATTTTTATGTGAAAATGGAAGATAAAGGGGTAGAAATAGGAGATGATATTTTTTATACTGGGACATTTAACACTACGCCATCTAGTCCCAAACTAAGCAAAGTTAACTATGGTAACTAGATGACTGATAGGCATAAGGCTTAAGCATACTTTTTTGTGCATAGATACATACTATAGAAAGATAAACACCCAGACAGTAGGAATTTGCAATGTTCATAACATCATAATTTTCTACTCGTGGGGATCGAACCCACACTCTCCAGCGCAATAGACCATTGCCATATCATGTTTAAACATCAATTCTATTAATAATAGTGTCTCTATGTAACCGCCTTGACGTCTATAGTTTGAATTAAATAAGGTACAAAGATTCTTGGTCAAAGAGAGTTATTTTTATCTGGGAATGGACGTTAAAGGAGTGAAATACGAGATGATATTTGCTTGCAAAGTAACTATACTGTGTGTAAGTAACTACGCGTGTGCATTCTCGTGGAAAATGAAGTCAATAATAGTGGAATAAACGTGAAATGGGCCGAGAACATAAGTGTCGCAGGTCCTTCTCGCATTATAGTAACACAATAGTCCTTTGAAGACCCCAATATGGAATTAGTTACGGAACACCGCAGATCTTCCAATTTCACCTTATGGGAAAGTTCCCTAAGTAGTGTGTTCATTTCAATTATTAACTAGCTGTTGGAATTGCTATGTAAAAAATAATTTGTATGAGTACAGTCACTGACTTTTTCTAAAATAACTGCCACCCATGATGGCTGTTCAGTTTAAATTTGGTTTAATAACGGTCTACAAGAGAAAGTACATAAAGTAAAATATACAGTGATACAGATATCGTTGGTGTATCATTTTATACCCTAACCTCCTACACTAGCTTTATGGGGCACATAAAATATGATGTAGGGATAGAATTAAAATTTGATAAAACATAGGTTCCCTAGTAGTTAGTGGTTTTAGTGTGGTATGTAAGATTTTTAATAATATTAGATCGATTGAGATCCAGTAAGGTTACAAGTTGAAGTAAACAATTAATCTACACTCATATAATATAGAGGAAAATTGGTTTTTTTATGATGAATAGGCTCTAAAACTACTGGACTGATTTTAAAAATTCCTTCACCATTCGAAAGTTACGTTATCGACGGGTAACATAGGCTATATTATAGGTGTTACAAAAGACAAAAAGCTAGTTGCAAATATAAAAACATGGTATAAATAAATAACCGAATTGATACTAACTCAAATATTTTTTACCCTGATGGGATAGCACCTTTTTAATTTCATAATATATCGGGGTCGAGTAATATTAAAAGATAGAGGCAATTAAATAACTATTAGAAGTAAATTAGCGTCTCTCAACAAACAACCTCTTTGATCTTGGACCTTAAATACCGATAACGTAAATTAAAAAAACTATTACCTTATTATATTCAAGGTTGCTATCGTTAGTTTATTTTACGCTTGTACATATATTGGTATTTTTGATGGAACGGCTGACTGCCTCGTTGGTCTAGCGGTTGCATCTTTGACAACAGTCCTAGGGGAATCAGATTCGTTTCCCGGGTGGGGCCGAAATAAAATGTAATTGAGATTTTTCTTACAAAAAATCTTAGTAGCAGCCCTGAGTCTGGAAGTTGGCGGTGTTGGAACACCCCCGTGCCTCGGAGAGCACGTAAAGCCGTCAGTCCTGCGCCTGATCTCTCTCCGGTCGTGTCGGTCTGCCGTCCCATCGGGCTATGAGAGTGAAGGAATAGAGAGTGCACCTGTGTAGGCATTGTGCGGTACGTTGTTTACTACTCCGTAAAAACTAAATTATAGCTCGATCTCTGTGTATCAAATAACAACTCTTGGGAAAGACGTAGGTGATACGCCTTCCGAAAATTTAATAATGGACCAAGCCGTAGTCCGTAGCAAATTACATAAATACGTAGTACTTTTTGAGTGTACATCTCAATAGAGTAGTTAAAAAAGGGGAAAAGACGAAGCTGTTGAATACTAGCTATATATATATAAATAAATTTAAATGTTCATATTTGCCATTTTTATCAAGAAGAAATAAAACAATATCCAGCATAACGTGTATAAATGTGTAACCTTCCATGTCAAAGTTATCGCGACGTAATTTAACAAGTGGGTCATCTGCCGGCCATCAGAGACGCTTTACTTGTGCCAACTTACGGCCGTGTCCAATATTCTATCTATCCCTTGTTTTGCTTACTAAAGTTAGACAAATCTATTTCCACTTACTTTGATTTCAATATCCTATCGACGGATAGCCTTTGCTATGACTTGTGTCTATCTAACGTCATCATGTCAATCTGACATAACAATCTATCCATAATCTTTGATACATTATCGAAAACGGCCGTTATCTGCATACGGCTTTAGGGTCAAATCTACACTATTATAAAGAGGAAAACTTTGTGTGAAACGTATGCAAAGCTACTGTTTTTTTTCTTGTTTCTGCTTTCTAGCTTTAAAGGAGTCAACCCGTCCTTAATGATTGAAGAGATTTCCACGCATCTAACAAAAAAATATCTGTTTTGGATAAATCTTTCGATTATTTAAAAACATATGAAAATACATGTATACACATGCAAACTTCTACGTTATAAATATAAAATGGAATGATAACACAACTTATGAAACTCCCCCATTCGGAGTAAGTTCGGACGATCTACCATCTGCGCTGTTTCGGAACAAATCCGATATTGGGGTCTTCAAAGATCTATTATCGGCTAACTTGTACACATGTGGACACTTATATTGTTGAGTTCTTACTCTATACTTACTAAACTATTCTCGTGTTTGTAAATTTTTTCAAAGTTTTAAGAATTATGGAAATTTTTGCATATACAAAATCTATATCTATACTAATAACTAGCTGATTCGCGCGTCTTCACCCCCGTAGCATAATGTTACATATTATATAGCCTATAAAATATAGCCTTTGTTCCTCGTGGATAATGTAGCTTTCGAATGGTGTCCAGGACTTCTTAAGCCTACTCCTTACAACCAAATGAACAATCAAAGTTTTCCTCTTTATAATATTAGTTTAGATATAAAGCTGAATATTTTTTTAACATGCTTATGTCCGAAATTACTGTACCCACTTGAAAACATCTTTTGTGTTAGATAGATCAAGGAAGGCTATAGGCTACACTATGCAACTAAAGCGAAATCACACGGTAGCTATACAAACTCGTTATTATACAAGTCCTATTTCGGATTGTTTACAATCATAACCCGTTATAAACGGAGGAAGCGAACAACTGGAATCGACAGCGTTTCGTTACATTTGACGAGAAGTCGATAAGCAATCATTGTTCTTTAATAATAGTAGTTTTTGTATTTGATTTAACGCGAGTATTATTTGTTTTTTTCCTCTTTTTCGTGATGCTGGTGTGGTGTTTATTCTCACCCGTCGCAGTTAGAATACTTGTATAACTTCATGTCTCCCCGTAGGTGTCGTAAGAGGTGACAAAGGGTAATTCTATTACATAATATCTTCAGCAAAAAATAGAGGGAGGAGAGCTCACACCGGTGAAATTACCACCAGCAGAAGATAGCTGATAGCTTGTGTTTCCTACGGCGAGCAGGGGCCCGGAGGCTTGTCTTCCAGTCCCCTTCTCTGCATCCCATCCTGTTCAACTGCTCTTCTAACTTCTCATTATTATTCCTCTCTTTACCCCATCCCCTTATTTCAAGCCAGCAAGGCATCTGCTACATTTTGATATTGTTCATGTTCATGGGCTGCGGTCAGTCACTTAACATCAGGAGAACTGCATACTGCGCTTGCCTGATTTATCAAAAAAAAATTTTAGAGCCTTTTTAAAGCATTTCCCAAACACAATATTGTTTTAGTTAGTAATTGACATTTGCTACATTTCACGTAAATTCTGTGATCAGCTGATATAATGACAATACTCAGCTAACTTAGCGATTTCTCTACTAGTCTATTTCGGTAATTGTTTACAAACATAGACCCTTATAGATGGAGGACGCAAACAGCTGGAATCGTAATCGACGGCAAAATGTTACATTTGACGTGTATTTTCTGATAAGTATTGTGTTCTATTATTATCATAGGATTTAAAAATAGGACCAGTAGTTTCTGAGATTACCTCGTTCAAATAAACAAACTTTATATTACTAGTATAGATTTAAAAGTAGTTCTTAATGTTCTTAACATAGACATTTTTTTGTCATACATTGTCTATAACCTTTTTGATCTCGGCCATTTTTTGTTGTTATGTCATTTTTGTTTTTTTTTCCGAGCATTAAATTCGTTATTGAATTCAACTCTTGTTTATTATTTCTAATCAAAAATCACCACTCATTCGTCATCTACATATTCACAAATTTTTGTATTTAATGTAGATGGGATAGAAATATGAAAAAAAAATGAAATTAGAATAGATCCTATTATAGATTTGCAGCCTAGTTCTGGCTATCTATCATTTTCTTGAAAAAATGACTCAAATTGATCTTTATTTTAATAAAAACAAAAATGCTTTTGTGAGTAAGTCAACTATTTGCATATTTGTAATTAAACATGGGGAAGTATAGGGGTAATCTAAGTCAAAACTTTACTTTGAACTTAATAACTTTGTTAACGTTTATTTATTCATATTGTCATATACTTTCCACTTCACTTTAAAGTTTTAAATAACTTTCATAATTATGGAACAATCGAGCTTTACTGTACAATATACAGGGTGTAAATAAACAAAAAATAATATCAATTTTGTTATTTACTCTCGTTCGTTACATATAAGAAGCGTATTTCAAATTTTATATAAATATACTTAAGGAACATTTTTTTATTAACTAACTTAATTTTAAATTAACAAAGCTTCGGCGGCCCATTTAATTATTTTTTACGTATTTAGGTACATGTCCTGAATGTCCTGTAAATGAAACGCTCGTTTGCCTGCTTGTCGATTAAAAAAAAAACTATGTAACACTATATTCATGATGATGTATTTTCTTGAAAATATATCTTTTTCAAAAACGTTTGATTATTATACTTATATGCACACAACAGTGTATATAATTGTATATACGCTATACCTTTATTGTGTACTAGCTTTCCGCCCGCGGCTTCGCTCGCGTGGACCCGGTAATTATTCGAATTCTTCTCGCCGTAAAAACCATGCTTGAACTTCAACGAACATTTAAAAACAAAGAATTGTCCAAATTGGTCCAGTCGTTGTTGAGTTATGCGCTTACCAACACATTTTGTGATTCATTAATATATATATCTTATATTATATATAAGATAAACAAAAGTATCTTTTCTTGAAAACATTCTTTTTCAAGGTTTGTCTAAAAAATAGTTGTCGTGAGTAGGTCAACGGCGTGGTTGTTTGCTTTGCTTGCGTCGAGAACTATTGTGCCAAATTTTACGTTCTAGGTCAACGAGATCTTTAGATTTATAGAAATGTACTATCGTTGTTTACTTTGGATATAATATGTATTATGATAAGAGGTTTTGTTGGTTTGCGGAGTCCGGTCGAAAAAGTATATCTATATCTTGTTTGCATCAGTATACCGCAAGGAAAACCTTTAAGTTTTTCGTGATTGGATAAAAAATATTTTACTTTCATAATTTGACTTAATAATTTATATAAAAAAAATAATTAAAATTTAAAACTTTAGAAATTGTAGAATTTTTATTTGGTGAACATTGTCATTTAAAATTTTTAATTCCTAGGTTTTGAGTTTATTGTTTTGTATACCGATGGACTTCATTTAACATATATAATAACAATATTATGAAGAGGAAAGATTTGATTTTCTGTTTGTTTGTTTGAATTGAATAGGCTCCGAAAGAACTGGACCGATTTGGATGAAACTTTGTAGAGACATCTTTGAAATCCGAGTAAGGACATAGAATAGGATTATCCTTAAAATCTTACGAGACCAGAAGATGTACGCGGGTGAAACCGCGGAGCTCAGCTAGTACAAGATAAGTATTGAATTAAAGATTTTTTTACACTATTTATCAGTAAACTTTATATAATTACAATCGGTTTCGAAAATTCATCATCAGGTAGTATAAGAAATTAATTTACAAGACAAATGTGGAGTTAATTCAATGTACAAAGGAATTAAGAGAGCTTTAGAGTTGAAACTGACGAGCAGGTCCACAAAGCCGTACAAACTTTACATGTGGGCCTTTTGTGAAGGGACTCGAATAAGGTATCTTATTTAACTTTTAAGTTTAAACTGCGGGCCAGATAAGAATGAGGTCTATACTAATATTATAAAGAGGAAAGATTTGTTTTTGTTTGTATTAAATAGGCTCCGAAACTACAGGACCGATTTGGATTAAATTTTGTACAGATTTCGAAACCCCAGGAGTGATATAGGATAGTTGTCATCCCAAAAATCGTACCGTGGGTGAAATCTACCGGAGCTCAGCAAGTAAAAAATAATAAAATTTTTTGCCAAAAATAGAACTGGCTTCCTCACTCTAAAAAGTAGAAAATAACTTTTATTTTATTTTTGTTTAAATCTATACAAAGTCAGTTATACTATCATGACATTGACATTTCAGTTACTGTAAACAAATGTTACTAACAGTACGACGGAAAGTATACAATATTGTACCCCATTCCAAGGGCCCCGTATAATTTGTGGGGGCCCAACGAAATTAAATACAGCCCCGTTTTAAAGATCACAGTTCAAGTGATCGAAGAGTAATCAATGATCTACAGAGAGGTCAGTGACTGGTGTTGGAGGTTATTCAATATTTGACTGCATTACACATCTCATGTTTTTTGTTTTTTTTTTTTTTTTTTTTTATCGCCCAGCGGGCAAACGAGCAGACGGGTCACCTGATGGTAAGTGATCACCGCCGCCCATATTCATTCGCAACGTTAGGTATTCTTCTGTGCAGATTATTCTTATTTAAGTGTAACTTTTACCTCAACTTTAATTAATTTAACAATTATTATAAACCTCTTATTTTTGACAACCCGATTGGAGCAGTGGATGTGGCAATGGTCTATGGCGCGCAAGGGTGTGGGTTCGATCCCTACGAGTAGAAAATTAAAAACCAGACAGTAGAAAATTATGATGTGATCAACACATTATAATTTTCTACTTTATGGATGTTTTTCTATTAATAGTATGTATATAAGTATGTAAGTATGTAATAGTAAGTATGTCTATCAGGTATTTAGTTTTCATAGTATAAGCTTTGCTTAGTCTGGGACTACATAATATTACCTTTTTTGGGCCTGAAAGACAACACGAAAAACACACCCAGATCTGTACCCTAATCATAATTCCTCCAGTCGTTTTTGTATGATAATTAACAAACACTCAAACATACAAACTTTCACTAATAATATTCGAAAATGTAAAGTAAACCATTAGCAACATGTTAACATCGCTCTCAGAATACTCAAGGATAATATTAATAATAAATTAATTCTCAGTTGAGTTAGAGGAGCCTTTGTGAATACGTAACGTGCCATTGGGATCGGAATTACAGTCTAATTACGATTGACTATCAGTGGAGTGGTTAGTATTTATTAAGCAGGAAGTGTAGGTTCGATTTTGTTTTTCTTACCAAATGCCAAAAATTCTGACAAATTTCTTTTTTTTTTTATGTTAAAGCAGGCAAGCGGGGCATGCGGTTCACCTGATGTTAAGTGACTGACCGCAGCCCATGAACATCTGCAACACAGGAGTGTCGCAGATGCCTTGCCGGCTTGGAGGAAGGGGAGGGGATAAGGAGAGGATTAACGACAGGAAGTTGGGAAAGGAGTTAGACAGGACGGGAGAGAAATAGAACAGGAATACAGGCAAAAATTTCTTCAGCTCAGTTGGCTATTATCTAGATTAGATGATGCCTAAATTTAACGCGAGCGAAACCGCGGGCGGAGGTTGATTACATTATTACGACCAGTTACTCGATCAAAACCTTTTATTGTTGAAATATCTTTCACCGATTAACAACAAAAAACTACAGGTACAAAGCTGTAGTAATCATTACAAAACGAGAAATACTTCACACGTACGTTATTGGTTTTCTATTTTCCGTGAAAACCTTACGAATGGACAGAATATTCGAAAACAAGTGAAAATGAAAAAGAATATCCAATGAAAAGCTGCATGCTGTATGTTCAGTTTTGTAAAATTGACTCTTTATTTCAGAATGGGAATACAGTCCTCTGGGATCCCGCTCACCGTACGAAACACAGTGCAATACTGCTTCACGCCGGTCTTCTGCTGGGGGGTGGTAATCACACCGGTGCGACCTTGGCCCAATCGTGCAATGCTCGGCTCCTACTCTTTTATTGCTGAAGATGTTATGCAGCAGAATTACCTTCTGTCGCCTCTTACGATACCTACGGTTTAGGATGGGTTGAATTATCTTCTGTCACCTCTTACGAAACCCATGGTAAAACATATATGCTGACCCGTCGCCACAAGTAGAAGATAAATTTATTGAATTCGAATATAGCAGATGTTGGCAACATTTTTAATGTTAAGAGTGAAATACTAAATTATACATACATGGCGGGCGCCAACTAACTCTTGACCTATCAAATATATGAAAATAACATTCATACATATAAAAAAATTGTTTATTTATTAATTTTATAATGCTATTATTATTTATGTTAATGAGTTACTTAAAACTATCGAAACAGTATTGCTCTATCGAGTAAAAATATCATTACAAAATCCACCCTACATACTAACTTATAAAATTATTAAAAAAAGAATATATTTATTATCGATACTAACTTAATGCTTAACATTACAAGGGTGCACGCAGCTCGCGTGACAAGCCACGATAACACTTTATACCAGTAATGTACATTAACGTGACAGAACCACTGGATTTGCGCTTAAATTACACGTAAAATAATTTCGAGGAAGTGTTTTTTTTATATCATAGAAGGTAAGCGGTTCACCTGATGTTAAGTGACTGACCGCCCATGAACATCTGCAACATGAAGTGTCGCAGATGCCTTGCCGGCTTTTAGGAAGGGGAGGGGATAAGGAGAGGATAATGATAGGAAGTTGGGAGCGGAACTTCTGCTGGGAGGGAGGTACCTATACCGGTGCGAGCTTGGCCCAATCGAAAGTGTGGAAGAAACAAAATATATTAAGAATAATTATTATTCGCGGAAACTACTACTTATCTACTAGCTAAGTTCGGTGACATTATCCGTAGCGAAATGTAAGATAGCCATAGCGCATAGCATCTCGAACTTGTCTCCAAATAAAAGCAATGCTAGAAACAATAATAACTTTTTGCCAAAAAAGAGAAAGTATATAAAATTAATTCACACTCCCTATATTTCATATTTCCCGTCTTATTCCCGTCTTACCTTTGACAGGATCGATCACGTTTGGGTTCTTTTCAGTCACAAACAAGCAAGAGACCAATGAAGACATACCTGAAAGAAAAAGCAAACTATTAAAATATGTTACATATACAGTAATAAATTTATATATGTTATATTTTAACCCAACGACAAGGTTTCTTTATTTATATTGGTTAATTACTTAATGAAAGAATTTATACTGAAATATGTGTGTTGAACTTCATACCGCAATTTTTGCCTGTGACATATTTTTGACAGACACGAACTATTTGTATAGGAAATAAAATTATTTAATATGGTTAAATTATTATGGTTTTTACTATTCTTCATATTTTCTCACTGTTAAAACCTTCCCTGGCCTTAAACGAATATTTCAAGACTAAAATTAGTCAAATCTGTTCAGCCGTTCTTTAGTCTTAGTCTAACGAACAGCAATTGATTTTTATAAATATAATACACGATTATATATATTTTTTTATGCTATAGCAGGTAAGCAAGTCATGCATTTCACCTGGTGTTAAGGAAGGTTGAAGGAAGAGGAGGGGGTAAGGAGAGGATCAGTGATAGGAAGTTGGGAGAGGACTAGAACAGGACTTAGAGGAATGGGATGGGAATACAGAATATATATAGATTTCATTTTCACCTGTCACATTGAAACGAGTTTAAAAATAAATATGAAACCGTTTCAAATAACACACCAAGTTTAAATTCTCCCATATCAATATCGCTGTCTGTGAAGCGTTGAAATATAATGTAACTATAAATATTATTATGATTGAATGAGTTATGCTTTTATATTCATAACTATGACTTCATTTGACAATGTTTTATATTGGGTTAAGTGGAAGTGGGAGTTGTTAAGATTGGCGTAAATTAGAATGGTTAAAGATATTTAAAATTGCGTGTATTTGATAAGTTAGATATTGTTTCTTTTGATATAATATTTTGTCTATATTAAATTACTAATTGTACACACTCTAATGATTATTGGAAGAATCTTGCTACCTATAACACAGGTATATGTGAGCAAGTGACTTCATGTATATGATTGAATTTGTAATTTATTGAGAAATTAATAAATTATTATTATTATGATCCCAAAAGATTTTTCGTCATAGACAGTAGCCATATAAAAAAGGTAAAACATTTAGAATTTTTACGACTTTATCAGCTGACATAATTTAAACTGTATTGTATAATATATTGATATGTAATATTGTACCCTAATATGGTCAAACATGCCTGGACTGTATTAAAATTATAAAAACAAAATACCGTGTTTAAGCAATAAATTGATTTTATTGTAGTGTGTTAAAATAGTAAATGAATTTGTATTTGTTTATTTATATATATATACTAATAGAAAGACCGCCGCTAGTATGTGAATATAACAACAAAACATTTTACGCTATGTTAAAGCTTTACGTTCCAACGGGTACTGAACTTGAGACCTCACGAGTCACGACTGTACCATAAAAACTATGTTAATCACTAAACAATCGCAGAGGTCAAATACCTTAAGAGTTCCAATTATATTTGGTTTGCGTGCCTTGAGGGCAAGGAAACTAAAGTTAGTACTTACGGCGCTAAAATTATTAATAATAAATCAAAATCACGGATAACGTCGTGACCAAAATACAATAAACAAATGTTAGTTCGTGTGATTTTATATGTGACTAGCTGCGCCCCAGGGCTTCGCTTCCGTGGGAAAATCGGCTATATAAATGGGCTACCTAACACTAAATTTTTCTAATCGGACCAGTAGTTTCTGAGATTAGCGCGTTCAAACAAACAAACTCTTCAGCTTTATAATATTAAGTATATACTAATTGCCGCGGTTTTCATTCTCGGGTTTCAAACAGTCTGTGTACAAAATTTAATCCAAATCGGTTCAGTGGTTTAGGCGTCAGCTTAGGCACAGGACCGACGTCTATAAGTTCTATTCCAGGCACGAGGGTGTGCTAACCCCCAACTTTCCTGACTCAGGGCTATTACTAAGATTTTTTGTCAGAAAAGTCCCAGTAGGGTTGTTTTTGGCGCCACCCGGGATTCAAACCCGAGACTCTTGTGTCAAAGATGCAACCACTAAACATATGAGACAGAGTCTAAACGTAAAACTCCAACTTCAATAACATTTCAGCTTTATTTCACAGTAGGTCAAAAGTTAATACAAATTGCTTCATTACATATAATGAGCTCCAAAAATTAATCAAAAAGGTATCCGCTTAACCCAGCAGGAAATTATTACGGGGTTTAAGTACCTAAACATTTCTCATCAAAAATACTTACATCTGTGATTAAAGGGTTGCTTTGAGAACGTTTTAGATTAATTTTATAATTTTATGGAATAAAAAATAATATTTTTTGAATAATTTTTGCATTTACGTAAGTCCTAATATTGGGCTAACATGGCCATTATTTATTCTAATATTTTTTATAAAGCTGAAGAGTTTGTTTGAATGCGCTAATCTCAGGAAATACTGGTCCGATTCGAAAAAAAAAATATTGTTAGATAGCTCATTTATCGAGGAAGGCTATAGGCTATATATCATCCCAATATTCCCAGGGAGCAAAGCCCTGGGGCGCAACTAGTGTATTATAAAATATTTCATTAATTAGCAAGGCTATAAACGCATGAATTTAAATTGAGATTTATGAGTCGAACGGGAGCTATTAACATCAAAGGTCCATAAAACATAATAAATCTTCGTTGAAGTTGAGTAAATCAATTAGTTTCTTACCGTTACTATTGTTAATGGTCAATTGTAGATTGTAATGATATGACAGTTGATTAACAGTTCACTGATATAATCTATACATCTATCTATACTAATCTATACTTCTCTACTAATATTATAAAGAGGACACATTTGTATTTTTGTATGTTTGTATTGAATAGGCTCAAAAACTACTGAACCGATTTCAAAATTTCTTTTACCATTACTTAGAGGGATTCTTCCGAATCCGTATATGCTGTATTTTATCGGAAAATAAATAGTATATAATATTATGCTATGGGAGCGAAGCTGCGCGGATCAGCTATTCCGTGATAATACCGTAAGCACCAATTTTAGTTTAAAGTATTAATTATTATTCTGTAAGATACGGTGTGTTCATTGGACAAATAAACGAAATAGTGTGCGCCTGTGTTTGCGCACACACTTGTGCACTATAGTGCGTACCTGGCTAGTCTCTGTAGAGATTGGCCACCATGACCGATATCGGTCGTGGGATTATGCTGTTATAAATCTGAAGAGTTTTGTTTGTTGGAACGCGCTAACCTGAGGAACTACTGAAATGAAAAATTAATGTTGCATTTTTTTATATACTAAAGCATTTATCGAGGAAAGCTATATAACATTATGATACGGGCGCTAAGTCAATATAAAGACTCTAATTTATCGCAAATTCTTTATATTGTTCAATATTCTTACATTTAAAATATATAAAATGGAGTCCATCAGGCTGGCCTGTGTGTCTTTATTGACGCGATAAACTATATTTTTGAGGTTTCTAATATGATGTTGTTAATTATCGATTTTTTTCGCTTACATTGCAAACGCAGCCTGAGCCCTACGAGATTTATCAAAATAATGTACCAATTTTTATATACAACGTTCACAGATTTTCTGTAGTGTATTTAGTATCATTGCACCCGTGCGAAGCCGAGGCGGACGCTAGTTTA
>LQNK01002074.1:107980-142425 GCA_001586405.1 Phoebis sennae
AGTCCTTCAGCCTGCCCTGTGTGTCTTTATTGACGCGATAAACTATATTTTTGAGGTTTCTAATATGATGTTGTTAATTATCGATTTTTTCCGCTTACATTGCAAACGCAGGCTGAGCCCTACGAGATTTATCAAAATAATGTACCAATTTTTATATACAACGTTCACAGATTTTCTGTAGTGTATTTAGTATCATTGCACCCGTGCGAAGCCGAGGCGGACGCTAGTTTATATATAAAATAAAAGTTCAAAATATCGCTAGTATAAACATTGGCGCATTATTTAATGTAGAACAGTTAAAAGACAATCTTATAATCAGATGATTGGATATAGAAGTATGCAGACGGGCCGCGTCAAGGTTGGAACCGGTTTGGCACATGATGTAACATGATGTACTAGAATCATTTGCTTGAGAATAAGTGTCAAATAAGAACTGGAATCCGTTGGTAGTGGATTCGATTTTGAGAATTATTATTTTTAACTTCTAATATTAACTACCAGCTGATCCAATGATGAAATATCCTATGTTACTCGTGGTTAATGTAGCTTTCGAATGGTGAAAGAATTTTTGATATCGGTCCACTAGTTTTTGAATCTGTTCATTACAACCAAACAAACAAAATCTCCAACTATAATATTAATTATATTACCTATTTCTACTAAATTTTATTGAAATATTAATTCCAATTGATTACCGGTTCTTTTGGTGGAACTGGCTTGCAAATCAGTAGAAAAAATATATAAATAGATGAAATAACTTTTGTGTTCTATACGAAGTCGATGCAGTCTTGATAAATTTAAAATAGGTAAGGACTTTGTGTAGTCGGTGCTATTTTTTGAAAAAAAAATATTTTTCAATTTTCAGTAACCTGTGACCTGTGGCTATTACATCAGAGCTAGTCACAATTCAGTCTCAGAGTTAGAGTTGAATGGGTATATACCTCATTAAACCATAACCGCTGAGCTTATTCTGCTGATGTTCGAAGTGTTTCCTGAAATATCTTACACGTGGATGATTAGACTTAAACCAAATATCTATGGGACCACGCTAACACAAATTTTTCGAATGCAAAAAAAATCCAAATCGGCCCATAAATGCAGGACACTCGTGTTAACATACAAAAAATACGGCTAAATTAGCAACATCCTTGTGTTCAAAAATATTTAATAAATGTCTAAAGTGACCTAAAAATTTGAATATAATCAATTGGTAGCAATAACAAATGAATTTCATGCCTTGATTTGAATTCAAAGCAAGTAATATTAGTGCAATGCCCATATTCCCAATAACAGGTATAATTGATCGAGAGGCATTCTGTTCGAGCAGGCAAGCTTAATTCGGTTACGGTAGCAATTTGTGACCCCCTGCAGGGTCTTAATTATATGATATATTGCGTATTTATGGAGTAAATTAGTTAGTTTTCTTCTACATTACGTTCTATTTATAGTAGGGTACAAAAAATAACGTACTTATTTTAAGAAATTTTAGATAAAATTTATGCCATTTTTGGGTTAAAAAAAATACTTTTTATGGACTAGGTTTCCGTGAGACTTCTGATTTAACGTTGGTTTAGATACGTTCCTCGACTAAAAATCAATCAATTTGACTACAAGTTATTAACATTTTTTAGAGTTTATTATAATAAAACACAAGTCAGACGTATGTCAGATGTTGGAACAAAAACCACAGAGGTTTTCCTTATTTTAAGTCATAAAAAGGTGCAAAGACGCTTGTTATTTAAGAGCTAAGTATAAATAGAAGGTTATCAATGTTATTTAAGTCAATGTTATTAAAATTAATAATTTGGATTTCTGAGTATTTTAGTTGAACTGTTAATAGTCGTGAATTAATCAAAATTTGTCGAAACTATGGTCAAACATTTCTTTATTGCGGTATAAAAAAAAAAATTGTCGACAAACTGATTGGCGCAGTGAATACAGCAATGGTCTATTGCGCCGGAGTGTGTGGGTTTGATTCCCACAAGAGGAATATTATGATGTTGATGAACTTTGTAATTTTCTACTATCTGGGTGTTAATTTATCTAAAGTATGTATGTATTTACAATAAAAATTTTCGCCAAAAAATAGAAGCGACTTCCTCGCTCTAAAAGGTAGAAAATAACTTTTATATCATTTTTATTGAAATCTATACAAAGACGGTGCGAAATTTGTTAAATTGAAAATAGATAAAGGCACCGACTTTATAACACTCGTCTCTAGAAGGCCCCAATGTCATTTTCTACTTGCAGTTAATAACTCATAATACACTAATAGATGACATTTGACTAACAATTTGCGTGAGATATTAAAGTCCCCTGGCGCCTCATTACGCAGACTTGAGTTGCAAGTTATCTATCGGTGTTATGTTCAATGTGTTTTATTTTTATTTCGCTGTAATTAAAATACTCTTTTTTTAAAGTCGGTATAATACTTAACATATGTTTTCTAATTGCACCGTAGCGTCCTCACACATTTATCAGAATAAGTTTATTGTAGAATATTAATAATGTTGCGTGGTATTATTTACCCTGTTATTTTTTAAAGTCGGTAAAATACATTATAACTAGAGATGCGTCGATTATTCATTTGTATTCGGTATTCATTTGCACTATTTGTATTCGGCCGAATAAACCGGTGCGAATTCCAAGTATTTCTATGGTCTTAAATTATTAAAAAAATGCAAGCGTTTATCTTTGAATTTGTATAAGCAAAACAATGATGAAAATATTAGAGATACGCCGAATGTTTAATTTGGTATTCGGTATTCGGTGTATACCGTATCTTTTGCACTATTTGTATAATATATTCGGTTCGAGTGTTTTAAATTTCTTAAATTTAAAAAAAAGATCCATGCGTTTATGTTAGAACGTGTATATGCGACAAAACAATGAAAACATAGTAAACCGAATAATTTGACCGGATATTTGGTCAGTGAAGTTTAAACGCAATAGTATTCGTTATTTGGTGAAACCACTATTAGGCGCATGACTAGAAAATATGGTCAACCGAATAATTCGGCAGCATTCGGATATTCGGTGGAAGCCCGATTGTCGCATCACTTATTATAACACATGTTCGCTAATTTCACACTTAAACATAATATTTAACGCCGTGGGACGCTGCTCACACATTAATAAGTGTAAATACTTCGTGGCACATTAATCAAATATTGCAAGGATATTACGAAAGTAAAGTAGTGTAAATAACACTAATATTATAAAGAGGAAAACTTTGTTTGGTTGTACTGAATAGGCTCAAAAACTACTGGACCGATTTTAAAAATTCTTTCACCATCCGAAAGCTTCATTATCCACGAGTAACATAGGCTTGTTGTGAACTTTATTCACAAAAGTAGGCAATTCGTCTATATCTCTCGCTACCCCTACTCAAGTTCTCTCTTTTTTTGGGTTTAAAACACCATGCTAATATACATGCATAAGTGGGTCGTTTTCAAATTTGGGGCCAAAAAAGTAACAATTTCAGGTTTTTGAACTTTCTCAAAATTTATCTTTTTTTCGTATTCAGTTATGTATATTAGGCACATAATGTGCCTAATGATATTTTTGATTTACTGTTGAGATACTGGATAATGATAATATTATTTGGTAAACATTTATAACAATTTTTAACACAAAATTTAGTGGAAACATTTATAAAAATGAAAAATTTTTTTACAAAGGTATCAATCAACATTATTTTTAGCTGACTTTCAAAAAAAAAGGAAGAGGTTCTCAATTTAACCGTTTTTTATAGTTTTATATACTTCACCGAATGTCGCCGTCATTTATGGACCTATTTAGGAAGTTCACTTTGCATTCGAAAGAGTAGAGTGTCTTTGTGGTCCCATAGAAATTCGGTTAAAGTCCGATCATTCATGTGGAAGATATTTCAGGCAAATCCTCGAAAATCAGCAGGATAAGATTTGGCGGTTAAGTTTTAATGATGTATATACCTATTGAAATCTAATATCGAGAATGAATTATATATAGCTCCGATGTGAAGGCTTAGTTGGTCACTAAAAATAGAAAAATAATAACTTTTTGCCAAAAAGTAGCCGATTTCCTCACACTAAGAAATAGAAAATTACTTTTATTTTATTTTTGAACTATATTCAAAGTCGATTCAAAATCTTGTAAAGTTGAAAAAAGTTGAAGGCACTTTGAATATATTGCAAAAATAAAATAAAAGTAATTTTCTACGTTTGGACAAAAATAAAGCGATAAAATTAAACTTAAAAACATGCTTATTTAACAGAGAGAATATTTCTAAACACTCTCTCTGTTAAATAAATAAGACATGAATATGCTTACTCAAAGCTTAAAATAATCAAAGCTGACATCCCACAAGGAAGCATTCTTGGTCCAACGTTGTACTTATTGCACACTGGTGATATACCAGAACTAGAGAACAAAACAATTGTCATCTTTCCTTAGCTGTATCAGCTATCATGGCCACAGGATATACACACGAAGAAGCAACGAAAAAAACATAAACTGCCGTTGACACGATCTTTTACTGGACAAGACAGTGGCGTGTGAGAAACGCGTGGAATTAGGGCTTCACTACGAAAATATGTATAAGCTCTTGGGAAAATACCCATCGATGTCAGTACAAAACAAACTTCTTTTATATAAACAAGTATTAATGAAAACTTGGACCTATGGTATTCAGTTAAGGGGCTGTAACAAACAAAGTAACATAGTCATAATTAACTATGTTAGTTTGTATTAACGACGCTTCCGAAATAAAGTGCTGAGGGTAATGTAAATGCACCCTAGTCCATTAAAAACGACAACCTCAATCGGGACCTAAAGATGGATCCAGATGTTGTTATTGTACAAAAATATTCCAAAACTCAAGAAAACAGACTTCGTTAACATGTGAATATCGAGGCATTTAAGCTCCGTGATAACACGGACACAGTGAGAAGACTAGAAAGAACTAAACCTTTTGAGTAAGTGTAGTTTAAAGATAACAAAAAGATAACAATAAGTGCAGTGTAAAGAACACAATATGACATTGTCTTTCATTTCAAAAAGACAATGAGAAAAATGTGACTTGACATTTTCTTAAAACTATTATTAGAAATTTACGTTAGAACTTGATTGCTTATTAGCCAATACGGCTAATTTGCAATAAAAATGGGGGATCAATTCAAGAGGATTTCTCATAAGACGATAAAAAATTAATAGAGACTATAAGAAAAGTGTTCTTAATGACACATTGCTTTTTAATTCTATATACTGTAGTTAATTTTGGTTAAATTAAAAATACTATTATATTGTTATTATTATATTCGCAAAGAGGTAAATGGTTTTCTCCTTTTCTTTAGTCTTACAATTTTCAGTTTCATTGCTTACGTGTCTAGATCATGTGTATTTTATTCTTATATGACGTGTAATTTGTGTCTGTAGTATCTGTTAAGTAGTAGTGTGAGCCCTTGTCTTTGTTTTTTTATTTTAAATTTTGAATGTTCTTTTTTTTATCAGTATTCATTCTGTGTAACTTCGACGTATCGGCACGGATGTTGACTTGCTCATTTTCACAATTTTCATCTTCAATCGTGACAGTTTTGATGACTTTTTTGTCTTCATTTCTTCTTAAATAATATTGAATACTTTTTCCTTGAATGCTTTTAATTTTATTTATTTTTCTTTCTTTTCAAGTAGTTTTGTCCCTGTTTTTCTTTTCTATGGTTTATAGCTTAGGATTACTCCTAATATTAATATGTGTTTCATCTAGCTAGACTTCAGCGTACTAAGCACGTAATATATTCCCTAAAAAAACATAGTTCCATAATTTTTATCATTTGTCAATAGTTTTATATCATTCGCTTTACTTATAAGACACCACAAATGAGTGGGAAACAAATGAGAATTTTGTAAGATTTTTAAATCTACCGGCCGTACAGTAACTTTTTAGAATATTTACGATATATTAATCGAGATAACCACTTAACATTTAGATAATTTAACCGATATAAGAACCATAAAATGAATAATTGAATACAATAAGTGGGCAAACACTAATGAGGTAATTTTTGTTCAAGTTTCACAATCTTACCTGAAAATGGATTTCTTTTTTTAAATAACGATGTACACTACTGCACACCTAGCTTTTTGGAGGCCAAACATGTGCACGGAGATCGCGCGGGGTAAAGGGCAGAGTATAAGGACTTCCTGATTTATTTATTGCATATTTGATAACGCCAAAACGGATGAAAATTCAAAAAAGGAACTTTTTTAAAAAGCTCAGAAATCGAGTTTCTTTTATTTTGAAAAATGTTGTCATACCCGGTTCTCAAATAAAAAATCCGAATTGCATTACAGTTTTAAAAAAAATAAGGAAAACAGGTAAAATTTGAATGGTGGACCAGTCACACAAATGAGATTTGGGCTAGGTTTTACAGCAGTACTCCGAATTTTACAGTATTCAGGAATAGATAGTTATTGGACCGCGTGCCTATCATCAAGAGAAGTCATTTAATGTACTTATAATTACAGTAACGTTAAGATTATTTGAATTAAATCAAAAAACATGCTTTTGGCCCCAAATTTGAAAACGACCCAAGTATACATTTTTTTATATTATATAAAAACAATTTGGAGCTAGGTGCCTTCAGTTAAGTGATAGGTTCCCTTATGTTAGAAGACGTTCCTCTTCCATAACAAATGTTTGGCAATAAAATTTATACGAAAAGCTTAAAATTATATTGTTAAGTAAACATAGAAAACATTCTAAAATAGGTAAGTATATTTGCGAGTGGGTATGTATCTAAATCTTTAAAAAAATTATTACTTAAAAATGTATTAACATGAAAGCTTTCTTTTATAAAGTGAATAAATTACATTTTATTAAATGTATATGTAAGCAAGCCAGCGGTTATTATTTACCAGTTATTATTAAAGCTAGGAGCTAATTTATGACAAGATCCAAGCTCAGGTCACTCCTACGCGAAGATTTTTCAATTGAATTAATATACAGGCTGTACTAGAAACCTAGATTTATAATAAAATTGTAAGAAAATTAAGTCTTAGTTCTGTTTACAGATAACCTTTGGAAGGATGTAATATTATATAAAAATATAACATAATAATTTAATCATCATATACTATATTTTTCCCAAACATACAATCGAATTTAAACTAAATTCCACCACGAGAAATCTACGGAACCACACTGACACTACTGAATTAGGATATGCAAAATACAGAAAAGTACGGTCGAATTAATAACCTCCGCCCTTTTTGAAGGCGGTTAAAATATAAGAATACACCAAATTTTTAGTGTATTTATTTTATATTTTTTTACAAATCACGACCAATGAGGGTATTAAATATTGTTTAATATTGTTTAGTTGGCAACATTATTCAAAGTACATTATTTTAGTAATACTTTCAACTTTTTATATCTACGATTATTTCTGAAAAACGTGTCACAAAGCGCAAAGGTCACAACGTTTCAACGAAAACCTTTCTATTTAATTAGTTAGTATCGATATACAGAGTGTTCCATAGAATTGTAAATAGTTTTAATCAGAAAAAGTATCTACTACTATTACACAATGGACAGTTAATAAAAAGAATATAAGGTAAGTTTAAACATACTTTTTATCTATGTTCTGGATGTTTGTCTGTTTTTGTTCTTTAGCAAACTCTAAATCATAATTAGCACAAAATATATGTACATTAGTAAAAGATTCCATGAATTATCGAAAGCGGTTGTAATTAGATAAAGTTTATTAAAGAGTGGAAATAGTGTAAAAAGTCTTTAATTCAAAACTTTTAATGCATTTCCATCAAAAATTTACAAAACAATCTATTAAGTATACATTAATAATATGTTAACAATTTCCATATAAGATACGATGGGGGTACGTATTCAAGAGGCTAAAAACCTCTGAAAAATATATCTATGTTATAATGAGCTTTTAAAGATTAGGTATGCCCTGCCTTTTTACTTGCGTGGTAGCGTGAATCTTAAATGCCCTATAGTGTTCCTATAGACATAGATATATAGATAAAAATATCCTATAGACGGCCTCGAATCGAAGATCAACGATTTCCGCGTGGGGCCATAAAAATGTTATTGAGATTTTTCTTAAAAATGTCTCAATAGCAGCCCTAAGTCTGGAAGTTGGCGGTGTTGGAACACCCGGGGAGCACGTTAAGCTCACTCCGGTCGTGTCGGTCTGCCGTCCCATCGGCTTATGAGAATGGAGAAATAGAGAGTACACCTGTGTTTGCGCACATATTCGTGTGCTATGTCTCCTGTGTACCTGGATGAACACTATCCACCATGACCAGTGTCGGTTGGGAAGGCACTATTATTGTCTTCCTCATGGACCTATCATGATCAAAAATAATGTTTTACATGCATCAAAGATTAGCGTGTTTCAATAAATAAACAGACATTTCCGTATTACAATATCATTAATAATTGCTCTATTTTATTTAATTTTTGTAAGCTCTTTCAAAATCCGTAATGAAAATTTAAAAAGCGATTTCTTAATGAACTGACATAAACACCTCAACATTTTCCTCTATTTGTAAACTGGGAAACTTTATAAAGTGAAAAAGACAAAGCTCAAAGGTCACTCCTACACGGAGCTTTCCAATTTAATTAGTACGCTGTATACAGGATGATTCTAGAAACCAGAGGGACGATCTCATTAGTAGATGTAGTTCCTGTTATTTAAATTATGTAAAATTATGTTAATGGAAAATGGAATGAAAAATGCTGTTGGAAAATGAAGTCTATTATACTAAATAGATATCAGTTTTCCACAATTACCTAGTAAGGAAGGAATTTCAAGGAAGATATTATACAATAAAGGTTCGAATTTCAACTTGATGAAATATATTTCTTTTATGATCATCTATAAGATGATGAGGAACAGTGTTTTTAGAACAGACATTTGACCATCACTCCACGAGATGGAAAGTGGTGTGCGTAAGATATTCATATTTGTCTGGAAAATGCACATTCACTACTTTTTTGAATTCGGTCATATTGACTGATTATTGGTAGTGGACTGAGATATCATCAGTCGAGTAGTTATTTCATCTTACGAGAACCGCGTTCTACAAGTTGATAACCAGTCTTCTATAGAATTTACATTATATCTATTATTAAATTTTCTTTTATTTAAAAATGTATAATTTCAACCTACAAAAATATTTCATAAGTGAACAGTTTTTTGCTTTTGGGACACCCTGTATACAAAACTTAGCTCTACCCTCAGTCTTACAATGTTTTATGTTTTTAATCTAGTTTTTCTAGGAAGACGCAAGGATGTTTGAAATTGCGGGCATACAGTTGATGATTTCATTAGTGCCGAATGAAACTGAGCGTGAAGGAATAAGTTAATTCTTGATAATATTGGTTTCGTGTTGTATAATTTTCCTCGAAATATTAAGAATAGATGGTAGATATGTGCGCGCTTATTAGGTTAGATTTAGACTATTCTAACGTCTAAATGTAACCAATTTTTTTTAATACACAAAACAAAAATAAAAACGTTACAAAATCAAATAAAATACCTTATAAAGGATTTTAAAGATGGTTTATTATACATTTCGAACACTTTTCAACAACGGGTTCCACACCTAAACCACTTTATCGATTCGGATGAAATTTTGTACCAATATAGTTTGAAAACCGAGAAAGGACATAGAATACATTTAATCTCAGAAATCCTACGGGAAGGGGAAATGTATACGAGTAAAACAACGGGAACAGCTGGTAAAATTATATAAATATGGACACTATTTTAAAACGAAAGGTATTATCTGTTGTCTAGAGAAAAACGTATTACTTTAATAGTTTTTAAAATTCTCCAAGCTTCAAACACTTAATTCAGCAGACCTGTATACGGGGTGTTAGTTTTCGTTTCAATTTACACATTTAATAGAGCAAGAGTTCGGATGAAGAAAGATCGCTCGGAGTTATTTGTAAAGGACTGCTAGGGTTGGTGAGCAATAATATAACTATTAAATATATTATCATAATTGTATTGTTAAGTGGTGTGAAGTCGACTTACATATTTGTGACAGAGGTCTAATAAAATCGATAAATTATGAAATATCGGTTTATTGTAAGTCATGTGTGATATGTAAAAAGAAAATGTTAATATCTTAATTCTTGCAATTAGGATATTTGTATTTTTCGGCTGAAGGTGTGTTTAGTATTGGGGTGGGTGACAGATTAAAGGAATTTAAACCGACACATTCGTTCGTCAAAGAGTACTTCAAAATAAGATAGCGTCAAGACCACAGAACAGAGAAATAGAATGATGATGTGGGCGTGGCCGCTCTGCCACCTATTTGTGTAAACAAGCATATGTTAATCAAATTGCTAAAATATTGACTGCAGTTTTTGCCCAATGTTATACATGTCAGAGCTCTGAGCGAAATACGAAAAGATGACATGTTCTGCTATTATTACGAGTCGTTTGTGGACTGAAAATATGAGCCTGATAAAGGCAGAGTTTTATTTCATCCGTAGGTAATTGAAAATATTGCAAAATTAACTATGTTTTAAGAAATAATCACAAAATATTTTGCCAGCTTATAGAGTTTGACATGCACAAGTGACAATCAATATTGCTTGCAGTAGTCGATAATTTTATCGATAGTATATATTGATTATGCAAGAATTAGAAAAATATTATGTGTGGTAAAAAAAATATTAAATGTAATAACATATAATAACATAATCAATAGTTATATGCTAAAAAATTTTCGAAATAAATAAATTTTGAAATTGAATATATTCATACATTTTTCTAAATAAGGCATTAAATTGTTAAAAATTGAATAAGTTTTGTTTACATTTGAAATATCAAAAACTTACATTTTAGTTTTCCTGCAAACGACAACATTCAATATATGTAAATGGCTATATGCAACTGGTAGAAAATCCAATGGTTTCCCCACGAAAATCAAATGCATTTGTTCAAAACATGAAACTGAAGATGATGTTTTTCGTTTATCCAATAAAGGCATTTAAGATCAACATTATACTTAATTTTATGCAAAAAAATTCAAATAAATTTATCCATATTTTGCTGTTTATTTTTAACAAATACATTTAAATAAGAAAAAAATTAACTGGATGATTTGTTTAGCCAAACATCACTGCGTTGAGGGTTAAAATTGTTATAGATTAATTGCTGTTTATTTATTTTCCAAAAAATTGCGAGTGAAGGTAACGTCAACTCCAAAAGATGATTTCTCATTTTAATTAAAAAACTGCAGAGATAATAAAAAATATTTTGATACACACACACAGATTCTACATAATTTTAAGGCAGAAAGTAATGACGAATACGACGGTCAGCTAGTAATTTATTAAAAATGTATTTCGAACACTGAGAAGGAACAGAGAGGAACTATCGATATAATGTAAACATGGCACAACGCTATCAAAGTGTTCCCAAAAGCGAATTTCTTTTTTGTACAGTATAACGAAAAATTATTTCAACGAATTAACATCGTGCGATATTAGATTTTTTTATTTTGAACATGTCTTTGAAATGTTTGCACACAAAACTAAACTGCTGTCTTCTATTTAAATATTGTATTAAGTACCGACAGAATACATTGTGCAAATTTTCACGACAGCTAATTGTGCTTTCCGTAAAATTACTACGTATTGTTAACATAATAAGGGCTTCTTTTGTTTGAAGTTTTTTAGCCAATGAAAGCCCCATTTTCATGGTGTGATAAATAGGTGAATTTTTATGATTGTGTGAAAACTGGCGCGCACGGTTCTAGTACAAATATAAGTACATTATCATTCTAACCTTTTCTCTGTTCTGTGGTCAAGACCAAATCTTCATAAAAGTATTCTTTTAATTATAATAATATAGTCTTGTGAAAAAAAAATGACTGTTGATTAAAAATATATTAATCCAATAATGTATCTATTACGACCGTTTGGTGTAAATTCATTCAAGTATTTAAATGGTTTTTTTTCGAATTGAAGAAATTGAAGTGTAATAAAGGTTTATATGCAAAATTTCATTAAAATCGGTAAAGTGGTTAACCGCGACGAAGAAACAGACAGATTCACTTTCACAGTAATTATAATATTAGTTAAGTATTATGAATTTAAAAAGGATTCCTAACCCTAAACCACGCGGTTTATGAGGATTGAGTCTTTGAAAAGCTGAGGAAAACTTGTATTTATCTAGATTTCCCTGAATTTTTTTTTCGGTTTAAAAGTTCGCTTTTAAATTTTACTATTTACTGGCACTAAACCGGAGCTTAGCGGGTACTTTCATATAAATGGTGAATACCTTTTAGTGATATTAGTTGGAAAGAAGCTTAAGATAATCGCTGTAGGATTAAATTAGAGAGTATGTTTGTTCACGTAAAGATAGCAGAAACAATTTATATTAGAAAGTATATTTCCAGTTTTCTATTACAAAATATTATCGAAAATGGTTTATTGGTCTAGACGCGAAAAAGAGACAGACAAATAGTCAGTTAGTTTTGCATTTTTAATATTAAATAGGGAATTAGGGATTTAGCTAAAAGTCTGTCTTACAGTTTAGACATATTAATTTTTACCAATATGAATACAGACAGACAAAAGCAGAATTTAGTGCGACTAAAAATTTATATATAAGTTCCAGGAACTGTTCTGAATGCAAAATATATTAAAAGAATTTTTAAATAATTATGCGAAAACTTAAACATCCTGTATTTTTTAAAGTTTAAAAGTATAAAAGCGATTGAAATACCGACGCTCAACACAAAGTTTAGTTAACGAACCCAACCACATTCTTTGACATTCTTGAATAAGTCGAAATTAATTAAAAACTTCTTTAAGACTCTTATGTCCATTTCACCGATCTTCATTTACATTACCTGATTAACAGATTAGGGAAACTTTTAATTTAGAAATCAGGGAAATTATCTTATTGCACTTGATACATTTTAAGCACGAAATACTATTAAAATAATTATTATATAATAGATATTTTATAAGAAATTAAGTGTTTATTTTTCTAAAAAAATGTTATTTTTTCCATAAACAAATTACCTACTTAAATATATTATGATCCTTTCTAATATTATAAATGCCAAAGTAATTCTGCCTGTCTTTTCTTCGGGCCTAAATCACTGAACCGATTTGGATGAAATTTTGTACACGGATAGTTTAAACCCGGAAATCCCACGTCAACGGAATGTATGCGTTAGTAATTGATGTTATGAAAAATTTATTTAATACTTTACACAAACTTTTCTATTTTTAGATACGCAATGTATGTTTTTATACTATAACAAAACGAATATAAACGTACAAAGTTATAGGATACTGTGTGATAATAACTCATAATACTAGATTGGTTATAATTAAGCTAAGTCCTACTCCAACAAATTACTATTTATCAAAGTGATATTGCAAATAATATGGCATTGGTACATGAAATCATTTCTGTATACTCTTATATTACTTCGCTAAAGTATTAGAAGGCAATAAATTATTCTTTCTGATATATCAAGAGCCTCTATGACTATTCCCGGACAATTTTTAACGTAGTAATTCTTTCTCTTGTTACGTAGTTGCATCGTATGAGGCGAGGGTAATTCTGCTGCATAACATCTTCAGCTATAAAAGAGTGGAAGCCGAGCATTGCACGATTGGGCCAAGTTCGCACCGTTGTAAATACCACCCAGCAGAAGACCGGCGTGAAGCATTATTGCACTGTGTTTCGGTGAACGGGTGCCCTGATACCTGTGTTCCCATCCTATTCCTCTCCCGTCCTGTCCTGCTCCTCTGCCAATTTTCCATCATTAATCCTCTCCTTATCTCCTCCTCTTTCATTAAGCCGGCAAAGCATCTATAATACTTTGATGTTTGTAGACATACTGGGCTGCAGTCAGTCACTTAACATCAAGTGAACCGCACGCTCCGCTATATCATCCGCCTATGCTTTACTAAAGTCAGACAAATCTATCTACTTTGATTTCATTATCCTAAGGACGTATAGCCTTTGCTATGACTTTTTCTATATAACATAATCTGAGATGACTATCTCTATAATCTTTATTGATAATGGCCGTTGGTTTAACAAAATTTTAGCCATTATTCCATAATTATACACAATTTTAAGTATTTCCAAAATGTATGAGGGAAAGAGCATCACATCTGATGACATTTAAACATTCCTATTCATCAAAGAAGATATGTAAACAAGTAAACACATTGAAATGCGTGCGGTATGCTGAGGTGTTTTTCAATTAATACTATAAATAAACATACCTTGACCTTCGCATCTTAGATCATTAACAAAGGGAGATAAATCTATTAGTTTGTATCTAGTCATCTTACAATCCTATTAATCTTTCTTGACCTCGTTGGATCAGTGGATAGCTAACCGAGAGGTCTTAGGTTCATCCAGGCTTCTTTCTAATGGCACTGAAAAGTTATCAGCTATTGGCCCAAAAATAAAGATCGACGAGTGAAATGGAAGTGAATAATGTGCCCCACTAGGGGACATGGATCTTCACTTGTTCATCACTTTTTCTAATCCTGTACTAATATTATAAAGCTGAAGAGTTTGTTTCTTTGAACGCGCTAATCTCAGGAACTACTGGTGCGAATGGATTCGAAAATTTTTTTTGTGTTAGATAGCCCATTTATGGAAAAAGGCTATAGGCTATTATCCCGATATTCCCACGGAAGCCAAGGCCTGAGGTGCAGCTAGTCCTATAGAAATGCGGAAATAAAATATGACATATATAAATGTTTGTTCCTATATGTTAATCGAAAGTCCTAAATAACGAAGAAGTACTGAAGTGATAATAATAGTTATTTAGAAGTGTTACATTATGTTCCATTTTTTATCTTTGCCATTAATTAAAAAAATGTTATTTTTTACTTCTTCCTACGTCAAGTACGTATGTCCTTGTAAATTCAAATACACAAAAAAGAAAAACTATTTTATTTAATTATCATTGTTCTCAAGAGTTGAGTGTCTCTGTGGTCCTATAGAAATTTGGTTGAAGTCATGAGTCAAGTCAAGATCATCCATGTGGAATATATTCCAGGGAACTCCTCAAAAATCAACAGAATAAAAATTGTGGTTAAATTTAAATGATATTATACTCTAACTCAAAGACTGAATTGTGCCTAGCTCTGATGTTCTATTTTAAGCAAAAAAGTTATAATTTATTAAACCTCTCATTAATTAATACGGAGTAATCAGTAAAAAGTATTCAACCAAATACTTTTTACTACAGCCATATTATGTATTGTTTATACCAAGTTTGAATTCGGAACGAAAACATTGAAGGTTACATTAACGCTTGTAAGTTATAATGCGTTCAAATTATGTTTAGATTAACCAGTTCGAAACACGTAGAATTTGTTTACTTCGTGAAGTATTTAAAAATGAAACAATAAAAACTATAGATGCAGACCTATGTCTGGTTCCTATAGACGACGGAACGTCATAGTATAACATACGAACCGCTATCATTAACGAGTGGGCTTAATCAACCAATCGGAACCAAGTTTTAGTGGTTATGTTAACGCCACGGTTTTTATAGATAGTAGATACACATTAGATGTACGCCTAGTATGATATTGTACTGTCCGTAAGTAAAACCACTCATTTTATTTTTATAGGAATCTAAATAGAGGAAATAATCCTTTTGACCGAATTTCGGTCACTGGTATATGTCACTGGTCAATGCTCTATTGCATCGAAAGGTCGTGGGTTCAATCCCCTCGAGTAAAAATTATGAGGTGAATAATATTGTAATTTTCTACTGTCTGGGTGTTTATCTACCTAAAGCATGTTTATATTTACAAAAAAGTATATTTAAGTATGTCTATCAGTTATCTAGTTTCCATAGTACAAGCTTTGCTTAGTTTGGGACTAGTTAACGTAGTGTTAAATGTCCCAAAACATTTATTAGAAAGTAAGAATGAAAGAAAATATTTTATTTCACATACTCAGTTACTATAAACAAAAATAAAATATATAGATATAAAGGGGTGCTGTAGTAGGATAACGAAATCAGCTGGGAAATTTAGTATATCACAATATTTATGCCAAAATAAGTTAATACTACAGCAATACATAGCTTCAAGAGCTGAAAATGATAAAATTTGCTCCTTTAGCCCCATTGAGCAGGCTTGCGGTCAGCCCAAACATTTGCTTCTCTGTAAAGCGATTTGTATTCAATCAATTTTGTTGACATTTTGTAGTTTCGACGGATTGCTTTGGTAAAATAATAACGTTGTATTTGTAATTAATTGACATTGATACTAAACAACCCCAAAAGGCATCCCACGTGTAGAGATAAAATAAATTTACCTACTAAATTAAACTATCTTTCTGATAAGTTTAGAAGCAAAGGGACATACAAGGTTATACTAAATTATCCTTCTTCAAAAGCCTTACGCAACAATAAAATAGAACCGCTTGCTTGCCATGAACAAATATTAAATAATTGTCTTGCTGATTCCCACTTACAAGATAACTGCAGACTCCATTCAATGGTTTGTTGGAATTCGATAAAGAAGAAGAATTTAAAACATCATGCAAGTTCCTATAAAACTACCCATAAATCTATCTATTTAAAAAACTACTGACGAGATTAAAAAAAATGAAATTTGGCCCAAAAAAAGGTAGTAAGTAAAATTCGTAATCATTCAGTCAGACAGAGCGTTATACATACAATCATCCACGAAGATGTGTCCCACTATTTTTATAAATTATTGACAATATATATATATGCAAGCCTCCGCTTGTGTGAGGTTCTATAGGTTTACACTCATTACCCATGTGTGCACACGCACACTAAAATAAATAGACTAATCAGGACAAAGAATTGTGATCATAGTAAAACATTTCCAATTTAAAATTGTTGGGGCGCAACGTCGCGTCGTGGATGGCACTATATACAGGGTGTCCCGTAATGAGTGAAGCATCTCTTAGGGGATGATAGCTGAGATTGATGATTTATTATTAATAAATCAAAAAACTCAATATTTTTTGATACATATAGCACAGCTATCAACCCCCAAGAGATGCTTCACTCATTACGGGGCATCCTGTATAGATGTTTCGGTGGTCAAAAGCGAAATTATACGAAATTTCTTGTACCTACGGAACCTTACAACGAAGCATGTTATCATAACCAAAACCTTTCAAAAGGTGGTTCTGAGAATTATAATATGAATACGAGCTTGCTTCGGGCGTTGTAAAGGCTGTTTATAGAAACATTGTTACTGTCAATTATCTGTTCTGAATATTTAAATTTATGTCTGCGTATATTTTGGTTTATTAGTCTTTTTGTAAGAATCGCCTCTTCTTTGATTCTTCAAGTCAAAAATTACCGGAGATCTGATGTGGTATGGATAGATATTATTTATATCAATTTTTCAATCGAGTTTTCTAGGTAAATAGGTAAACAGGTGTTGGACTTAATCGACATTGGGGCCTTCAAGAGACGAGCATATATGCCCGTCAAAGGCCGGCAAAGCACCTGCGACACTCCTGGTGTTTCAGGTGTTCATGGACGGCGGTGATCACTTAACATCTTGCCATAAAAAAATGTGCATCTTCAGACATTTGAAGTTGGGATCTCTTATTTGCTTACCATTAAACAAATTAGGTTACATCATATAAAGTTGTGATTCGTAACGAATTAATTACTCTTCCTACTTAGCTTGTCAAAAAATTAAAATATAGAGATAATTGATTGATGTATTTAATCAAACAAACAAATTTAACAGGTTCAAATTGAGTTTAAGCGCCCGTATGCATTTATACATTCGTCACGGATTCGTCACGAGACTTACACCCGTATTCCCAAACAATACTTGTGTAAGTAAAGAAGTAATAATAGGCGAAGACATTTCTCAATGCGTTCCAAATGACAAGTCTTTAATTAATTAAAAAAAACTAGCTAAATTGAAAATAAATAAAGGCCCCGACTTCCTATACATTTCAACAAAAATGAAATAAAAGTCATTTTCTACTTTTTAGAGCCAGTTTTTAGGAAGTCGGTTCTATTTTTTGGCAAAATTTTTTATTTTTCCCTTTTGTTTAGTGTCCTGTGAATGGTAATCACATCATCTAGTCATAATTGAGTTGGTATATATTTTATCATTAAACCTTAACCGCAGAGCTTATTCCATTGATTTTCAAGGAGTTCCCTGGAATATCTTCCATATGGATGATCAGACTTGAATCATTGCTATGGGACCACACTGAAACTACTCTTTCGAATGCAAAAAGAATTTTCCAAATCGGTCCATAAACGCCGTAGATATGCGGTAACATACATAAAAAAATACGGTCGAATTGATAACCTCCTCCTTTTTTTTGAAAGTCGGTAAAAACAAGATCTAATTTACAAACCGCCACTCAAGTATCGTCTCTGAATAGGTTAATTAGACCCCTTCGAATCGGTGGTAAATAAAAAATAACAATATTTAATTATTGTAAATGACGTTCTAAAAGCGCCCCAATAGAGGCCAATTTGGAAAATAAACATTTTGACTTTGACTGTACGTTGTGAGAACTCATAGTCTGTTTGTGAGTATGGCTTATAAGTGAAAACCAATCAAAGTGTCATATTGATTTATTGCATTAACATAATTTACATATGTCAGACGATAAGTTTTTTTATCACGATTCGTCAATTGTATGTTTAAATGTTTATTTTTTGATCACGCCTGATAGATCTGATTCTTTAAAACTTGCATTAAGGCAATTTTTAGTGAGGATGTATGTTACTCATTCACGCAAAAACCACTAAACCGATGAAATTTGGTATGCATAAAGGTAAAGGTTCACAATAACATATATAGACTACTTTTAATCTCGGAGTTGCGACGGGATCAGAAGTTACGCGGGTGAAACCGCGGGGGCGGCTAGTTGAAATATCGAAATCCTATGTCAATGCCGGAAAGAGAGCTCTGGTACACCCCGTATCTCGGAGTATAACTGGTTCTGATATTTTTTGACTAATAAATGGTCAATAAGTTAAGCAATTCAAATCGGTAAACCCATCCCATTTAAGTCGGATTACGAGGTTTCTTAAAGCTAATTACTAATGAGCAGTCATATAGCCCAAAGGGTCTTTTGTCTTTGTAAAGCGTTGGTATAGGTTGGTGACTAATATCATTATAATATTGATAAGCGTAAATCGCGAACAAAAACAAATAGAAACTTAAACCTTTCTCATTTCTTATAAAATCCCTATTATTTCTTGAAAAACTTACCTTTAGAGATAATTGAGTTACTTGTTCATAATTCTCAACTTCATTTTTAATATGGAAAATAACGACCAACTAAGTTTCCAGTTACATTCTGTACAAAAGTTGCTGTCATTAAAATGTACTGGGTGATCTTGGGACTTTGATGAAAACTCTCTTTATAACTAGCGAAATGTATTTAAAAGTTAAGATGAATATGTTAATGGTAAGAAAAATTTGTTGATCTCCTTTTGTTGTTACTATAATTTAGCTGTTAGTCACTACATAAATCAGTAAAAACTGAATTTATGAATTAAAGTCACGATTTAAAATCTTTAAATTAGGTTTTAATTCGATAGAGTTATCGTTTTAAATTGGTCGACTAGTTTTTGAGCCTATTAATTATAAACAAAAGCCACTGATGACTCCAGATTGAAAGTGATCTGTGACAAAAACTATATTTGTTTGTTTATAATGAATAGGCTCAAAAACTACTGGACCGATTTTAAAAATTCTTTCACCATTCGAAAGCTACACTATCCACGAGTTACATAGGATATATTTTAAAGGCTACATATATAAGATGATGCTACGGGAGCGAAGTCGCATGGATCAGCTAGTGTCCTACAAAATATTGAAGACTAATCCGGAAGACTCTATATACCTGCTAGAATGTTTTTCACGAAATTTTATTTTCAAAATATTTTGATAAATATAACGTTCCTCCTAACCGAATTTCGGCCACGGCGGCCAATCTCTACAGAGATCAGCCAACTGCGCGGGAGATATTATAGTGCACAAGTGTGTGCGCAAACACAGGTGCACTCTCTATTCTTTTACTCTCATAACCCGATGGGAGGGCAGACCGACACGACCAGAGAGACATCAGGCGCAGGAACGACGGCTTTACGTGCTCTCCGAGGCACGGGGGTGCTCCTGCACCGCCAACTTTCAGACTCAAAAATCCCAATAACATTTTTTTCGGCCCTAACCGGGATTCGAACCTCTCGATCTGTAGTCAAAGATGCAACCACTAGACCAACGAGGCAGTCAAAATTGATAAATATATAACTTTATTAATACTTCATTTTTTGGCCCGGGTGATATTATAGTTGTCATGAACTATCTAATGTCGCGACCCTGACCCCAAATATCCTAATTTGTACGACTTCTCATTACTTAAGTACTTGGATAATTTGGGTTAATTGGGACGTAATCACCTATTAAAATATTTTATACGGACATTTTTATCACGTGTTAAATACCTCTGGTTTAAAGAATCCTATTAAAGGTCGTTAATGTTTCAAGATTTAATGCGGTTAAAATTTATTATAAATTAGCGCTACGGGCTTGCCTGCGTTAAATTCTATAACTGAATTTTTGATATGGACAGGGCTTAATTCTAAACTATTAAGAATATCCAAATCATGAAGAATATCAAAATCATTTTGAAAATTATTTTGTATAATTTACCTTTCAATTCTCTGTTTCTGTTTCTCTCTCCTTCATATTTCAGTTCTTGCTTCTAGAAACACAGTATTGTTTCGTCTTATAACAAAGCAAACGAATGCTGCGTCTTTTGCCATAATTATTTATTATTATTTTTTTTTTAAATGTATATTTTTAGTTGTAGTTGTTTCATGGCAATAAAAGCATTTTTATTTTATTTTTTTTAAATAAATTTGTACCGAACATGTTGATTTTGCACAAAAGTCACGAAAACGCCCAAACGGAAGACCAGCGCTGGTTGCCTGTAGCCAGCATTTTGCTGAGGTTGGACCTTTTTGTGACAGTTGTGTGCATATTATGTATTTTCCTCATTCTATAATTAAATCACCATGTATGTATGTCGCAGTAAGATAGATAAAGCCGTAACATAGTTATATCCCTAGGGATATAATTATATGCCGGAACATAGTTATACGAAAGATTCATTCATTCATTCAGATTCATTACTATCTTACTAGGAGTATAGTTATAAAACGGTCCAAGTTTAGTGATATACTTATATTACTAGATTTCGTTTAGTGAAATAGAAATCTACCATAGAATTAAATAAAAATTGGTATAATAAATTTGTTTTATCTTCATTCAAAGATCTACTTTATGTATTCTGCAGTTAGTTACAATACTTTGTGACATTAACACGTAATTACACGTATTAAAGTAATTTCAATTATAATTAAAATTACCATGTTTTGGAATTCAAACATTAACAATGCAATTAAACCTAATGAAATATTAAAAATCTTTTAAAACTAATCAACAGTTTTGAGATTACTTTATTTTTTAAATTTATTAAGTTGAAATCTTTGTTTCTTTGTTAGTAATTTCAAATTTTTGTTCAAACAAGAAGCGGAATCATGACATCTAGAATTTCGTAGCACTGAATGCACAACTTTTAGCAGAACACTGTATATTCGATTTTTTACAGGAACGCTGCACACTCCGCAAGCTATTTCACTAAACTTAATCTAGTAATATAAGTATATCACTAAACTTGCACCGTTTTATAACTATATTCCTAGTAAGATAGTAATGAATCGCTTTCGTATAACTACGTTCCGGCATATAATTATATCCCTAGGGATATAACTATGTTACGGCTTTATCTATCTTACTGCGACATGTACACAATTGTTGCAAATAAACTTTTTTTTCATTTCATTTCAAAAACAAACTCTTGTATTATTCCGCCGATTGATATTAATACTATTTAGAATAACCTAGCCCAGCTATCATCTTCCAAGAGATGCTTAACTCATTATGGGACATCCTGTATTTACTCAACATAAACTCTTGACGTCACCTCCAGCCATACGCACAGAAGTCAATTTAATACTATTTATTAATTTTTATTTTACATATATACAAGGTTTGAATGTCTTGGAGATAAAATACCCAAAATATCTAATATTAAAATTACTTCATAAAAAACTAACTTTGCCCCGCGGTTTCAGCTTCGTATATCTGTTTTCCCCATTCCCGTGATATTAGATCAAAATCCTTTCTTAGCGGATGCCTACGTCATAACCTCTACTTGCATGCCAAATTTCAGCCCGATCCGTCCAGCGGTTTGGGCTACTCATTGATAGATTACTATGTCAGTCAGTCACCTTTGATATTCATATACATAGATACATTAGTTCGTACTAATATCATGTCGAAGATGTAATAAGATTCCCATGCTCCCAAGAGCACGTAAATCCGGTTTTGAACCTACCTCTCTAATCGTATAGAATTCCCTTCCCTTTCACTACAAGAATGAAGAATAGAGAGTACATATTATATTAGTGTAGTTAAATTGTTTAGCTATAACTGTGGTGACAGACAATACATTATATGCATTTTGCAAACATTTAAGTCAATTTATTTGATAATAGTAAGTAATAAGTAATCTTAGTTAATAATAAGTAATGATTAGTTAGTAATAAGTAATCTCGTTAGTAGTAGTAATAAGTAATCTTAGGTTTAAAACCATTAAGGTATTCAAGAAAATTACTGTTTTTTTTTTTGAAATAAAACATAGAATAAGATTAGGTAGGATATCAATCGTAGAGGCATTCAAATCGGTTTAGTAGTTTCGAAGTTAATGCAAGCAAAAAAACAATCAAATATTTCTAACAGATTAATTATAGCGCATATGTTGTCTTGATTTTTATTTAACCTATATTACATATATGCGTATTACTATAGTCTAAAGGTTGTGTTTATGCGTAAAAGAGCAACAGAAATACACACACCAACAAACTACCGCATTTATTTTTTAAATAGTTAACAGTTGGTCCGAAACGACACCGAAACTGTCGGCCTATACCGTATAAAGAGGTAGTGTTGACTATTTAAAATTATACGATGGCTCACGTTAAACAATTATACCGCATTTATAACATTACCCCATAAATAACAAAAGACTGTGTCTGTCAGATGTGCTAAATAAACCATA
Source organism: Phoebis sennae (assembly GCA_001586405.1). Classification (NCBI taxonomy): domain Eukaryota; kingdom Metazoa; phylum Arthropoda; class Insecta; order Lepidoptera; family Pieridae; genus Phoebis; species Phoebis sennae. Next base: position 131,155 of record LQNK01002074.1, read on the forward strand.
TTCCAAGCTGAACTAAGATAAACATTATCTTCTGTACTATTATTAACTCGTATAGGTCAGAGGCTATCTGTCAGCTTGTTTTGTACAGATCTAAATGGATTTAATGGATACAATTCTCTATTGTGGAGGTAACCTTGGTTTTTGCGAACATAAATAAAGTAATTAGCATATATGATTCTAAGATTTAACCGACTTCGAAATAAATGTTTGGCTGCAATGGTTCACAAATTGTAGCGTTTTTGTATGCAGTTTTAGATGGCTCATGACTAGATATAATTAATGTAAAAAATATGTTTTAATTAAATAAAAATAAAATGATGTTTCCAGAAAAATAAAGAGTTTATCAATTCGGGCGTATTTTTTTTGTCTATGAAATGTCGCCGCCAACGTGAAAATAACATAAACTTGACAAATCCGAATTTCAAAAATAATAAACCTCTATTTCATACATTTATGTGAACTTAACGAACTATCGAAATGAGTTTCCATCTTTGTTAAATATTTTTATAGCAATGTATGCTTTAACTTTGTTAACTTGTTGTAACTTTAAGTGTTAAATTTAAATTTCGAAGTTCAGTCATCAAAACATTATTTAGCAAGAGATATAAGTTAGTGCTCATTAGTCTTTGCTATTTTAGAATCTGTTAGACGTTACGACGCAAAAAGCTAAAACGATTAAGTACCGACAGTGACTTGCGAACGTCAAAGCGTTGATTCAACCGAAAAAACGTTAATTAGTGATGCTAAATGTTTACTAGAAACAGCTCTATCATTTTTTATCATGTAGTACCATACAAGTCTTTACATTATTGTGTTTTATTTCGTATTAGAAAGAAAGAAAGAAAGAAAAAGCATTTATTCCAGAAACTACTAATAAAATTATTACACAAAACTATTAACCTCTATTCTAAAAACAATTAAAATTAATAAAAAAATATCTATACATATAATAAAGGAGTAACCGAACCATTTCTGTACATTGAATATTTTTCAAAAAGAGTGATTGGTATGTAATATGTATGTTCCATAGATACCAAAACCATGGTTAGAATTTTTTTTTCTGTTTGTCTGTTTGTCTGTTTATCTGTTTGTCTGTTTGTCTGTTTGTCTGTTTGTCTGTTTATCTGTTTGTATGTTCGTCAATCACGTAATAACTACTGGGTAGATTTTGATAAAATTTCACATGCTGATGGACCAATATTAGGTTCAACTTAAAGGCTACATTTTATTTGAAAAAAATATTTTTAAGGGTGACTCTACATACATATAATCGGAGGGTAAAAAAATAAATTCGCTAATACATCATTAAATGAGATATCATTGGATAGGTATTTGAGAATGAAATAGAGGTTTCTAAATGCGTTTTTTGCTAAATTAAATATTTTTTTAAATATACGCTTCTAAAGTCGTGAAAATGTCATACCACGTGACAATGTGAGATTTTGGTTGACGCGCGGTCATGTCTTTTTCTACTCTTAACGTATAGATACGATAAAAACACTCAATAAATTCTCAAAAACCTTCAAAAAATAACTAACTCTCCGCCCGCGGCTTCGTTCGCATGGGCTAGAATTTTCTGTATTTTGAAGAGGCGCGCGTACTGTCAGATTTTGGTCAAACCTATTTCTATAAAAAGTTATAAAAAAAACTATAGACATGCGTAATATCAGCGGTCATGCGACCGTAATTAATTTAGACTTTTGTTGCGCGCCTCTACAAAATACACAAATTAGTAGCCCACGCGTGCGAAGCCGCGGGCGGAAAGCTAGTCATATAATATGATAATATTTAATTAAACTAAATTATTATCATATTAACTGGTATAAAATAAAGAGTATATCTATCTATCTATCTATGGCATACATTATATGGGAAGTTATTTTATAGTTGTGTTATTTCATCTTATTTGACGTAACTAAGCTTTTGCTTTCGTTGATTTTGTAAAACAACATCCTGTATCTTTAAATCGATAGTTTGCCTAATGTATATCTATCTATACTAATATTATTTATTTATTTATTTATAAAGTCACACAGCATCTTGAGAAGGTATAGTTATAAAGAGGAAACATTTGTTTGTTTGTATAGAATAGGCACCGTAACTACTGGACTGATTTGGATGAAATTTTGTACAGAGATTCTTTGAAATTCGAGGATTAAACCGCGCAGCTCAGCTAATGATATTATAAAGGGTAGACATTTGTGTTTTTGTACGTATGTATGTAATAATTTCACATAAAAACTACTAGTTCGTTTTTGATAAATCTTTCAATATTAGAAAGCTGCATCTCCTTTGAGTGACATAGCTTATTACGTATGATAGACAATATTTAATTATTCTACGGGAGCCGCGCGTCTTCAATTAAATAAAAACAAGCTAAGAAATACATTGTATATTCTGGGAAAAGCTTCTGTCTGTCTGGTAACGATTTGTAAACACACAACCGTGAGAAACTCTTGTTTTGTTTCGTAAAGAGACTGAAGAGAACCATGTGTTGATAAAAATGTTGACTGAAACTACGTAATTTATACAGGGTGTTTCGTAATTAGTGGAGCGTCCTTTGAAAGGAATTTTCTAATAAAACTAGCTGCGCCCAGGGTTTCGCTCACGTTATTTATATCAAATTAAAAGACAACAAAAATTCAATAGAGAAGATAGTTTACCTTTTAATACCTGGAATTAATTAAATATTTAAACCCTATGTAAACCAGCTTCAATTTACGTCAAATAAAAATTAATGTTGTAGAGGCTTTTAATATTTAACGGATAAGTAAATTTTAATTTAATTTTGTCTTAAAAAATAATTAATTGAGACTTAATAAGGGAAGTATATCTTTTATTTTTACTAAATAATTTATTTCATATCTAAAAGTAGCTTTTTCAATATGATTTTTTTATGATCGAACTAGGTTTTGCACGGAGAATCGCTCGTATTAAATTCGGATAAAAGTATTCTACTTTTGAAAGATGATAGGTATTAGGTAGGATATCCGGACATCTAATAGCTTATCCGTGTACGAAATTTCATCGAAATCCGTCCAGCAATTGCGGGGTTATTGACACACAAACATCAAACATACAAACTTGCACATTTACCATATTAGTAGAAAATAGAGTGATAATAAGGTAATTTGATACTATTTAATTTAATCAAATTTAATAAAAATATTGTTTAATTATGGCTAGTCCCGTAGCATAATGTTATATAGCCTATGTTCATCAGGAATAATGTAGGAATCCTATGTTAAAAGAATGTCCAATCGGTCCAGTACTTTCGGAGCTTATCCAATTCAAACAAACAAAATCAAATCTTAATTTATATTAGTGTGGTTAATGTATGCGAATATTAATCTCAAGTTACTACTTGTAATGTTTAGTTTAAATTATAATTATAATAGAATATTAACTTATTTCGGCAGTGACAAACTTTTCGGCTTTATTGAATAACTTATTTTAGGATGTTGTGTAAAGAGTTATTTTGGGTATATTTAACTTAATTTTGGAAAGTTTCAGTTGTTTGAAATTTAAGTAATTTTAAGTATATATCAAACCTTATTCTTAATACAGAAACGATAAACCAATTCTTACTATTTTTACTAATATTATCATATTAGCGAAAGTAATTTTGTCCGTATATCTATAAGTTTCTTCTTCACGCTTAAACCACAGAACCGATTTTGATGAAATTTTGTACAAAGATTGTTTGAAATCCGAGAATGGATACAGGATTTACCCGGCTAGATTTTATCCACTGGGACGGGAAATAAACGCGAGTGAAAATGCGGGGCAGAGCTAGAATAAAATATAGAAAAAATATTTTTTATAAAGATTTATATTTTTTGCTCCATGTCTTATAGATTTAAATGGCGTTAAAATTAATCTTTGGAATACATTATTTGAATAAATTTACATATTTATAACATAAATCTAATCAATAAGTAATAACCTTTTTGTACGGAAGCAAATATTAGTGCGTGATTTTAGAAAAAAAACTTGCGTTTTTATTCATTAAAAGAGTAGAGTTGTTTTATAATAATCTTACTAATATTATAAGTGCGTAAGTTTGTGAGGATGTATGTATATGTTTGTTACTATTTCACGCAAAAACTACTGTACAGATTTTGATAAACAGAATAACATATAGGCTACTTTTAATCCCGGAGTTGCGACGGGATCAGAAGTTACACAAGCGAAACCGCGGGGCGCAGCTCGTTAAAAATATTTCACAGTATAAGTACATAGATCATTTTTAAAGCAAGATAACATTATAGTCGTAGAATGTATTTAGAAAGAGCTAAATAATAACTTTTAACACATCATTTAAAAGTTTTAAGCATTGAGTAGTGAAATGGAGAATTCGGAAATACATTTGAATACATTTCAAATGTACATATTTGTTCCCCTACTCACGATTATTTATTCCTATATAATATTCTGTATATAATAACCCATGTGTTTAAAAAAATTTTGTATCCTGCTAATCATACAAAAATTATACGACGGCCCGATTTATTTATTTCTCTTGTACATAAAACACCTGTTATTACGGTTACAGTAAACGCGATCGACGCAATGGATACAGTAATTGTGTATTGCGCCGGAGGGTGTGGGTTCGATCCCCACGAGGACAAAATTATGAAGAACATTTTAATTTTCTACTGTGTGGATGTTAATTTATCTATAGTAAGTAACTGTAAGTATATGTATATAGTTTGAAATTAAATGGCGTAGTGTTAAATGTCCCTGAATATAGTATACAAGCTATTATATATTTTTTAATAATAATTTATATGTTTGCAAGTATGAATGGATGTATGTTACTCTTTCACGAATAAAGTACTGGACGGATTTCGCTGAAACTTGATGGGCACAGATAATATTATAATAGCTCCCCTGACCGATTTTAACCATGGTGGCCAATCTCCACAGAGACTAGCCAGCTGCTCAGGAGATATTATAGTGCACAAATGTACCCTGCGAGTGCGAACACAGGTGCACTCTCTATTACTTTACTCTCATAACCCGATGGGACGGCAGACCGACACTCGCGGAGAGAGATCAGGCGCAGGACCGACTGGTTTACGTGCTTTCCGAAGCACGGGGTTGCTCCAGCACCGCCAACTTCCAGACTCAGAGCTGTGACTGAGATTTCTGTGTCAGAAAAATCTCAATAACATTTTTTTTGACTCCACCTGGGATTCGAACCCCTCGTTCTGTAGTCAAAGATGCAACCACTAGACCAACGAGGCAGTCGACAGATAACATAATATGTACTGATATAGGTAAGGTTCAAAAATTACACAATTTACTTTGAATGCCGGAATTCCCACGTATCGAAAGTTACGTGGGCGAAACCGCCGGACATGAATAGTTATAATGAATAAAATAAATTATTAAACGTCTCTTTTCTCTTCTACATAAAACACCTGTTATTATACAGTAAACGCGATTTATCCAATAATAATGACAATTAAAACATTCTTTATAATCGAGAATTAATTGGTATAACGATAACAGAGCTATTTTCATAATTAAAAGTGATTTAACTTTATTGATTATTATTACACATATAGCCCATAAAATATAGCTTATGTTACTCGTGGATAATGAAGCTATCGAATGGTGAAAGAATTTTTAAAATCGGTCCAGCGGTTTTTGAGCCTGTCCATTACAAACAAACAAACAAAGTTTTCTTCTTTATAATATTAGTGTAGATATGGTATGACACAATTAAAAACAAGGGTTTCGTATCTATACGTAGTGAAGTTCATATTACCAAAAATATTTTTCATTTCCTACGTTGTAAAAAAAATCCTACTAATATTTTATGTTTGTTACTCTTTCCCGCAAAAACTGCTGAACCGACTATGATATTAATGATACATGAACTTGTTATATATAAGTAAGGGTTAAAAATAAGTTATATATAAGTAAGGGTTATTTAAAAAATGTCTTTTTCATTACTTGATGGCGTGATTTAAATAAATTTACGCGGAAAAAACATTTTAAATAAATCTTGGTTTTTTAATAAGCAATAAAATAGTCGCGTATTTGCCGGTGACTCGTTAAAAAACTCTGGGTTTTTATCATCTATTCTTGGTAATTGTTTGCATAATTAGTTCTAATTATTTTATTTATAAGAAAAACATGAGCATGTTTAAAACACGTACATAGGTTTAACAGTTTTATCAAAATGAATGATTTTACATTAAGTTTACTCAATAAAACGATATTACGAAATTTTATTACCTATAAAACTCCGATAATGTAATATTACTTAATTACCTATAACCAGTCACTTTCTTCGTTATGTCGATGTTATTGTAAGTAAACTCGTTTTTTTAATCTGTCATTTTGTACTGACCTGTCATTTCCCGCCATTTGTGCGTTGCGTTCAGAATCCACAAAAATTCCATTCATTTCACTCACAACACTTCACACATTAAAGTTTATAAAAATACAACTAATATTAAAACACTTAGAAGGCAAAAGAGCACCTTTAAAAATAGATAAAAACTTTTTGGAATTAAAACTTTTTGATATGGCTGTATGAGAAAACTCCTTTGCGTGTTGTTCGATTTTTAAATTGTTTGGTTTTATCTGTGCATGTTGTGGAGCGATAAGACGAAAAGAAAATAAAAAGTAAAAAGAAACGACCGTCTGGGTCAAAACTCCATGCGGCTTTGGTGGGAACTGCCGTGCCAGCAGCGTATCATATGAAATAACGCGGCAAAGAGTAGTACGCAGACATATTATAAAGCAAAGTATTTATTTTTTAATCCGATTGTGTAAATTTGTGGTTTCAAAGTCGTTAATTTTAGAATCTTAATTGGATGATGAATCGAGAATCGTAAGTGATATTGTTATATTTCAAAATAAAAAATGCGTAATACCTTATAGTACAATATGAACTCTTTTGTATTTGAAAAAAAAATACGTGTATAATTTATTAATCTTGCTAACAGAAAACTATTTCTATTTTTATTCTTTTTAAAATTCCTAGCAACCAGAGACTATTTCCGATAAATCTGGCGTCTGTATCCTTTTTTGAAACAAGAACAAAATCGTGTACATAAAAACACTTTTAACTTCTATTCATCTTATAAAATAGAAATACTTTTAAAGAGTTTTAAACGCGGATTTGAATATATAGACAAAACCACGTTAAGTAGTTCAAAAAAGCATTTTTATTCAATATAGAAAGAACTCACATTAAAACAAACAATACTTCCATTAATCAATTTAACATAAATATTCACGTGTCGCATCTGTATAAATAGTCTTTGCATAACCAGTTGCACAGAGTTTTGCGCGCGCAAACTTAACTGACCCGTACGGAACCGTAACTTTTTGGAATTATTGGAGTTCCGCGAATTTGTTGTTTTACATGTATACACCCTCCTTTAAAGTATATTTGGTGTATTTTGTAGTATTAGTAGTTACTATATTATTTAATGGAATGTTTGTTTGATTTGCTTACAGGACAGATTTAAAAATCCTTTTAATTATAATATTGTTATAGAACTATCTGATCCGCGCGGCTTCGCTCCTGTAACATAATGTTATATAATTAAATAGTTTATAAAATATAGCCTATGTTACTCGTGGATAATGTAGTCTTCGAATGGTGCAAGAATTTTTAAAATCGGTCCAGTAATTTTTGAGCCCATTCATTACAACCAAACTAACAAAGCATTCCTCTTTTTTTATTTGGGTGTAATTAAATATTAGTGTAACAAAAGATGCAAGATAACAGAGTTAAAATGTCGCTAACGTAACTATTTTATAAAGTTATATGTATTTTAATTTAATTACGCATATAAGTTAACCGTAAGTTAGTGAAAATAGTCCTATTTGGAGATCAGTTGTAAATATATACATTTAATAATTAATAATTATTATAAAGCTATAAAGCTATCTCTACCTTTTTTGCACCGTTAAATAAACTGCTTATCAGAAAAAAGCAAATATGGTTGTATGTTTGAATGTATGTTCTTTCGACGATACCTTTAAAAGTATTTGATATATCGTGTCTTTAATTTAGCGTTTCATTTAAAGTTAAATAAACCAAACTGTGTTAGATATCATCGAAATTTTTTATTCATTTAACAGATCAATCAAACAATCCTCTCCTTATCACCTCCCCTTCCTCAAAGCCGGCAAGGCATCTGCGACATTTCATGTTGTAGATGTTCATGGGCTGCGGTCAGTCACTTAACATCATCTGCTATGGCATCAGAAAGTAGAAATACGTTGATAAACATAATTAATATTATAAACTAATACATTAAATTTTAATTAATTAATATACGCATGCTAAACATAACTTCGCTAAATTGTTGTAGTTTCGTGATAAATTATTTCTTATGTTATATCTTCGGGTCTACCCTTCCTTTATAGTCTTTTAGGGTCTCGGCTTTTGGGATTAGTTGGAAAGACACAGTTTAAGATAATAATGTAAGGGTAATTGTTACGTGCTATACATGCCTTTAGGGTGTATATATTAAATAAAGTACTTTAAAAGGTTTTTAAACGCGGTTTACTATACATTATTTTACATTATTATTAACCCGACGTTTCGAGCACTTTACAGCGAGCGTGGTCACGGGTGTATATATCTTAGTTTCGAAGACTTAGGTAGTCTTCTGTAGGAAAGGTCTTGGAAACATAATGGGCCAGCAGCTGTACTAGCATTTCACCCGTGAGTTCGCTCGCGTATATTACGCGGATTTTCGAAGAAGAGATTGTACGATATTTTTTACTATTTCAGAAGTGTTAATCTCGTTATCCATTTATTATAGTAAAGCAATAAGAGACTGCTTTTAAACTTTTGAATCTATCCAATTAAAATATTTCATTATGTATTCACGAATTATTTTTGCCCACTTACATGTATGAAGAGCCATCTCAAAAATTATTTTTGCAATAAATCTGCCTAGTGGTTTTACGAGCTTGACGGCCAGACAAACAGATAAATAAAATAATAACCATGGTTTTGGGGTCCATTAAAATTGCATAGCAATGACTAATTTAAAAGGTATTTATTGTACAGAATAATATGGAGACTGGTGACTTTTTCTTATGTGTAGAATTGTAGATGCTAACTTAAAGTACTTAATTTTTAACCGAATTCCCAAAAAATGAGGAGGTTATCAATACGTTAGTTTGTGTTTTTGCAGTAGTATTTGCGGTTTGTCACAGTTCCACACATTAACAATTTCGCCGAAACTAATTCAATACGATTTTATATTTCAATAGTTTCAAGCGTGGAAATTCTTCTAAGGCGTATATAATGTCTATAGAACTCTCAAAAAATATTGACCGGTTTCGGCCTGATTGATGGACAAAAACGTAAAAATCAGTTGAATATTCTTAAGTTTGTTATTTGCATAGAATAAAAAAATAAGTTTGTTTTGAAGAACTGCCCATATACATAACATAATATTAAAAAAAAGAACGGTCGAATTGAGAAACTTCCCCTTTTATGAAGTTGGTTAAAAAGGTACATTGCAAATTTGCAATAGATTGAAGTTATAATGTAATTAAATATGTAAAACCTCTTTTACTTAGTCGCATATAATAAACTATGTATAAAGAGTATAAAAAGTAATTTTAATTTTAAAAATGTTTATCCGTAAATCTCGTCAAAAAGCTAAATATTTAGCTGTCTGAGATCACAAAGTTTCGCGTTTGATCTTCATAAATATTATATTATACAAATAGGATATTTTCTAACAAACTTTCTACTTATAACATTATATGGATACAGGTTGAACGAATCGAGCAAGTTTGTATTTTTGATAACGGATAGGAAAACGTATTTATTGATAAAATCTTAATTTCGTACTAAATAGAAATTACCGATTTGATACTTTATAATTACCCTCTGTCGACTCTTATGACACGTACGGGTAAAAATGGGGTGGCGACACATCTATTCCAAACCGCCACTAACTTTTACCCAGTGGTTGCCTGGCAGAAAACACTGTTATACTGTTAATTCTTTAATTTATACTTTGTGTTTTTCTGTCTTTATGGTGTAACAAAGAGTTAATTAAATAAATATTTGAGTGCTGTATTACTTATAAAAACAGAAAAAGAAACTAAACTTAAGTTTTTTATTTAATACATATTAATCAACAAAAAACTTAAAAACGAAATTTTGAAGACTCCCTCAAAAAAAGATAAATTTTTGGCAAATCTCCCTTAAGTCCCAATTTAATTTAGAATTCTAGACTACCAAGAATAGTATCAAAAGGGAATCTATACTGAGATCGATCGGTGTTCCGACTATAGACTCATATTAACCTACAAACATTCAAAATATCCGACATTGAGCGCCGACTAACACAAGCTAAATATACACGAGCGTTTATTATATTTCAAAAGAGCTCTCAAAAAAGCCAATTTGGAAAAGTAAACGATTTGAATTTATTATCATAGTTATGGACTACTACACAGTCGTGACATGTGTAATGTTTGTGAAGCATAAAAAACAAATAAGAATTATGGCCACTGTAATGTAAAACATGAGGCGAGGTCAACATTTTTGAAAAAACTGCAAAATCCTCAATATCTCAAAAACAGTAATATTTTCGTTTGACCTACATTGGGGTTTTTTTATAGATTATTTATTAGCTCAGGAGTGGAGAACTAGAACGTGATTCTACAAATATGGGTATAGTGCAGGAAGTAACGGTGGATGAAGTACAAAGGGCCGTCCAAAGTATGAAAAACGGAAAAGCGGTGGGACCGGATGGTATACCAGCTGAAGTATGGAAGGCTTTGAAAGCCGATGGATGGAAATGGCTGACTCTATTCTTCAATAAGTTGTTGCAAGAAGAGGCGATCCCCGACGAATGGTGCTACAGTTCGCTCGTGCCCATCTTTAAAAACAAGGGTGATATGCAGGATTGCAACAATTATCGAGGAATAAAGCTCATGTCACATAGTATGAAGATCTGGGAAAAAGTAATAGAGAGACGCGTGAGATTGGAGAGTGCGGTGGCACAGAATCAATTTGGGTTCATGCCTGGACGTAGTACAACAGACGCTATATTCGCAATTCGTCAACTTTGCGAAAAGTATAAACGTGCGCATAAGAACCTGCACATTGTGTTTGTTGACCTGGAAAAGGCCTACGATCGGGTGCCCAGAGAGGTTTTGTGGTGGGCTTTGAAAAAGAAAAGAGTGCCTTGGAAATATGTGCAACTTATCCGAGCTATGTACAGTCGAGCTTGTACACACGTACGGTCCGAGGCTGGCGTCACT
>LQNK01002075.1:0-14656 GCA_001586405.1 Phoebis sennae
TAATAGCCAGTCGCGTATTCTTTTTTTACAAGCGTGGTTCGATAAATGATAAATGGGTATTCATTTATTTATTTTATTATATAGAAACGGTCCAAGGTAATAATTAAATCTTTTTGAGTGAGAGAAGTTACATTTTATTAAAGAACAGATCCTATCCTTGCGTCTTGTGTCGAGAATTTTAAAGGGCGTCGCAGCATGTATATTTAAGACCGTTTGTAGAATAAATAGTTGTCTTACAGTTAACACTTTACAATTTTCGTAAAGTTCAGAAGTAGGGAAAGTATACTTTTTAAAGTAACTCACTTTTAGAATAGCCCTTTGAGCTCTTTCCAGTTTTAATAGGATGGTTTTGGAAGCACCACCCCACGATGATATACAATAGCTTAATAAGGATTCGCATAAGGCATGATATACTGATTTTAGGATTTGGGGGCTTGCAATATGGCGGAGAATTTTGAATATATAAATTAATTTTCGGACTCTATTTTGCAGGTGCTCTATGTGTAGTGAAAAGGAAAGATTATTATCCAGTGTTATTCCTAAATACTTTGTACTGGGAACACGATTTAATTTGGGACAATTGCATATTTCATTAGAAGTTAATGAACACGTATGGGAGACAAGATATAGTGAAGGTGGTGGCTGTGTAATTTTGCGATAAGAAAAGGTCATATAAGTGGTTTTAGTAGTGTTGAGGGTCAAATAATTATTAGCTAACCACACTGATACAGTATTAAAACCAAGTTGAGCCTTACCAAAAACGTCAGACCACGAGTCTCCAGTAAATGTGAGAGCCGTGTCATCGGCGAAAGCGGTCACTGTTGTGTCACGAATATTTATTTGGCAAAGCTCATTTAGATAAACCAGGAATAGGGTAGGGCCAATCACACTGCCTTGGGGAACTCCTAAGGTTATAGGAAGTTCATCACTAACATAATTGTTGATTATAACACTTTGGGTTCTATTTTGTAAGTAGTCACTAAAAATGCCAAGTGTATTACCTCTAACACCGATCCTCTCCAATTTTTCTAGTAAAAGAGGAGTGGAGACTGTGTCAAAAGCCTTGGCGAGGTCCAAGAAGATGGTAAGGACTTTTTTCTTTTCGTCAAGGCTTCTAACTATGTGGTTAGTAAGATCCGATACTGCTAATGCGGTGGATTTATGACGCCTGAAGCCATACTGATTAGATGACAGTAGATTTTTATCTTCGAGGTATTTCATCAGTCTATTATTTAAGATTCTTTCTAAAATTTTAGATAAGGCGGGTAAAACCGCAATAGGTCGATAATTGGAGACACAGTCTGCACTACCACTTTTAAATACTGGATGGATTAAAGCTTTCTTAAAGTAAGTAGGGAAAGAAGCCGATGTGAGGCAAAGATTAAAAATAAACGTTAATACCGGTATAAGCTTGGCTTTATATCTCTTAAGAAAAACTGTAGATATATTATCCCAACCAACAGCGCAGTTCAAGCGTAACGACAACAATATTGTTTCGACTTCATCACAGTCTGTTGGAAGGATTACGAATGAATTGCAAGGAGATATAGTTTGATTGGTGACTTGAGACTGGGATTGGCAATAAGGAAATTTAATATTGGAAGCGACATAGATAAACCATGACTACTGTTAAGTATAGATTGAGAAGCAGGTACGTTACAACATGATTAGTTTTAGATTTTTCCACAACAAATAACCTTGTCTACTAACATATGTCGATGGAAATGAGGTTTTAATAAACCAGTACCATGTAGTCGTGTATGAGAGCAAATCACATAAACAAACCAGCAATCATACTTGTTTATACTGTAGCAAACATCGTGAATTACGACTAAGTATCGCGCTAACGGACAATAACAACATTAAGCGGGGCTTATATGGATCAAGAATGTGCATGCAGCTTATGGAAGAGAATCCTACATTGCAGTAGTACTGCAAGTTTTGGATTAGTAGAGTAGAATTATACTGGTGCAAAATGAAAATTTAATAGAAACTATTGAATATTTAATATCCATAATAATAAAATATTAGTAGGTAGTCTATTCGGTTTAAACTTCACTGAACCGATATTCGGCCGAATTATTCGGTTTAACGTTTTTGTCGCGTATACAAGTCCAAACATGAACGCTTGGGACTTTCTAATTTAAGAAAATAAAATTACTCCAACCGAATATATTCGGCAAAATACAAATATTAAAAAAAGATGCCGAATACACCCAATACCGAATACCAAATGAATAGTCGGTATATCTCTAGTAGGTATATAGTAAGAGCTTTAACAATATTGTGTTTGAAAATCTCTGAGCATTATCATTCATGCTACTTTCACATTGATAAATAATAATCTTTAACATTTTTTAATCAACAGAAATATCTACAAAATGAAAAGTATTTTATATCCGAAACTTAAAGAGGCTGTAGGTATATACTATAAAATATACTTATTAGTTGTTCATACTCCACTGAACCAGCTTTGCACTTAACACTTAACAAAATAGAAGTTTAACACGTTAAAAATTACTGATTTTTTTACTACTCGTATATGCTCCATGATCTCTTTAAAAAAGTTTCAAAACAATCGCCATGTAATCCTGTGCTTAGCGTTGTTGCAATGCTGGTATAAATAGCTCCCACCAGTAATCCGCGGTAATCAGACAAGTGGGAGCGCAGTCAAATCGCCCAGCTGTTGCTTATTATTATGTACTCTCGCTTTGTTGCCAGGTACGAATCCAACTCGCCATAGTTAAAATCTATCTTCCATTATCGTCTTTGGATTAGTGGTTAGCCTGTCTTGCAGTACAACCGAGAGGTCGTAAGGTCAAATTCCGGTGGAGTCGAGAACAAATTTTGCCTTGGTCTGGCATGGCACAGAAGGCTGATCATCTATTAATCACTGAAATGGATTAAAAATTTGGCATATTCCAATAGGAGATACACTTCACTTATCGTTAGTTTTCCTTGATTAATAGTGCGTATTTCGTACGGTAGGTGGGTGCCTGGAGGACTGTAGGTATTGCCATCATAATCCTCTCCCATCCTGTCCTCATTCCCTCCTTCAAGCCGACAAGGCATCTGCGACACTTTGATGTTGTAGATGTTCATGGGCTGCGGTCAGTCACTCAAAATCAGGTGAACCGTATGTTCCGCTTGCCTGCTGTATCATAAAAAAGCAAATAATGTCGATTACCTAAACGATCACCACTACCTTTGAACAACCGTATATAAGTACCGCTATTGTTTTACAGACTCTATCAAAAGTAATGGTTACTAATAAAAAGGTAAACGAAATATCAACTACATGAGTATATCAAACTCCGAAAACCTATACAATATTAATTAAACAGAAATCCACTAGAATAGCATAAATTGATAATAAATAAAACAAGAACAGCTATGAAACAGAATTATGTTACACAGTACTCGAGAAATATTATGCTCGCAGCCAAGATTTTAGATAATCTCAAGGAAAAGAAATACTTGGAAAGAGAATTGTTATTGCAAAATATATTACAGAACATGAAAAATATACGTGTATTACGCATTGTAACACAGTTAGAAACCCTTGGAATCTCACTGTTACTATAAATTATTCGATACTGTCTTTTGTCTAGAAATATGATGATATGATAACGAACTCAGACCTAAAAGTGATAAATTACTTGTACCAAGAAACATATTGAGTAGTGTAAAACAATTAGAACAATTTTGAGTGTACATAAATTTAGGGGAAAAGCATTTGCTCTCAAAAAGGTTTAAATATCTCTAATTTCAATCTCTTTTTATTAAGAAAGACAGGAGTCATCGCAGCTTATAGGATTATTGTACCATAATATTAAACACAGGCTCTAAAAATACTATAAGCAACCCAATTGACAATGTTCGAGTTTTGAAATCGCAAATTATAGTTTTCATGGCGTAATTATGTTAAATTATTGGTCCAATTTAGTGTTGATGCGGTAAATAGTGAATGGTGATAATATACATGGCTTTCTGAGTTCAAATGTGAATTTAAACCAAAATAAAACATGATTGTAACCATATGCGAAATCAAACATCTTCACAACACTCTCTGAGTGATAATCGTAAGATTATATCTATCATTGTATGCAAATAAGTAATTAATAGTACTGTAAAAGCCACAACAATTGTTGTGTGACATTTTATTATGTGGGACAATGAATTCATACTCATCTTTATGTGGAATACGTTATATAGGTCTTTTATATGTGCTAGTATTATTGAAAATGCAAGGAAAAGTTTGGTTAGCTCCCTCTAGTTCAACTGAGTTACAACGTTTGAACTTTTAACGAATATAATTCAATGAAACACCTAAAAATATAAAAATAAAATTATAACAACACCATTGGGGCAGTGAGCGGACAATTATTACTTTTTGGACATAAATTCTTTGAAATTTTTATAAGCTATTGATAGATATATTATTTCGATGCACATTTAAAGTTAAATATGATGCAATTGAACGCATACTCTACTGAAGGGGACTAAGTTGCTTTGTGAATTTTCTTTTCTTGTATACTTTTCTTTGAATAGAACTTTTCTTTGGCAGGAAACTCAGATATTAACTATGCAACAGTTAGAAAATCTTGGACTTCTTTAAAAGGTCATATAAAATATAAAATGCACAATTTGATATTCCCTAATGGCTTTGCGAAGTTGAAGTCATAAAATCTATTAATTTTTAACTGTTTTTAATAAAATTATTATTTTGATTATTTCATTTGGTTTTGATGTTTTAATAAAGATTAATTATACCAATTTTTATTTAATTCTATGGTAGATTTCTAATCCACTAAATCTAGTAATATAAGTATATCACTAAACTTGGACCGTTTTATAACTATATTTCTAGTGAGATAGTAATGAATCGCTTTCGCATAACTATGAAATGGTATGTAATTATATCCCTAGGAATATAACTATGTTACGGCTTTATCTATCTTACTGCGACATATACTTAAATACATATACAACTACCGTGTTTAATACGGTAGAAGCCGTGAGCAGTAGCTGGTAATATAAAAAAGACAATTTCTGGATATATTATATTGTTTTCACATGCTTGTATTAAATCAATATTAAACACATTGACTATAAATCCAAAAAGAAAGTAATGTTTAAACTTTCATCAAACGTAATCTGGCGGTCAAGTGGATAAGTACCAGTTAGAGTATTATGTGTATAATTATATCCAAACAATGACCAACAAAACAAATACACGTGTACGGCCCTTTGGAACACGCACTTACTTATGTGATTCAATTTTTTATTTGAATTAAAGCATTTTAAACTACTTAATACTCATACATTACGTTGTGAGTAATTTGTGGAAAACGTGATTGGTTGCACAGTAATGCCTATGTATACAATAAGACCAATTTTAATTATCTGATTTGGACTGTACACATTAAAATAAGGTTTGTTCCCTGTATCAAATGTCATCCGTGTATATCGTTTTAGCGTCACAATCAATTTCTTTGTAACACTTAAAATTATTACTATATATGATTTTGCTATTGAACATTTATATGGTAAGTACTAAATAGTTAAATCTACATAGTCGAGCAGGTTAACAATTAACATCTTATATTGCATTTCAATGATGTCTGATTGATCATCATCAGGGTTATTGAAAATTATAACTTTTAAATGATTCTCCAAATAATTTATATATCACTATAAACATATTTATTTACTTTACGTCGATTTTTTAATTAATGAATTATTACGTTTTTCTATCAGAAGTTAGTATTAATCTGTACAAACCTTCATTTTATCTTATACTAGCAGTGCCCCGCGGTTTCACTCGTGTATATCTATTTTCCCTGTTCCCGTGGGATTTGGATTTTCGAAATCCTTTCTAAGCGGATACCTACGTCATAACATCAACCTGCATTCCAAATTTCAGAGCGATCCGTCCTGTCATCTGTGGTTTGGGCTATGCGTTGATAGAATACTATGTCAGTCTGTCACCTTTGAGTTTTATATATTTAGATTTAAATGTCAATGAGACATTTTGCAACTACAATTATACACTGAGTATTTCGTAACAGAATTGGTACCAAACATCAATAAAAGCGGTCCTTACCATTAAAATTTAAGTACGTTGTAAAGTTGCTTAGAAGTCACTTATTACGTCGATATAAAAATTATTATTATAAGACTCAACCGCTGTTAGAGCCAGTTGCATCAGGGTTAATGGCTGTCATAGCATGCGAACCAATTTACATTTTACTGAAAACTATATATTTTTAAACTTCTATTTGAAAGCTTTCGTTAATTGGGCCATCATAGTTTATCAATCAATAAAAAGGATTATAGTTTTTAAGTGATGTTTTGTATAAGCTGTGGACTAGTTTCTTATATTAAGTGCTGTCATATTAATAAAAAAGATTACATTAAAAAGATAATTACATATGTAGTTGACAGCATATCGGCTTCTTACTATCGTGGTTGCTTTTACTGGTGTCGCGTTTTTGTTTTTAACCGACTTACAAAAAAAGGAGGAGGTTATCAATTCGACCGTATTTTTTTATGTATTTTACCGCATATCTCCGGCGTTTATGGACCGATTTGGAAATTTTTTTCTGCATTCGAAAGAGTAGAGTTCATGTGTGGTCCCATAGAAATTTGGTTCAAGTCATCAGACTTGATGATCACATCCATGTGGAAGATATTCCATGGAACTCCTCGGAAATCAACGGAATAAGCTCTGCGGTTAAGGTTTAATGATGTATATATCAACTGAATTGTGATTAGATGATGTGATTACCCTTCACAGGACACTAAAAAGGATAAAATAAAAATTTTTGCCAAAAAAATAGAACCGACTTCCTCGCTCTAAAAAGTAGAAAATAACTTTTATTTCATTTTTGTTGAAATCTATACAAAGTCGGTGACTTATCTATTTTCAATTTAACAAGATTTTGCACCGACTTTGTATAGATTTCAACAAAAATGAAATAAAAGTTATTTTCTACTTTTTAGATTCTTTTCACAATTCCGTCGACTTAAAGATATATTTAATGTAATACAATTATTGTTTCAACACTGCCATTAAGAAAAAGAATTAAATTATTGTTTCACATGTTGACAGTTGTAGATACTGTATTTGAGAATTCGTAGTAATTCAATCTAATGTTAGGCTTTTATAGAATTGTTATCCATTTGTTAATAATTTAAGATGATTATTTGAGCACGTGCAAAAAACATTGAATTGACAGCATCTATTTTGTTCATTCATGAAGACAGCCTGCATTTGTCGTTGTAATTTAATACCGTTAGTAATAATTAAAGTAGATTAGAGTGACATTACGATAAGTAATGTGATTGGTAATAGAACAGGGTCAGTGGCGACAGGGAACGGTAAAAAATAGCTTATTAGTGATTACGGCGATAACAATAGCGTGGAATTTCATAGACACGCCGATAGAATTACACAATTTATAAAATACATTTGCATGAAAATAATAGTTAAAGTATTAACAGCTAGCTACGCGGTTCTACCAGCGTATGTTACTTCTGATACCTTGAGAATTTCCGGATTAAAAGAAGTCTATATGTTATTCTAGATCTTTATCTATATGAATACCATGTTTCACCACTATCGGTACAGTAGTTTTTGAGTGAAAGACTAACAAACACACACACAAACATAAATCCTCTCAAACTTTCGCATTTGTGACATTAGTAAAATAGTATAAAGAAATCTACTTTATCCTGATTGTCTTAGTAAGAGAACATATATAAATAAATACAAAAATGAGCGGAAAATAGATTTAAAATATAGTAATTGATTAAATTATGCAAAACAATGAAAAATGGAAAACGATCAAAATATTCTGATTTGAACTTAAAGTTTAAAGCTTTAAGTTTATATTTTTTCCTTTGAATTTATCTTCTAAATAATTAAATGATCCTTAAGTAAATATTCAAATTTATCAGCGATTAGTAATTCAAGCTCCATAAATCAAAATTTTATTTCATCTTCTTTATATACAAAAAATCTACAGTCTACGATATTAAAACACTCCCGTATCAAAAATCGTCATTCATTAATATCATCTCAATAAATATTTTAAATACACCGAGCGAAATTACTAATTGTGTCTAAAACTTTGAACCTAAAGTCCCTAAGAGTGACCCTATTTTAATGCCAACCAGTAAATTATACAATACATCATCGCTAACAATTTATAGGGGTAAAGTACGTCAAGGGAATAACGTTTTGTTGGACGGTAAGTAAAACTTTCCCTTCACAGACCTAGAATCGATAATGGACCTTAGGGATAAGTGGTCTCACAAATATAAAGTGATTTATGTCTGTTGTTTTATGTCCGAGTGTGAGTGCCACTGTACGGTTTACTTTGAATCTTACCCCAGACTCGCCTTCTATCTCGTGTCCTCGAATGTATAGAAGTAATAAAATTCATGTGTCTCGCAGATAGGCTCAGTTCAGAATAGATTGTGGTTTTGTTTTAGAATTTATAACTCATTTATACCAAAACTCTTTTATACTTTAATATAGTTTTCGAAGTTTATCTTCAAACAATCCAAATTCTACAAACAATCATATTTTTAATTTTAATCTTGAAATTGTAGTTTTTAATATTGTTGGAATCTCGAAAAATGTTTTATTAATTATGCAAAAAAACTAGTCCTGATATATATTATG
Organism: Phoebis sennae; assembly: GCA_001586405.1. Taxonomy (NCBI): domain Eukaryota; kingdom Metazoa; phylum Arthropoda; class Insecta; order Lepidoptera; family Pieridae; genus Phoebis; species Phoebis sennae. The sequence continues at coordinate 8,693 of LQNK01002075.1, forward strand.
CTCATGCAAATAATTAAACAATTCTTTGCAGACATTTTAATATATTTTATAGGTAATTGTACTTGATTTAGGCTTTTATACTATGTTATATTTGCGTAATGATTCTAGGTTTACTACCCAATTATCTATTTATTACGTAATACTTGTTAATTATTTGCTTAATACTTACTTATTTCTTATGGCCCTTCAATCAATTCGACTGCATGAAAAACAAATTAATTACATCATATTTTAGTATACTTAATCCAAAGCAAAATTACAGTAATTAAGAGGCAGCTGTCTCTTCCAGAAGTTTCGACCTCTGACCAAATTCGATTAAAATTTATATGAAGATAGTTATAAAGGTCAACGGGCAACTCGAACAAACTTCGGGCAAAAAGGCATAAAACGAAAACTATCCAAGGCCAGTCGCATAGTAATTCATACTTACGGCGTAACTTCGCATACAATTGAAATGAGGGTACTGTAAGGCGAATCTAGCTCGAGGAAATGGAGCAGACATTTTAATTTCCTTTTTATAAAGCTAATACGTGATCTAGCCATTTGTAATATTAAGTTTAAGTCACGTATGCTCTATAATTTAACTGCTACTGTATCAAATACTAGCTGATCCGCGCGGCTTCGCTTCCGTAGCATAACGTTATAAGTATATATCATAGCCTATAAACTTGTGGATAATGTAGCTTATAAATGGTGAAAGAATTTTTAAAATAGGTCTAGTAGTTTTTAAGCATATTCATTTCAACGACAAACAAACAAAGTTTTCCCCTTTATAATATTAGTGTATATTTTATAAACGTAGCCTTTGCCTATTTACTCGACTGCATGGATGAATCAAAAGTATCGTACATCATCTTTTAAAACGCTTTTTGCTTCATTCCAATGACATCTGCTTCTATTTCTATGGTTGTATTAACTATTTAAAAATTCAAGTATGCAAATATTTATTAAAGTCCGTTTTCATCGTCTTTATTATTTTCGAAACATAATGAATTCTACGAGTCTGATCCACTTCGAAACTTGCTATTTTATGTTTTATTTATTATGTTATGAATACATAGAAACCTCATTGTAATATGCGAAAGCCGGATAATGATTGTTCAAAACAAAGATATAATTATTTTCGCATCAGTGGATACGAAATAAAAATGTAACTCAAGCGACACGAAGGCTAATGCCACAAAAAGTGACATTGTTTTTAGTTGAAGTCATTTGCTCAATTTTGTTGCCTTTTATAGGATTATGTTTTATTTGATTTCAAAATGTGTAAGCTTTAGAATTAAGCTTTCGTGTTTATATACATTTTAATATCTAACTTTTTCTTGTATGAATAGGTTTGCAATAAAACATTTAATTATAATATTATAGGTTCTTTCATTAAGTGTTTCCGTAAATACGCTCTACCCAGTCAAGGCATGGCCGACATTTGAATGATATTATACAGCACCTAATTGGTCTTTTGAACGAATAAAAAGCCAATCGTTTTGACTTTATTTAAAAATAGGAAAGACCTTACATAATACAAATCAAAAATCAATCAATCAATCACCTCACAAAGATATAAATTTTTCCCTGTCTGTGAGGCATGCACGAATTTATTTTATATCCTTTTTACGAAATGCTTTTTTGTTTGAGGCAATTAGGTGATCAACTTTTTATGACCTGCCAACCGCTTCTTGCGTGTACCAAAATTGAATTCAAGTTTGCTTTAGTACAAAGTTATTGCACTAACCACTAACACCAGCGGTTAAAACATTGTTTCATGTTTCTTCTTGAAATATCTTTCACCTTAAATCTTGTTACACATCTGTATTTATTATTATTAACCTAAAATTGTTAATAACAAGTAATTATTGAAGACTAACTGAATTAGTCAAAACACTTAATATTTCATTAATCTATACATCTTAATTTATTATTATTAACATAAAATACTTTTTTGTTAATAACAATAAGTTATTAAACACTAACTAAACCATTCAAAACTCTGTTCCTAGTTTCATCAATCTATATATCATCTTAATTTATTATCATTGCTTCGTCAGATGAATTATGTGTTACAAGTGAAACATAACAAATTGTTCAATGCGAACTAATTAGTTATTTAACCCAAGGATCAGCCTAATAGACAGTAAAGCAGGCAGCTAAAATAAGCATCTTGCATTTGTATAAATATAATGACTCTATTTAAACTTAACTCCTGGTTTTGTGTGCATAATGTATTTTTACCTGTGTTTCAGGCCAAATATTTCCCTGGGGGCAATTAGGTGATTAGCTTTTTTACAAACCTAACGTTTTTTGCCGCTGAAATGGAATCCATATGTTCCTGTTTGTAATAGTACCAGACGATTAAAATGTTTTCTTTATTTCATGTTTCATAAAGCCATACACTTAACTCAACTTATTATCATAGAACTCTTTTTAGGTAAATAAGCGACCAACTTGTCATGCCATACTAACACTTTTTCGTTCGTTGCATATCAATCGAAGTAAATAATTATATCATACTAACTGAACTTGTCAAAATTTTTATTAGTTTTTTTTCAAAGTCTAAGTCAAAGTCAAAACGTTTATTTTCCAAATTGGCCTCTTTCGGGGCGCTTTTAGGACGTCATATACATTTACAATTTTTTTTTTCTTTCTTCTATACACCTTAATTTATTGTCATTGCTTCGTCAGATAAATTATGTGTAACTAGCGACACATCACATATTGTTGAATGCGAACTAATTAGTCGTTAAACCCAAGGATCAGGCAGGCAGTATAACAGGCAGTCATTAAGAGTCGTAGTCAACATAAGGGATTCACATGTCTTTAACTTTTATAATTAGAGTACAACTTTAGTTGTTTATATATTTTGTTAAATCATCATCAATTACAAAAAATGTTGTACTTTTTTGCATGGCAATATCTAGCGAATTGTAACGCTCTTAAATAAAATAAAAATATTTGTGTCTCAATTCTAGTATAATTTTACTTTTATTAGGCAACAATAGTTGAAATTTAGTATAGTTTTGACATTAAAGCATTGAGGAATTTCATCATACATTACAATTAATTACACTATAAAGCTTTTGGTACAACCGCATTTTCAAATATTCATAAAACTAAGCACTACGTTAATTTCACTAATTCAAATAATATTTCAACTATTTTAATTAGTATTGATATAATGAAGCAACTTGCGAAAACAGCCGTACCTATTTGTTTGGTTTTCTGCAAAGTTATAATTAAATCGTCGTTAATATGGGTCATAGTTATCACGGACTATATTAATAATGATGTACCTAATATTATTATCTATACTAATATTACAACAGATTGAATTGTTTGCTTCTTTGTCCTGAAGCTTTGAAACAAATAAAAAAATGGATTTAATTTAAAATAAAAAAAAATTAAAAATAAAATTATTGGACCAATTTGATGAAAGTACTTTTAATTTACCATCAGAACCCTACTCTATCCCTGAGTAAGATAATCTGTATTTTATTATGAAAAAATTGTTTTTGCAAACTTAAATGTGGCTCCGGTACAATGTTAGATTGAAATAATTTCGAGAGTAAATGTGAATGTAGGTAATATACATGAAGACATATTACATGCTAGAAAACCATATTTCCAGTATTCCAACTTAAACCCGAGTTTTTAATGCCTGAATGCACCGGAGCACTCCCATTTGCTATTTTATTAAATCGACATAAATATTAATATCAGTGAGAGACTTGGCTGCTATTTCAGGTAATGTAAGAATTTGTGAAGTTTATATTATGTAAATTTTTAGATGGATTAGTAGAACATTTAAATAAAGTATATTTATGTCCATTTATTTTAAAAAAATAAATATTAGGTCTCCAACTAACATTACAAAGGCGAAGTAAAGTTTCTTCGTTGTTTGTTACATAGTTTCGCTATATCTACTCAACAATCGTTTGTGGCATTTGCATACATATAGCTTGGAGCAGAGAAGGACATAGGCCACTATTATCCCGTATTTCCACGCGAATAAATAATTCCACGATTTAAGATGGAAATTCAGGTGACATTACTTTACTAGATGTTATTTAACACTACATCAAAAATAAATAATGAACCCAGAAAACATCTTTACAATTATATTGGCAAGGTGCGCGATAATAACGCCAACTAGCGGTCGCAATAGCAGCGGACCGCCATTACGAAAAATAATAAACAAACAATTATTTCTAATGGTACATCGTACTTTATTAGTTCTCTACCTATATCTATACCATCAATAACAATATTTATCTTTTTTTTTCATACATACATGCCACAATCAATAAAGTTTAATAGTATAGATGGGCTGTCTCATGGCAGACTTCACAGAAAGTAAGTAAATAAAACTTTAACCGATTTAAATGCGGTTTTCGATAATATATTACGGCACGCCCCGCAAACGTTCTAGTGTTTATTTCATTCAAATCGGTTTAAAAACAAAAAAGATATGAAGGTTCAAAGCGATCCATCAAAAATATCAATAGGCGTAGGTAGATTAAGTTGAATCTTTTTAAATATTGTTTGCACAATACTTTCTAATAAGAATTTTGCCTTCTCTTGATTTCCAGAGTAGATTACCGTCATGGTGGCCAATCACAATAAAGACTAACCAACATGCAGAAGTTATTATTTGCGTTTATAAGTAATTTTAATATAAATACGCGTTAAATGCGTGAAAACATACAAGTCTCTTTCATTCTCAGAGTATATTAATATTTAAAATAGAATTATTGGAGTTATATAAACATGAACAGTAACACTTTTGTTATATTTCATTAAAGATATAATTTGGACTTGAAAAAAACAGTTATTAAATCGCAATTATTGGATAGTTCTTTTAAAATAAAAATAGAAGTTTATTAATGATTTTTCAAAAATTAAGTTTTGACAAGATATATTTACAGACAAACGTTTCTAAATCGTATAAATTGTCATACCACCAAGTACAGAATTTTGTATTCCACGCGGCCTAATACGCAGTCGGATAGCTAGTTTATATTATTATAAACGCGAACTTTTAAATATAAATAAACAGGCAATTATAAGCATGTTTTTATGATTTTATAACCATGTTTTTATGATTTTATAAACATGTTTATTTATTTTTAAAAGCACACGCGTATCAGTAATAAAGGTAAAAAGTAACAAATCGTCCGGGGTAAGTAGCTTTTTTAGCCACGGTGAGCGCTGCGGTCGATTCGGGTTCTCCCACCACCTACTTTGCACCTAGCGAATAGAAATCCTTTTTTGTAACAACATAGGTTATTTGCAAACAGCTAATAATAGTTTTCCCGGATCGTCTTCTTAAATCTATTCTTTGTTATGATTTCACACAAAAACTACTGCACCGATTCCCAAAATTTTTTTCCATTACAAAGCTGTGTATTGAATGACGTGGGCTTTTATAATTATAGGCTAAATAACATTATAGAAAGCAGCCACGCGGAACATCTAATATCGTATAAAATTTGACTACAGATCATCACGACAAATGTGGCTCCGGTACAAACTTGAATTGATACTATGCATTGTTTTTTTTCATTCCTACAGTTACTGTCATTTATTTATTACATTTGATACTTCGATAGTTGATTACATTTATATCAAAAGAGATCGATCACGCAGCCGATACGCATTTATTATTTATTTTTATTCTATTAGACATAAAGCATACAATGATACAATCATTCCAGTTTTATCCATTTGCTTTATCTAGAAAATAGACGAGAGCGATAAACTATAACGTAAAAATACTAATGGATAAAGCCACTGCGACACAATATTAAATAGGTCACTACAATACAGGGAATGTTTTACGTTTTCCCTCTCAAAGGCGTTTTGTGTACATTTATATTTCAGTATGAGAGGAAAGAATTTACCCGTGTACCGGCGGGTTAGATAACATGTGTCGCCACCTCATTTCTATCCGTGGGTGTATTAAATAAAAGA